>PVJI01000419.1:0-269260 GCA_004026765.1 Micronycteris hirsuta
TACAATAAAAACTACTTAGAATCTTACTGAGTTAATAAAGATATGGTTTTGATATTCCAAATATATACTTTTAAATTTGTAGTACCATCGTTAACTCTGTAAGTCTTTTCCTCTAAGTTAACTTATTCAACTAGTCATTTTGGTACATTAAATTATTCTGTTTTATCCTATCTGTAAGCTTGGAGGACAAAACATAAAAGTACAGAAATAAAATTTGCCTTTTTGAAGTGCTGAAACTGAAATAAAGATTGAACAATATTTACTTTCTCTACTATTTCAATTTTTAGATTTGTACCTCTCTACAACAGAGATTCCTTGCTCATCTCAAGAAAAAAATTACCTATATACAATGCCCATTCCCAAATGTTTTAATACAGGTCAGTGTAACTAATCATGCTTATTTGACTTAAAACACAAAAGCTATCTTTTTTTTTAAGATTTTATTTACTTCTAGAGAGAGGGAGGGAGGAAGAGAGGGAGATAAACATCAACGTGTGGCTGTCTCTCACACACCCTCTACTGGGGACCTGGCCTGCAACCCAGGCATGTGCCCTGACTGGGAATCGAACCAGCGACCCTTCGCTTCACAGTCTGGCACTCAATCCACTGATCCACATCAGCCAGGGCAGTTATCTATTTCTTCTAACTAATATAGCAATAGGTTGCTATTGAAATATAATCTGAATTAAACAAACTATGCTGAATCTTGACATGTTCATTAAATGAAATTTTAGTTGTGATTTATCCATAACATCTTGCTTATCAAGTTAAGTCATGGTGCCCTGGCTGGTGTGGCTCAGTAGTTGAGTGCCGGCCTGAGAAACAGGAGGTTGCTGGTTCCATTCCCGGTCAGGGCACACGCGTGGGTTGTAGGACAGTCCCCAATTGGGGGCGTGTGGTCAATGTTTCTCGCACACACTGATGTTTCTCTCCCACTTTCTCCCTTCCTTCCCCTCCCTAAAAATAAATAAAACATTTTTCTAAAAAAGGCATCATTCAAATTAAGTCACCCTTTTCCATGCTGAATGACATCAAGTTTTAACAATGAGAGCTAAATTTACTTAAGGTGAACATAAGATCCATGAGTCCATGTGATATAATTAATTTTTAAAATCTAACCCAAACTTAAGCTAATAGACATTTAACACACTTATTCAACACTTCCTTGGTTCAAGGTATGAATATGGATTAATATCACAAGCATAATACCAAGTAAAAGAAATCAGACATAAAGACTATGTTCTGGGGAAAAAGACTATATTCTGTATGATTTTATTGATATGACACTCTAGAAAAGGAAAACTTATATTGATAGAAAACATCAATAGTAGGCTCCAAGGGAGGGAGGGAATTGGAGGGACAGGAACTGTTTCTACAAAAGAACGTAATAAAAATATGAGAGGTGACAGAAATGTTCTATACCATGACTTTGGTAGAGATTGCACAACTGTGTATATATTTATCAAAACTCAAATCGATACTTATAATTGTTGAATTTTATTGTATATAATATATATTTCAAAGTTGTTTATTTTAAAAAAGCATATATCCATCTTTGTATATGCATAAAAGGTTTCTGAAGAATATGCAAGAAACTAGTTAACAGTACTTGTCTTCAGGAAGGAAAGCTTGCTTTGGGGGTGAAAATGGGAACCATATATATTCTTTTATACCTTTTACAATTTTTTATTATTTTTTAAAAGAATTTATTTATTTTTAGAGAGTGGGGAAGGGAAGGAGAGAGGGAGGAAAGCATCAGTGTGTGGTTGCCTCTCAGACGCCCCCCACTGGGGACCTGGCCCACAACCCAGACACATGCTCTGACTGGGAATTGAACCAGTGACCACTTGGTTTGCAGCCTGTGCTCAGTCCACTGACTACACCAACCAGGGCAAATTTTTTTTATTCTTTTACAGATTTTATTCATTTTAGTTTTAGAGAAAGGGGAAGGACGGGAGAAAGAGAGGAAGAGGAAGATTAATGTGTAGCTGCCTCTTGCACACCCCTAACTGGGGACCCGGGCCACAACCCAGGCATGAGCCCTGCCTGAGAATCGAGCCAGGGACCATTTGGTTTGTAGGCTGGCACTTGATCCACTGAGCCACACCAGCTAGGGTTGTACCTTTTAAATTCTATAACAAGTGTATTTACCTCCTTTTTGAAAAACAAATGACCAGTTCTTGGCTATAAATTTGGATTAAAATAAAATACCTATTAAAAGCAGTAACCATCTGCAGGATAATCGAAATAATGAAAACACAGACTGAATAAACACAACATTTGATGTCTCAGTATCAAGATGAAAAATGAAGCTGAATCTTATATTTTAATAAAGGCACTGACCTAGACAGATCACTTGGGCAGAAAAAATACCCCAATATATCAGCACTGTTTTTTGTTTAACAGTTGGCTTTATCAATTGGCTTTATATCTATATATTAATTTAGCTAACTTTTTATCCTAAAAAAACAAAACATTACTAGAATTAAGATTAGGGAGTACAAAACGAAAAATCAAGGAATTATTCTATTTATTTAAAAACTTCTCTGTAGAAAGAGCAAGAGAAATAAAGTATACATAATTAAATTTAGAAAAGAGGGACAATTAAGGTAGAGAATCTCCCATTTTTTAAAAAACATTTTATTTACTTTTTAGAGAGAGTAAGAGGGAGAGAAATATCAATGTGTGGAGATACACTGATAGGTTGCCTTTCACATGCCCCCAACTAAGAAACCTGGCCTGCAACCCAGGCATGTGCCCTGACTGGGAATCAAACCGGTGACCTTCTGGTTCACACCAGCCAAGGCGAGAATCCTCAGTTTCTAAAAAGATTTTATATTCTTCCTTTGAATTCTAAAAAAATAAAAATAAAATAAAGTAAAACTTATTTTGGGAGCAAATTATGGATTATACTGAATGGTTCTCAATTTACAAAATTTCTGCCCTGACTGGTGTAGTTCAGGCCCCCCACTGGGGACCTGGCCCACAACCCAGACACATGCTCTGACTGGGAATTGAGCGCAGTCAGATTGAGCGCAGGCCTGTGAACCAAAGGGTTACCAGTTCAATGCCTGGTCAGGACACATACCTCGGTTGCCAGCCAGGTTCCCAGTAGGGGGTGTTTGAGAGGCAACCACAGACTGATGTTTCTCTCCCTCTCTTTCTCCTTCCCTCCCCCTCTCTCTAAAAATAAATAAATAAAATCTTTAAAAATATTTTTTCCCCTGATGCTGTACACTCTCCTTGTTTCTAGGTATACGGAACATTTTTATTTTTTTTTTTTATTTTTATTTTTTTTTAAAGATTTATTTTATTTTTTTTAGAGAGAGGGGAAGGGAGGGAGAAAGAGAGGGAGAGAAACAGCAATGTATGGTTGCTTCTCACATGGCCCTCATGGGGACCTGGCCTGCAACCCAGGCATGTGCCCTGACTGGGAATCGAACCGGGACCACTTGGTTCCCAGCCTGCACTCAGTCCACTGAGCTACACCAGCCAGGGCAGTATACGGAACATTTTTAAAGATTAAGATTATAAACTTTCTCTGCAACTTACCTGTTTCTCATCTTAGTTCAAACAGCTCCTAAACCTTATACCTACTAATTTGAATTTTCTATGGACGTTTTATTTTTAGATTTTATTCATTTATTTTTAGAGAGGTGGAGGAAGGAAGAAAGAGAGGGAGAGAAACAGCAATGTGTGAGAGAAACACTGACTGGCTGCCACCTGCACACCCTCAATTGGAGACCTGGCCAGCAACCCAGACATGTACCCTGACCTGGAATCAAACCAGCAACCTTTCGGTTCACACAGCGACGCTCAATCCACTGAGCCACACCAGCCAGGGCTCTATGAATTTTTTAATATATTTCCTACTACTATCTTTTTGGCTTAGGAATATGATTTCCAATCAAGAGATATGGAGGGATAACCATAATGCCTTATGTTATTCCTTAAGAACACCTATTTTCCAAAGGATCAGCCCATATTTAAAATGAACCACTACTGCCCTAACTGATGTAGCTCAGTTGGTTGGGCGTCACCCCCCAAAGTGAAAAGTCTCCAGTTTGATTCCCAGTCAGGGCACATTTCTGGGTTGCAGGCTCTGTCCGCAGTCAAGGCATGTAGGTGACCTATCGCTGTTTCTCTCTCTCTCTCTCTAACAAATGAAAAAATGTCCTTGGAAGAACATTAACACCTCCAAAAGTGTTACATACTTCTGTATCATAGCATTATTGCAAAAAGAAAGATGACGTCCTAATTCTTTTAGGGTGGGGGTCCTATGAAGGATATATAGATTTTCCTTCCACTGCATCCCTAAGTGCTCAAGTTAGGTCATTAGTTGGTAAAAAGTAATACCTTTATTAGCTATTTTTAAATAACCCTCTTTCCCCATCTTAAAATTAGAAAATAGAATATAGATGGCACAGAATAGAGATCTGTCTTTACCCTATTGCATAAACTGAAAAGGAACAAGATAGGGAAATGAGAGGTTATAGTTAATTTCATAGAAAAATGGCTCTAAAGTTTTAGTATTTCTGGATATTGCTATATAGAATTTGTATCTTTGGTAGTGATAATCAGAAAACGAGAAGATTTAAGCAGATTATTACTCAGAGAATTATACTTTCAAAGTAAGAAGAGATCACTGAGACCAAAGTATCTAACCCAAGGAAGATATTAGTAATTAGCAGAGTTAGGATGTGGTGTTCTATAATTCCATACCATGTTCTATTAGACACACTTCTTTAGTGTGGATCTAAAATACTAGAAATGCAATTTAGAATGTCCGAGAACCTTTATGTTGCCCAGGAAATTAACCTAAGCCTACTCTAAGAAGGTTGAACTGTAAAGAAAGAATAGCTAGACCATTGGTAGTTCTCAAAAATGAGGTCCCAGCACAGCAGCATCAGTATCACAAGAAAACATTAGAAATACAAATTCTCAGGCTCCAACCTGACTTACTGAATCAGAAGCTGCAGAGTTTAGCCTAACAATGTGTATTTTATTTAACAAGTCCCTCGGGAAATCATTATGCACACTAAATCTTAATAGCCATTATGCTTGACAAATTACACATCAGAGACAAAAAACAACAACAGAAAACTCACTACTAGCAAGATGGGAAGGGAAAAGAAGTTGTGAAGGGCAAAATGGTAGTACAGATGAAGATTTCAAGAAAGGGGTGAGACTCAGAAAAGACATGTTCCACATTTTCATGACACAAGGGCAGGGAGGTAGTCCAACATGACCACACTACTGCAATCTCCCTGCCCCAATTCTGTCCGTTGCAACAAATATTAACTTAATTCTTACTGCTCACTTATCTGTCCTTACAGTACTTGAAGTTAAAATTAGAAAAGAATTGCTAGAGTATTTAAAATTACAAATGTTTAAAATTCAGGAACTATTAGTAATTCATAGTTATCATAATTAATTTGAAAGAGATAGTATATTTGACAATATCAAATTATCTGGCACTGATAAGACTTAATATCTTGTCACTCACATATTTACGATTTCCTAGTAATGCTGCTACCTTCTATTATAAAGACAAATTAATGGAAACATGTATCAATATCAATCTTTCCCTGAACTGAGTATAAGCAGAAGTGGTAACCTTATTCAAGGCTAGTCTACACTCCTTTCAAAAATTTCAAGTCAAGTAAAAGTACAGAATACACCTACCACAAAATTTACCACCCAGTTTTGCAAAATCTTAATACTACTATATTAACTTTGGACCTTTAAGAAGTCCCCCGTTTATCCTTCCTGAAGTAATAATTACCCCGAATTTAGTGTATACCATTCCCTTACACTCTTTTATTCCTTCCTATGTTCCTAAGGCAAACAATATAGTCTTATGTTTTTTTTTTACTTTTATTTTAAAAGTGCTACATGGCATGTATTCTTCTATACTTTGCTCTTCCCTCAACATACTAAGATATTTTCCATGAAGATACACAAGTAGATCTAGGTTATTCCTTTTTACTGCTGTTTTATTTTGCTACTCAATGTCTAAACCACAATGGATCCTTTCTTTAGTTGATGGACGTTTAATGTATCTTGTGTATTTTCCACTATTACAATGTTGTAATAAAAATTCTTATTTATTCTTGTATATATAAGTTCTAGGTAAACACTTCAATTTAACTAAAAGTACACCCCCCCTTCTTTTTACCCATGCAACAATGCCTTTTATTAAGTATGGGTTTTTAGAATTATTTCCTCAACCCATCCACACAAGTAAAAATAATAAACTACTGAGTACACTAGAACTTGTAAACCTGATTACTGCCTAGAGAAGGGAAAATTATCCCTAAAACATGCTTAACCAGGAGGCCAATTCTTGTGCCAACCTCCAAAAACACAGAGATAACATGACAATGCTCATCTGAACCTTTATTCATACCATTTGATAACCCTCCTTCAGCCCCAGATCCACAGCACATTTCTTGCCAACAATCATTAAATGTCCAAGATGACTTTCATCATCTACTACTACAACAGAAATCTGGAATATGTTTCCTGAGTATCACCACAAAATGTGTTGGTGCTTGAGGAGAACCCGTTTAGTTATCATTTTTTCATCAACTCTATAGTTAATGTTTCATATAACTTATTTGCTATTTATTAAACCAAGATACTTCCATTATTAAAGAGGAATTTTCTTCTAAATGTGTAAATGGATGGCTATTTTCTAAGTTTATAAAAACTCTAGATGTCCTTCACACTTTAATAACTGGTTCTACCAAAAAACTGCATGGAGATCTTTATGTTGCAAATACTGAAAACTAACCATCTGATCTGTAAGTATATTCATGAAAATAAGTTTCCATAAGGATTTTAATGGTTATTCTATGATATATTTATGTTCTTGCTGCTGTCAGTAGCGGGTAATAGGCAGAATTCAGGTTTTCTAACTCTTAATATTCTTTGATGTTTTCACATTACTTTGCTCTTAGGTAACTTTAAGCAAGTCATTCAACTTCTCCAGATCAGAGTTTTCACACCTGTAAAACAAGGAAGTAGAACTAAAACAGACATTTACACAGCATAGTTTGGTTATAGGTTTAGGGGTCAAGTAAGCTTGAGAAATATTATATCCACATCCTTATAAGAATATTAAAGGTTCTGAAGAAATCAAATATAAAGAAAATATTATTGTTTGAACTCAGAACCAGGATTTGCCTTTCCCCCTGGCCCATTCTTCCTACATCACCTTCCCAATCCAAAATTTCATTCTTACAAAAGGCCTAAAGTCTATAGGAAAGTCGGAAATAAGTCTGAAAGAAACAAGAAAAAACTTTTTTTATCCTAAACAAAGAAATGTTACTGTTTTACAATAAAAGTTTTTAAACACGACACAGAGAAATCTTCACAACATGGCTGAAATTCTATAATTATTTCTTATGTCTATATCTTGTCTCCCCCATGTACAATAAATTAATTCAAAGTGATTTAAAAAATTTTTATAGTGGTAAAATACACATACATAAAACTTAGCAACTTATCTGTTTTTAAATATATAGGTTAGTGATATTAAATACATTCATAATGTGTTAAGTGGTTTAAGAAAATGTTTGTAGAAAACACATATGAGTAGCTTTTCAGACATGGTTAATACAATATAAATTCCCTTTCCAAAGCAGAATACCAAAGAGGGACTTATTAAAACAGTATTATTCACAAGGGAGGGGGAGAAGAGGGAGAGAACATCGATGTGTGAAAGAAACGGGGCCTCTTGCGTGCCTCCAACTGGGGACCTGGCCCACAACCCAGGCATGTGCCCTTCCTGGCAACTGAACTGGTGACATTTCAGTTTGCAAACCAGCGCCTGATCCACTGAGCCACGCCAGTAGGGTAGGACGTTTTAAAAATTATTTTTGTCAAGTTCTTGAAATCCTTACAAATGCTATTTATGTGACAATGTTGAAGCTTCTAGCAGTGATGAAATATATAGTTGATGTGTCTCTCGTTTGAAAGTTTTTCTAGGTAAAAAGAGGAAAAACAGTTTTCTTATGGAGCACACATCTTTTATTTACTTATTTTACATTACTATTAGCATTTATTAATAAGATATACATATACACACATATATTTTTCTCCAGGAGTTTACAACCTAGCCAGATGGAAAAGACAAGCTTACTAATAATATGAGTGCAAAGAAATATCTAAGTGCCCTGAGATACAAAGGCCCAAGTAATTTCAGGCTAGAAAGGACTTATGAAAGAGGTGGCTTTTGAGTGGACAATGAAGCACGAGTAGAGTTTCAACAGGCACAGGTTTTAAGCGGGGGCATTTCAAGTGTCTGGGGCAGCACAAGTAAAGAAATGTAGATGAGCCCTGGCTTGGCTCAGTTGGTTGGAGCACCGTCCTGTATACCAAAAAGTTGCAGATTCAATTCTTGGTTAGGATATACACCTAGGTTGTGGGTTCAATCCCTAACCGAATGATGTTTCTCTCGCCGTCTAAAAATCAATAAAAACATATCCTTGGATGAGGATTAAAAAAAAAAAAAAGAGCCCTGGCTGGTATGGCTCAGTGGATTGAGTGCCAGTCTGTGAACCAAAGGGTCACCAGTTCGATTCCCAGTTAGGGCACATGCCTGGGTTGTGGGCCAGGTCCCCAGTAAGGGGAGGCATGAGAGGCAACCACACATTGATGTTTCTCCTCCTCTTTCTCTCTCCCTTCCCCTCTCTCTAAAAATAAATAAATAGCCCTGGCTGGTATGGCTCAGTGGATTGAGCACAGGCTGTGAACCAAACGGTCACCAGTTCGATCCCCCGTCAGGGCACATGCCCAGTGGGGTCCACGTGAGAGGCAACCACATATTGATGTTTCTGTCCCTTTCTCCCTCCCTTCCCTTCTGTCTAAAAATAAATAAATAAATAAATAAATAAATAAATAAATAAATAAATAAAACCTTAAAAAAAAAAAAAAGAAATGGAGATGTGAAGAGGAACAATGCTTTGGAAGAAAGCAGTACAGACCCATTTGGCTGAGCAGAAGGAAGACAGTTTGCTTCTTGTGGTTCTTGACCCCACAAGCTTATCCATCAAACTATCCCTACTTCTCAGAAGAGCCCCATCACATTCACTGCCAAATTATGACCAATACTTCATAGTGGCTGAGATTATTATTCACTTTGTGACTACTATAAAGCCAGTGCTTTTATTTTTGGCTCATTTTAGTGGTGTGCTGAGATTAGGCACAGCTTAGATTTGTTACATAAGCGATTATCACACCCTAAGACTAAATGCCCTGGACCTTTTGGGCATTTGTCTCTGTACTTGAGTTTATAGATATTCTAAGATCATTAACGCAAGGACATCCTTCCCCTCTTCATAATACCCCAAACCCACAGAAATGGACACTGCTTCCAACAAGCAAAAGGAAAGAAAGCATTTTATCTTCATTTCTGTGGAAATTCTACTGGAGAAAATCAACAGTTATCAAAGCAGGCCTCCCATCCAATCTTTCAGCCATTTGCACCAAATGAGCAGTTGTTTCTTTAGGTAAAAAAAAAAAAAAAAAAAAAAAAAAAAAAAAGACTTTATTTATTTATTTTTAGAGAGAGGGAAAGGGAGAGAGAAAAGAGAGGGAGAGAAACATCAATGTGTGGTTGCCTCTTGTGAGCCCTCAACTGGGGACCTGGCCCGCACCCTAGGCATGTGCCCTGAAAGCTTATACAATCTGTTATTACAACCCAGAAAGGCAAGCTTGTTTATGAAATAAGAATGATCTAAAATTCTGTATAACAGAGGAGATCCTGATCATCCGAAGGTAAAACAGGAATTCAAAGAATTATAAAATTTTAAAGAAAATCCTTTCTTTAGACTCCTATTGACCTTAATTACACAACCAGGTCTACACTTTAATAAAGGGCGGGTGGGGAGGGATCAGTAAGCCAGAGAATAATAAGGTCTGTCATTATTTGGCAAGTGGGAAAAAGTCAACTATAGGAAATAAAATTTTAAGTAAAAATTAATGAGTTCAGATTTACAAGATTTTTCTATAAAATAAATTACAGTTGAATTATAAGACATTCAAATTAGCTTGGCACATTTTCACAAAGAAGAAACCAGTATGAAATTCTGACAATGCATATAATTAACCCAATTATGAACCTGAGGTTAAAAACTGTTTTTAAAAGGCTAGGGCCCAGTTTGTTTTTTATCTATCTTCACAATAGCAGTTGTGGTTTAAAAAATAAATAAATAAAAATAAAAAATATGTGTATGTATATTTAGAGAGAGTGTAAGGGAGAGAGAAAGACAGGGAGAGGAACATCAATCGGTTGCTTCTCGCACACTCCCAACCAGGGACCTGGCCCACAACCCAGGCATGTGCCCTGACCGGGAACCGAACTGGTGACTCTTCAGTTCACAGGCCAGAACTTGATCTACTGAGCCACAACAGCCAAGGCATAGCAGTTATGGTTCTAAAACATAACACAAATACTTCCAATTAAAAATATTAGTGTTTACATACTACTTTTTAAAGATGAAAATGATCCTTTTTATTCCCCATGGACATCCTTACTGTATTCATTAATATACAAACCTGTACTACACAAATCTAGTATCATATATGATACTGCATAGCACTATTTCATGTTCAATTTTTTGTCCTCGACTATCAAAAGTTAACTTTTGTATGCCCTCACCTCCCCCCTTAAAGGCTTAATTATCAATTCCTTGAGTGAGAGACAAAGTGTATCATATTCTCTACTGCATTTCCCAGAGACCAGAACTAGAATGTAAGAGGCACTCAAATGCCTGAACCGATAAAATTCCTTTTCCTTTCAGTCAATGTTCTTCAACACTATGTCCAAAATGGGGGTGGCACAAAGCCAGGTAAATGGGAAGAGTCTATGTGCTAACAGACAGGTGACGAAACACCTATGCTAAAAGATTCCACCACTCACTAAGTAAGCTCCTAAGAAATGCTGGAATTCTAGGAAAAGAGCTCTTTTCCTGACATGTGGACAACCATCTGGGTAACCAGAACCTTCTACACAGGCTGATTCCTTCGTTAACTACAGCTGACCCTTGGGCAACAAAGGAGTTAGCGTAACTTCGGACTCCCCATACCTTAACTACTAATAGTCCACTGCTGACTGGAAACATTACCTACTACACAAACAGTCGATAACACATATTTTATGTGTTGTATATATTCTATACTGTATCCTTATAATAAAGTTAGCTAGTGAAAAAGACAAATGTTATTAAGAAAACCGTATTCCCTTACGGTTTTCCATATTTCCTCCTTTACAGTACTTTATGTATTTAGTGGGGAAAATTCACATATAAGTGGACCCCCATAGTTCAAACCTGTGTTGCTCACGGGTCAACTGTAAGAACTAGAAACCTAAAGAACTTACTTTGTCAACGGTTATTGTCACACTCCTCTATAACACTAATCACCATGTACCATAGCCCCAAGCTTCAGAAAATGAGGGAATAAATGCATTTTAATATCATTATCTTGTTGTGCTTCTGTGCTATTTAAAGTGGCAAGACAATGGGGGCCTCAAAAAGAGGTAAAAAAAACATCCTATTTCCCACTGTACCCCATAAAACCGTACCTCTACCCCCTAAAAAATCGCACATACTGTTTTTAGTAAGTAGCAATGGTTAAGTGTTGGTACTCTGATGTCTTGAAATATATTAAAACTGTTAAACCAGAACTATAAATCCTTGAAACTTAGAAGTAATACTTCTCATGGACTTCACTCTTCCAAAGCACAGTCGGCTTCTGTGTCACAAGTTCTCTAACACTAACTAGGAGTTCAAAATGATGAATCTCCCCACAGTTACATCAGTCTTCCTATAGACCAGGGCTGTCAAACTCATTTTCACCGGGGCCACATCAGCTTCGTGGTTGCCTCAAAGGGCCGAATGTAATTTTAGGACTGTGTAAATGTAACTACTCCTTAACTAGGGGCTAGGAGCTTGGCGCTGCCACTGGGTAGAAACAAGGTGCCGGGCCGGATAAAATAAGGTGGAGGGCCAGGTTTGACCCGTGGGCCTTGTGTTTGCCTCCTGTGCCACCAACAATCTCTGTGATAAAGTTAGGTCAGTGACCAACAGCCAAGAAAGCCATTAAATTTTACTATGCTAGAAGACTGGCTACATATTTGCAAAGCTGTTTCATGTGATGAGTCAAAGCACAAAAAAAATACAATTCAAGTTAAAAAAAAAAAAAAAAAAAAAAAAAAAAAAAAAAAAAAAAAAAAAAAAAAAAAAAAAAAAAAAAAAAAAAAAAAAAAAAGCCTGAATCAAGTCTCAAGTCTGAGCTTGTATTCTAGAATAATTATTCAAAGCACCAACTGACTTTAGAAAAAGATTTTTGCATCTCCCTAGAACAGTCCAAACTCTAAAACTAGACACTAGACAATTATAACAGAAGTGTGAATAGGTACATCTGAAGAAATGCCTTTTCAAAATTACCTTTTATGTAAGCTTAGAGATAGGAGCTCTTTGTCCAGGTTGAAATCACTTGATGCTATCTAATCAAGTATCTTCTAAAAAGTAATAGAAGCATTTACTACTGTCTTGGGGGTGGATATTACAGTACCATGGTAAATAAGAAAAACGAATAGTTTCTGTTTTTCTAGGATAAAATTTACAATCTAAGCAGATTTCCATTTTATTTGCAGCAAGTGCTAGGAGAGGATTAGACAGAAAATTCAAGTCCACAGTTAGGGTGCTGGTGAATGGTTTGGTACCACAATGAGCATTATCTGTTTCAAAAACATTTATTACTTCCGATATGAAGAATGAAGCATAGCGCTTGTAAGCAGTTTTTAAAAAAATTTTATTTATTTATTTTTAGAGAGAAGGGACATGAGCAAGAAAGAGAGGGAGAGAAAGATCAATGTGTGGTTGCCTCTCACGTGCCCCTATTGGGGACCTGGCCTGCAACCCAGGCATGTGCCCTGACTGGGAATTGAACCAGCAACCCTTTGCTTTACAGTTCGGCGCTCGATCCACTCAGCTGTATCAGCCAGGGCTGTAAGCAGTTTTTAATATGGTAAATCTGACCAATTAACTTACAGGGAATGCTTAACTCAAATAATCACTACAGTGGTGCTACTTCAGAATTCTGAGATTTTTGAGATTAACAAAGAGGAGGTGGCAAGCAGAGAAGTTCCTTGGTATGAAAACATTTTGAATCAAATTTTAAAAAAAGTATAGCCCAGTCAGCATCAAGTTTCCTAATACATGTGTGCTATCAATAAAATGAGTTAAGCAAGAGTCTTAGTAAGAACAAAGCTGATAGTAAGAAATTCTTCTTTCCTGTAACTTAATTTTTTCTGACATTTTCCAGAACAGACAGACATGCAGGAAGAGGACTACCTCCCTGGTCATTAGGCTGGTAACCTTACAGGAAAAACTTAAATACAAGGTAACAACTCAAAAGAACCTAGTGATTACATTTTAATGCTACAAGAAATAATTTAATCTGAGTACACATATGGCTTTTTAGAACACTAAGATCCTAAGATCTTTTATCGTTTTAATTCCTTATCCTTAGTCTCCTGGCACTAGCCTGAACAAAGTAATTTGGGGGGCAGGAGGGATTGGGGGAAATGGGGAGATGCTGATCAAAGACTACAATCTTCCAATTGTAACAGGAATAAGTTCTGGGGATCTAATGTACAGCATGGCGATTATAGTTAATAATACTGTATTATATACTTGGAACTTGCTGAGAATAGATCTTAAAACACACAAACCAAGAAATGGTAATTACATGCAGTGATGGAGGCTAACACTATGGTGGCAATCTTTCTGCAATGTGTAAGTGTATCAAATCAACACTGTATACCTTAAGCTTAAACAACATTATATATCATTTATGTTTCAATGAAGCTGGAAAAAATAAAGCAATTTAATAAGTTATTCTTACAGGAAAAGACCAAGCCGCAAGTAAGTGGTTAGACTTCCTAAAACAGTCGCACTTTTGGGTTTCACATCTAACAGGCCTTTCCCTTCCCCTCTACTCTTTCTTTTCCCTTCTCCTATTGGCTGGCCAAACAAATCTTCAGAAAAACTTTTTTTGAAATCAACATTTTGAAAATGTTAATTTAATATTACTTAACCATTAGATTTGCTTTTAGTGAATCCAAAGAAGCAAAATTCTGTCACATAATTAAGTTTACAACACATGACCTTATCCAAGAAGAAAATACTATGTTATTAAGACAACATTTATGCCCTGGCTGGTGTAGCTCAGTGGATTGAGCACAGGCTACGAACCAAAGGGTCGCCGGTTCAATTCCCAGTCAGGGCACATGCCTGGGTTGCAGGCCAGGTCCCCAGTGGGGCCACGTGAGAGGCAACCACACACTGATGTTTCTCTCCCTCTCTTTCTCCCTTCCTTCCCTTCTGTCTAAAAATAAATAAAATCTTAAAAAAAAAAAAGACAACATTTACTACATTTTCCCTTGTAACAAATCATCTCCAAAGACAGCTGCCAACAATTTTTACCCTCCCTGTAAGAACATACCAATCCTTTGACCAAGAAGTAGTCTAGCCCTGGCCAGTGTGCTCACTTGGTTGGAGAGAAGTCCTATAAATCAAAAGGTCACGGGTTCGATTCCTGGTCAGGACACATGACTAGGTTGCAGATTCAGTCTCTGGGGGCATGTACAAGAGGAAACCAATAGCTGTTTATCTTTCGTATCAATTTCTCTCCCCCTCTCTCTAAAGTCAATAAGCATGTCCTTGGATAAGGATTAAAAAAAACATAGTTTACTTCTCTTCCAATTGAATCCAGGCTGGACATGCATCTTGTGAAGTAAATATGGCACTATATCAGTTACAATTACAGTTTTTCTTCTTTTGCTCTCTTGGAGCTCTGCACCACCAATGAGCCACCACACAGAAGGTACACATTATCTTGTCTGAAAGGCCATTTAGGAGTAGGAGGTACACATTCTAGCCAACAGTCAACATCAAGGCCCAGACATATGGCAAGGGTCTTCTTAGACCTTCTAACCCTGATGCCAGCAGAATACAACCACAGGAATGACTCTGGCTGACAACACATGAAGCAAACCACTTGTCAATCCACAGAATCCTGTGATATAATAAATCATTTTTAAGGCACTAAATTTTGGAGTCATTTGTTATTCAGCTAAGCTAACGGATAAATGGCCCTATATGCCTCTAAAGAGGATAGATCCTTCCAACAATTATCACCATGGCAGTTTCTCAGCAAAACAATAACAAATTTCTAATTCTGATAAATACTAAAACAAACAAAAAATCTACCCTGTTACTGAAAGCAATTAGCTCAAGAGAAATAGTTTTAATATTTTAAAATACTGTTAAGGGGGAAAGTCATAATAAAAGTAGTTTATTTCAAGTGATCCATGTCCCTTCAAATTTAAAGTTCTAATATATTGTCGATATATTAGACAATATTTAATCTTAGCAGGTATAAATATTTACCTAAAAGATCAAATGAAATAAATAAGTTACCCAACTTAGCCAAATTTAGAAGACATTTTAAAATGTTATATATTAAGCTATGAGAATATTAACTATTTCTATAATATTTAATGTCCAATACTTTTGTCAGCTACATATAAGTAAATAGATCCACAGGGGTTCTGTATTTTATGACTTTTGAAGTACCTGTTCCTTTATAAAGCTATAATTCCTAGAAACATAAATTTTGATGTAACACTACAGCATGTGTTAAAAAATATATACAGGAAGAACCATTGAAGTATCTCAGACTTCCAAGCAAAGAGTTACTCTCTCTCAAAGTCCTATTACAATAAGAGGAAACAGATTTTTTTAAAGGTTTAACCCACCAGTACAAAAAATGAGGAGACAACAGCAGCAAAACTTTAGGAACCTAAAAAGCAGATTGATAACTGACAGTGACTTATTAGCAGTCACAAAAAGGCTAATCCTAGTTCATGGGAAAAACTCAAGTCCTTCTTGAGTTCCTTACCAAATTTAATTTACAAAGGCGCAGAAACTGACTGGGCAAGCAACTCCTGTAAGTAGGGCTAAAAACAGGAGGACTGCTTGCAAGTCTAAGTAGACGAGGATACAATCAGCAGTATCTACAGAAGGTGGGACAGTATACAGAATAAGGAACCTGTTTTACTTAACAAAAAAAGTGTATGAAAAGAGGGATAACTATATATTGACAAAGACTTAAAAGACATCAACCAATTAATTCACTTTGTTTATATATTGATTCAAACAAATTAAACGTAAAAACATCAAATATGAAAGAAAAATTTAACTGGAATTTGCTATCAAGAAATTGTTTATATTTTTAGATGTAGTAATAGAATCTCATGTGTAACATAAAGAGTCCTTTCCTCCAGGTTTTTCAATCTGGGTACTACTGGCATTTTGGGCTAGAAAATTGCTTTGTTTTGTTTTTTAAAGATTTTACTTATTTATTTTTAGAGAGAGGAGAAAGGAAAGAGAGGGAGAGAAACACTGATCAATTGCCCCTTTCATGCCCTCAACGGGGAACCTGGCTCACAACCCAGGCAAGTGCCCTGACTGGGAATCGAACATGACCCTTTGGTTTGCAGGATGACACCCAACCCACTGTGCCACAGCAGTCAGAGCAGATAATTCTTTGTTGTTGGGAGCTGTCTTGTGCATTGTAGGATGCATGTTTAGCAGCTTGCTAACATCTACCTACAAGATGCCAGCAGCACCCAGTAGCCTTTCAGTTGTGAAAACCAAAAACATCTATAACAATGCCAAATGTCACCTGGCAGGCAGAACTGCCCCCAGTTGAGAACCACTGCCTTATCTTTTAGTAATACCTTCTGAATCAGTTACATGTAACAGATCATATGACATTTGGGATTGGCTTCAAAATAATCCAGTGAGGGTGGAAGAGAATCAAGAATTAACACAAAATGATGGGTGACGGGGCACATGGAAATTTTTATAGAACACTCAATGTTCGTATGTGTTTGAAAATTTCACTGAAACGTGTTAGACATCTATTTTGTGCCTTTTTCTATAGTGTGTTATCTTTGTCATAAGAGCTTTAAAAAAAAAAGTCAGTTACAAATTCTCATATCCTGTAGTTGACTGTCTAAAAATTTTGGAAAACAATTTGCCAATATCTTACAAAAAACAAAAGACTCACACTCTAGAACCAAACAATTCTACTTACTATATATGAACTAAGAGACATGTATGAGGACTAACAAAGCTTAAATGTCTGCAGTAGCAAAATGTTGGAAACAAATGTCTATCATAGAGCAATACATTTTTTTTATTAATTTTTTTTTTAATTTATTTTCAGAGAGAGGGGAAGGAAGGGAGAAAGAGAGGGAGAGAAACAGCAATGTATGGTTGCCTCTCACATGGCCCTCACTGGGGACCCGGCCCGCAACCCAGGCATGTGCCCTGACTGGGAACCGAACCGGGACCCTCTGG
This sequence comes from Micronycteris hirsuta, assembly GCA_004026765.1. Lineage (NCBI taxonomy): Eukaryota > Metazoa > Chordata > Mammalia > Chiroptera > Phyllostomidae > Micronycteris > Micronycteris hirsuta. Next base: position 17,442 of record PVJI01000419.1, read on the forward strand.
TTCCCAGCCCGCGCTCAATCCACTGAGCTACACCAGCCAGGGCAGGAATACATTTTTAAAAATGTATTTTTGGTATATCTGCATTCACTGAAAATGCATGTTATTTAAAATGTATACACATAACCTCTGACTTACAATAGCCTGACTTACAATTTTTTGAGTTTACAGTGGCACGAAAGTGATACACATTCGGTAGAAACCATACTTTGAATTTTGGTCTTTTCCTTGGACTAGCAATATTTGGTATGATAGTCTTGTGATGCTGGGCAGCACAGTAAGCTACATGATCATGAGGGTAAACAACCAGTATCTACGTGTACTGTGTTGTCAGTATTTTCTGAATATTGTGTTTTGGGTTTTCACATCCCATCATGTCTAAAAAATGCCCATCTGTTTCTTGCTTCTGGTAAACAGGAAGGAAATTATTCTTGAGATGAAATTCAAGATACCTGCCTAAATGTAGGCTAATGTAAGTGTTCTGAGCACGTACAAGGTAGGCTAGGCTAAGTAAGTGATGATATTCATATCAGTAGGCCAGATGTATTACATGCATTTTTGACAAGATATTTTCAACTCACAATGGGTTTATCAGAATATAATCCCACTGTAAGTTAGAAGCATCTGCACATTTCCATAACATCTATGTAAATTTTGACGACAACCAAAAGAATGCTGTATGTTGTGTATCAATACAAATCTTAAAACTTTACTCCCTGACTGGTGTGGCCAAGGAGTTGGGGGTCATCCTACAAACTGAAAAGTCACCAGGCAGGACACATGCCTGGGCCAAGTGTCTGGTTGGGGGTGTTCAAGAGGCAACTAACTGTTCAAAGTTTCTCTCACTCATCGATCAATGTTCCTCTCACACATTGAAGTTTCTCTCCCTCTCTCTCTCCCTCCCTTCTCCTCTCTCTAAAAATAAATAAATAAATTCCTTTTAAAAAATCTTAAAACTTTAAAATCCGAAACTTTTGTTCTCTGGAGAGGCTAAAACAGAAAGTCTCAGGCCTGAGAGACAGTAAGCACAGTCAAGGGCATGGATGATGTATGGAAACAGGAACACTTCTATACACATTTTGTTCCCAGTGGTTCTGAGAACACTGGAAGCCTGTACCTGCCAGGCAGGAGATTACCGTATTTTTCGGACTATAAGACGCACGCCCCCCCAAATTTGGGAGGAAAATGGGGGGGTCTTATAGTCCGAATGTAGCTTACCTGGCTGTTTACATTTACATTGGTGAAATATTATGTTATTTATGTTACTAAATATTTTACCACATTTTTTCCCCCTATTTTCCTCCTCCAAAACCTAAGTGCATCTTATGGTCTGGTGCATCATATAGTCCGAAAGATGCGGTAATAGATCGTCAGGAAAACCAGACCAATACAATGTAAAGAGCTATACAATTCAGTGGCATTAGTGGTTCCTCTGGAGAAATAGCCAGGCCAAACTATATTGCCAAACCTTACCCCCATATGCTCAGACCTTTTAATCAGCTTTTTAGCGCCCTCCTCTTAAATTTAAAAGGATAGGCAACTGACAATGAAGGAATCAGCCCTATGATTTGCTTACAACATGAATGTTCAAAATAATGTGGAGAAAAAAAGCAGAAGAAAACAAAGACCATGCAGGGAGAAAAAATGTCAAAACAAAGGAAAAACTATCATAAATACCCTTAAAGAGAAGCTATTGCTTCTATGAAACAATAAAATCCTTAAAACAAACAAACATAGTTTCTGAGAATGAGAAAGTCTTTCAGAAAGTAGATAAAAGACTTGCAGCATTATTTACAACAGCCAAGATATAGAAGCCACCCAAGTACCCACCAACAGACAAGCAGATAAAAAAGCCATGACACAGCCCTGGCCAGGTGGTTCAGTTGGTTCAAATGTCATCCTGTACACCAAAAGGTTGTAGGTTCAAGGTCCAGTCAGGGCACACAACCTGGTTGAGGGTTCGATTCCTGGTTGAGGCAAATACAGGGAGGCAACCAATTGATGTTTCTTTCTCACATCAATGTTTCTCTCTTTCTCTTCCCCTCTCTTTAAAAAACAAACAAACAAACCAATAAACATATCCTCAGGTGAGGATTCAAATATATAATAGCTGTGGTACATATACAATAAAATATTACTTGGCCATAAAGAAAAGAAAAGAATGACCCTGGCCATAAAGAAAAAAAAAAAAGAAAAAAAAAAAAAAGAATGGTCTGGCTGAGTGGATTGAGTGCCAGCCTTCGAACCAAAGGGTGGCTGGTTCAATTCCCAGTCAGGACACATGCCTGGGTTGCAGGCTGGGTTCCCAGTAGGGGGCACGTGAGAGGCAACCACACACTGATGTTTCTCTCCCATTCTTTCTTCCTCCCTTCCCCTCTCTAAAAATAAATAAAACCTTAAAAAAAGAGAAAAGAATGACATCTTATCATCTGCAACATGGATGGACCTAAAGAGTATTACACTAAATGAAATAAGTCAAAGAGAAATACCACATGATTTCACTTATATGTGGAGTATAAAGAGCAAAATAAACAAACAAATGCCACAAAAACAGATTCACAGATACAGAGATCAGACTGATGGTTGCCAGAGGGGAGGGGAGTTAAGAGGCTGGATGAAAAGGTAAAGGAATTAAGCAGCACAGATTGCTAGTCATAAAATAGTCATGGGGATGTAAATAAGAGCATAGGGAATAAAGTCAATAAATACATATGGTGCCAGGTACGTACTTAAAATATCGGGGGGGACCACTTTGTAAAGTATGATCGCCTAACCACTATGCTATACACCTGAAAGTAATGTAAAATAATACCGAATGTCAATTGTAATTGAAAAATAAAAAAAAATTTTTTTTGAAGAAAGTAGATAAAAGACAAAGATGGAAAGTAGAAAATATAGGAGGTCTAGTTCAAATTCATGCAATCTCTATAAAAATTCCAACTGTTTTGTTTTTTACAGAAATGGCAAGCTGATCCTGAAGTTCATATGAGAATGCAGGGGACCCAAATAGCCAAAACAACTTTGGAAAAGAACAAAGTTGGAAGACTTGTACTTCCTGATTTCTAAACTTAATACAAAGCTGCAGTATTCAAGCAAGTGTGGTAGTGGCATAAAAACAGACATACAGATCAACAGAAAAGAACTGAGAGTCCAGAAATTAATCCATACATTAATGGCCAACTGGATTTTGACACAGCTACCGAAACAATTTAATGGAGGAAGGAATAGTCTTTTCAACAAATGCTAGGAGAACTAAACATTCACATGCAAAAGATGAACTGAGACTCCTCCTACTTCACACCATATATAACAGTTAACTTAAAATAAATCAAAAACCACCATCTTACACCCATCAAGATAGCTACTACCGGGAAAAAAAATCCCAAACAAAAATGGTAAGTGTTGGTGAGGATTTGGAGAAACTGGAACTCTTGTGCATTGTTAGTGGGAATGTAAAATGATACAGCCACTGTGGAAAACAGTATGGCAGTTCCTCAAAAAATTAAAAATTACCATATGGTCTAGCAACTCCACTTCTAGGTATATACCCAAAAGAATTGATAGAAGGATCTCAAAGAGAATTTGCACACCCACGTCGTAGCTGCATTATTCAGCATACCTAAAAAGTGTAAGCAATCCAAGTGTCCACCAGCAGATAAATGAATAGGCAAAATGGGGTATATACATAAAATGGAATAGTATTTAGCCTTAAAAAAGGAAGGAAATTCTCACAACATGAATGAACCTTGAGGACACTATGCTAAATGAAGTAAGTCACAAAAAGATAAATACTGTATGATTACATTTATAAGAAACCTAGTCAAAATAGAGACAGAAAATAGAATAGTGGTTGTCAGGGTCTGAGGAGAAAGGATGGGGAGTTATTATTTAATGGGTACACAGTTTCACTGGGTTGAACTTCCTCTGTTTTAAGTTATATTCTACATAACTAGCACTATTTTTTTTTAAGATTTTATTAATTTTCAGAGAGAGAGGAAGGGAGGGAGAGAGGGAGAGAAACATTGATCGACTGCCTCTTGCATTCCACTCCCAACTGGAGACCCAATCCACAACCCAGGCATGTGTCCTGAGTGGGAATCAAACCAGTGACCCTTCAGTTCACAGGCTGGCACCCAGTCCACTGAGCCACACCAGCCAGGGCAGCACTATTGTTTTAAATAGTTTTTACCAAATTATTTATGTCAAATAAATCCTGTATTTTCTTTGTTTTTGTTTTTTTTAAATGATGAGGACATTCACAGAAGGATGGGCATGACCAAGTGCAGGATGTCCAAGTCAGGGCAGAGTTAAGAAGGGCATTGCTGGAGAGGGGGGAGTAAGAATGGTATCTATGCAGGTCAGCCAAAGCAATGGGAAGTTGATTACATACAGGGAAACTGATTAAAGGAGTAAATATATTAAGAATAATAGAAGCCAGATTTCTCACTGTCAGAAAAAGAATGCGAATACTGAAAATATTGTTTCTGATCTTCAGAATTTGTCATAATGTGTTATTTTAAGCAGCTGAATTGTGGGGGTACTTTCCTATACAAGATTAGATTAAAAATACAAACAGGATAGGTACGTTTTCTCAAAGTGTCTCTGAACAGATCACTTACTGATTACAGAGGGAAAAGGAATGCTGGTAGACATCACTTTAGTCAAATAATGAACGTAAAAACTCTCAGTAATGGGTCAAAGTGAAACTGCATACTACCTGACAGGAAGTAATGAAAAGAATCCAATCAAAACCATACACCACTTAATAGGATGCAAAGAGTGGGATACAGCACTGCTACTGTGACATTCTTGCCTAAGATGTATGGTCTAAATCTGATCTCAAGAAAACATCAGACAAACCTAAGTGGAGGGACGTTCTCCAAAATAACTGGACTCTAATTTTTAAGAGTATCAAGGTCACAAAGCCAAGGAAAAACTAAGCAACTGAAAGAGACTAAAGAAAGATAACTAATGCAAGGTAACTCTGGAATGGATCATTTTCTATATAGAACATTATTAGAACAACTACCAAAACCCCCTGAATGGGGTCTAAAGATTAGGTGGCAGTCAGATCTCAATGAATTTCCTAATTTTGATGATTGTATTGTGACTGTGCAGCAGCATGTCCTTGTTTGTAAGAAATATACATTAAAGTATTTGGGGTTGATGGGGAATCATGGTGACAACTTACTCTAAAATGGTTAAAGAAAACATGTTCTATGTATTATATTTGCAACTTTTCTGTAGATTTGAGATTGCTTCAAAATTTTATAAAGTTAAAAATAAAATCAGAAAAGCCCAAAGGCAATTACAGCAGTCACTTTACTAGAATGTGATTAGAGTGTATATTGGATTGAATGGTCCCCAAAAAGATATGTGGCACATCTTAATTCTTGGGACCTGTGAATATTGTTTTGTTTGAAACTAGTGTCTTTGTAGATGTAATTAAGGATCTTGATTAGATCATCCTGAATGACATGTGTGAGCCCTAGATTTATCATCAAATGTCCCTGTAAGAGACAAAAAAGGGGAAGATGCACACAGAGGGAAAGGTAACGAAGATGAAAGCAGAGACTGGAGTGATGTGACTGCAAATCTAGGAAGCCAAGGAACGGTAACAGCCACCGTAAGCTGAAAGGAGGCAAGAAGGACTCTACTCCCACAGAGCCTCCACAGGGAGTGTGTCCCTTCTAACACACGAATTTTGGACTTTGGGTTCCAAAACTATGATACAACAAATTTCTGCTGCTTTAAGCCACTAAGGGTTTTGGGGTTTTTTTGTAATTCATTACAGCAGCACTATGAAACTAATACAGATGGTATAAATAAGGGGACTTTTAATCTAAAGAAAATCAATCACTTCAATATATTATTATTTTAAGGAATCTATTTCTTTTCTAAAAGATTCCTTTTACTTCCAGAAAGAAGGGAAGTGAGGAAGAAACAGAGGGAGAGAAACATCAATGTGTGGTTGCCTCTCACGTGCCCCCAAATGGAGACCTGGCCTGCAACCCAGACATGTGCCCTGACTGGGAATCGAACTGGGGACCCTTTGGTTCACAGACCTGCATTCGAACCACTGAGCCACACCAGCCAGGGCTATTTCTAAACTGGTATCATTGTGGCTTCTGCAAAACAACTCTGATTTCAAAAATGTCATCTGATACAAACCTTTAGGAAGCTGGCAAAGGAGTGCTGTCCCTTACACTGGCATGACGCTCTATAAGTGGTAGGGAAGTGCTCCAAGGACAATGACAGACACGTCTACGACCAGATAATGTAAAGAGAACTGTTTTCACTTCCCGACCAACAAAAATACCACATGTATTAGAAAGACATTCAAGTGACAATATTTTGAAGCTTGGTGAAGAAAAAATGTGGACTTCAATCCCTTTCTCTACTTAGAAATATTGTAAGACATTACTTTTACAATACAATGGTATATGTTTTGTTGTTGTTGTTTTGGGTCTTAGGGTTTTTGTTGTTGTTGGGATGGCGATGAAGTGAAATGCTAAACAGACAACACTGACACCTAAGATTTCACAATTCTACCAATTTCATGGGGTCAGCATTACTGGACAGTTAAGCCACAGTGATATTCAAACCTAGTACCTATTATGTGTCCATATTCTCTTTCAACTCATTCCCTGCAGGCTTGCAGGGTAGGTAACACTATCCCCATTCTACAGACAAGGGAGCTGAGGCTGAAGGAAAGTCAGTTAAGTGACTTGCCTCTAAGGCACAGTAAGTTAGAAACTTACTCAGTAGGCATGATGCTCCAAAATCCTACTATTTTTCCCCACCACACCACTAGCTGTTGGCACTTCCTGAATATTGCTGGCAAAAACTGAATGCCAACTATGCATCAGGCATTCAGTGATATTCAGGGAATACAGTATAATGAATAAAACAGGGGCTCTGACCAGGAGAGCTCAGTCTAGAGGGGGGGGAGAGTCAACCATGTCCACACTCTAAGAAGAGTTTTATAATGGAACCCTACTTATCTGCCTACATGCTTGGGACATACTTCATAGATAAGCCTTTTCTGCTGGTTCTCCAAGGATGAATAAAGAATTCAGAAGGAGAGGAAGTTAGGGTGGGAAGACATTCTCTGTATAAGGAAAAGTATGAAGACTACAGGAAAATGATTCTGGGTAGGATCAGTTAGAACTGTTTCAATTATAGTAATCCTGTATTTCTCTTGAAGTACTAATATATATTATAGGAATAAAAGTGGCAATATTTTTTGTCCTAAATTTTGTCCATTTTTAATGTTTTTAAGAAATACTACATATTTCTGAAGATTTAAAGCAGTAATTTATCTCAAGAAACTTGCACACACGAAACAAATGATAACGACTGTGTTCTGATGCACGAAGCGCATTTAACCACAGGCATTACTGTCTATTTGACTCCACTGATCTCTCCCGTTTCTTGTTGTAATTTCATACATCTGAGAAGTTATTTAATCAAAGATTATTATACATTAAATATTCTACAATACTAACCCATTCCCCATGGACTTATAGGCCAGACTACGTATGTTTTAAATAAAATCAAAGGCCTTTGATTCTTAAGCCCCAAAGTCAGATTATTTTAAAATAAACATGAGGCCTGGCTGGTGTGGCTCAGTGGATTGAGTGTGGGCTGGGAACCAGGCGGTCCTGGTTCGATTCCCAGTCAGGGCACATGCCTGGGTTGCGGGCCGGGTCCCCAGTGAGGGCCACGTGAGAGGCAACCACACATTGCTGTTTCTGTCCCTCTCTTTCTCCCTCCCTTCCCCTGTCTAAAAATAAATAAATAAAATCTTAAAAAAAAAAACATGAGCACAGACTTTTTAATTAGGTGACCTGTCTATGAGACAATAGTGTTGGTACTAGCCTACTTGCATGAATATTGAAAATGTGCAGTTTGTAATTTTTTGCTACAATGCAATTGTGTGAAACAAATCTTCATATGTAATAAAAACAATATACAATAACATCTTTAATGCAACACTTGATGAGGACCCTTTTATTATGGAAGAAAAATGCGATTCTTAAAGTGTTTGTTACTTTATAACAAAATGACAATGAACAATGTACCATCTGAATAGATTTTGCTTTAATTTTGTGCTTGTGATATTTTGATTTACCTGGTACCATCTGTGCTGTCAATTTTAATCCAAGTATGCATTATTTCATGAACTTATTTGTATCCATCAATAATATTTAGTCATTTGAAAAGTGGTCTGCCCTGGCTGGTGTGGTTCAGTGCACTGAATGCCAGCCTGCAAAACACAAGGTCACTGGTTCAATTCCCACTCAGGGCACATGCCTGGGTTGCAGGCCAGGTACCTGGTCGATGTATTTCTCCCACATCAACATTTCTCTCCCTCTCTTTCTCCTTCCTTTCCCCTCTCTAAAAATAAATAAATAAAAATCTTTAAAAAAACTTAAAAAAAAGTGTTCTAATAAAGTTGGGTAACACTAGATATAAGGAAGGAGGAGACAGTTTATCAAAGCAAAGGGAGCCCCGGCCAGGTGACTCAGCTGACTGGAGTGTCATATGATACACCAAAAGGGTGCAGGTTTGATTCCGATTAAGGAACATACCTCGGTTCCAGATTTGATACCCAGTCAGGGCACGTGCAAGAGGCAACCCATAGATGTGTCTCTCTCATATCAATGTTTTTTCTCTGTCTACCCCCCCCAACTCCAGTCTCTTTAAAATCAGTAATAAAATATCCTCACGTGAGGATGGGGGGGGAAAAAAGGCTAAGAGAAATGAGTGATAATCACGTTAACTGTTACTATTCTCTCAAGAACTATGGCACTGAAATGCCAGACATGGAAGGGATAAAGAAGAGGAAGGCATTGGCTCTAATGAGGGAAGGGAGTTAAAGATTTTTTTGTTTGTTTAGGATGAGGGAAATCCTGGATAACTTTGCATGCTGAAGAGAATTAATAGAGAAGAGACTGGAACTAGGAACACAGGGACAATTGCTAGAGAGCAAGATCTGGCAGAAAAAAAAAAAGATGGAAAGCAAAAGTTATCCTGGCAAAGGAAAAAATACAGCTTCTCCAGAGAAAAGAAGAGAGATGATTAAGGTAATTTGGAGCAATGGCTGGCTCTGTAGTCAAGAATGCATGCTTTTTAAAAAATAAGCTCTTCAAAAATTTTGGATATTAACTCTTAATCAGATGTATCTGTGAGTATGTTCTCCCATTCAGTGGGTTGTCTTTTTATCTTGTTGATGGTTTTCCATGCTGTGCAAAAACATTTTAGTTTGATATAGTCCTATTTATTTTTTCTTTTGTTTGTTGCCTAAGGAGATATACCAGAAAAAATATTGTTATGAGCAATGTCTAAGATTTTACTGCCTATGTTTTCTTCTAGGATTTTTATGGTTTTGGGTCTAACATTTAAGTCTTTAATCCATTTTGAATTTATTCTTGTGCGTGGTGTAAGAAGGTGATCTAGTTTCATTTTTCTGTATATATCTGTCCAATTTTTCCAACACCATTTATTGAATACACTATCTTTAGACCATTATATGTGCTTGCTTCCTCTGTCAAATATTAATTGACTATAAAGGTGTGGGTTTATACCCTGGCTGGTATGGGTCAGTGGACTGAGCACCAGCATGTGAAACAAAGGGTCACTGGTTTGATTCCCAGTCAGGGCACATGCTTAAGTTGCAGGCTGGGTTCCCAGTGGAGGGCGCTTGAGAGGCAGCCACACATTGATGTTTCTCTCCCTTTCTTTCTCCCTCCCCTCCCGTCTCTAAAAATAAATATATATATTGCCCTGGCTGGTGTAGCTCAGTGGATTGAGCGTGGGCTGCGAACCAAAAGGTCACCAGCTCGATTCCTAGTCAGGGCACGTGCCTGGATTATGGGCCAGGTCCCCAGTAGGGGGCATGTGAGAGGCAACCACACACTGACATCTCTCTCCCTCTCTCTTTCCCTTCCCCTCTCTCTAAAAATAAATAAAATCTTTAAAAATCAATAAAACCTTAAAAAAAAAGGTGTGGGTTTATTTCTGGGCTCTCTATTCTGTTCCATTAAAAAGTGGGCAAATTACCTGAATATACTTCTCCAAAGAGGACATACAGATGGCCAACGGACACATGAAAAGATGCAAAACATCACTTATCATCAGAGAAATGCAAATTGAAACCATGAGGTATCACCTCACATTGGTCAGAATGGCTATCATCAATAAATCAATGAACAACAAGTGCTGGTAAGGATGTGGAGAAAGGGGAATCCTTCTGCACTGCTGGTGGGAATGCAGATTGGTGTAGCCACTATGGAAAGCAGTATGGAGTTACCTCAAAACATTAAAAATAGAACTGCCACCCAGCCTGGTTGCTCAGTTGATTAGAGTGTCATCCTGATACACCAAGGTTGCTGATTTGATCCAGTCAGGGCGCATATAAGAATCAACCAATGAATGCATAAATTAAGTGGAACAACAAATTGATAAGTGGAACAACTCTTCCTCTCCACTCTCTAAAATCAATAAAAATAAATTTTTAAAAAATGGAACTGCCTTATGACCCAGTGATTCCACTTCTGGGAATTTTTTTTTTTTTTTTTTTAATTTTCAGATAGAGGAGAAGGGAGGGAGAAAGAACAATGTGTGGCTGCCTCTCACATGGCCCCCACCAAAGACCCGGCCCGCAACCCAGGCACGTGCCCTGACTGGGAATCGAACCGGGACCCTCTGGTTCCAAGCCCGCGCTCAATCCACTGAGCTACACCAGCTGGGCTCCACTTCTGGGAATTTATCCGAAGAAACCCAAAATACTATTTCGAAAGAATATAAACATCCCTATGTTGATGGCAGTGACATTTACAATCGCCAAGATGTGGAAGCAGCCCAAGTGTCCATCAGTAGATGAGTAGATAAAAACAACTACAGTATGTTTACACAATGGAATACTACTTGGCTATAAAAAAAGAAGAAAATTTTACCTTTTGTGACAGTGTGGATGGATCTGGAGAACATTATGTTAAGTAATAAGCCAGTCAGAGTAAGACAAACACAACATGACTTCACTCATATGTGGAATCTAATGAACAAACTGAACTAATACGCAAAGTAGAGACAGACAGAGATTCATAGAGAGAGCAGGCTGACAGCTGTGGTGGGGGGGTGGTTAGGCAGTGGAGGGATCAAGGGGGAAAAAAAAGAACTCGTGGACATGAAAAACAGTGTGGTGACTGTGAGGTGGGGAGTGGAGGTGGTAGAGAGTATAAAGGGGATAAATGATAATGGAAAAAGTACAATAAAAAGATAAAAGAATCAACCATCCAAAAAAAAAAAAAGAATTGCTTGCATCTAAAGCCTGACTTGTCCTACCATAACCATATAATCATAGGCAAGTTTATTTACTTCTCCAAGTCTCCATTTTCTCATCTAACCAGGGAGAACAGAACTCCACTAGGGATGTTCACAAGATTCAGTAATTCTGACAGAGTACTCTAGAGATGGCAGCTGTGAGGTCTGGTTTGGTTTTGATAGGCTTCAAAGGAAATTTTTTTTAAATTCACACATAAGATTTCTATTTTCTCCGTAAAAGAGGTCCTCAGGACACCTACTGAGATTAGAACAGTGTCTAAGGAGGCAGGAAAGTGATTCTTAATCTTTTGGAAAGATTAAAAAACTCAGTTGACTCTGATGAATATGGTGTATGGAGGACAAACATCCCAAATTTGCATAGTTTTAAAGGAGTTAAAGACACCTAACCTCTCCAACATAAAGAGATGTTGAGGAAAAGATCTTCTGGTTCCAGGGCATAGTTTTAAATACACAATTGTTTGAATAAAAGAAAACCACTGCATATGTAATAGCTCTATAAGGGTACAGGGCCTGCCAGAAAGACAGGACACAGTCAAGAAATCCAGGTTTTTGATCTAATCCTAGTTAGTCACATGACCTTTTCAGAAAATAGCTTCGAGATGTGTTGCAGTGCTAAAATTTTTAGAAGTCTAGTATTTGGAATTTCAATTGACTCCACAGACAAAAAAACAAATGATACTTTATTTTTCTATGTCATTGTTTATTATGATTTTGAAGGTTAGCCTAGGAACCTAACCAGCAAAGCTGTATTTCTACAGAAAAAACAGGTGTGCTTCTGCATTTCTGGGATGAGGCTACAGAGGTTCCTGGCAGCATCAGGCATGAGTCAGGTATTCCAGTCCTGGAAATTGCCTAGGATATTTTAGCAGCACTCTCCTTCTGGACTAAAATATCCAAAAATTGGACTTTGTCAAGACTTCCTCTGTCCATCAACAGTACAGTAATACTCACAAGGAGACTTGAAAGAAAACCTGGATTTACTAATAGTTATTGGTCAACGATGGCTGTTTACATTACATTTAAATAGCAAACTTGAAGAGGCAAAGAAAGTTTCTCAATTCAATGAATCTTTTATAAAGTAAAGCATCCTTTTAAAACAAACAAAAAAAAAAAACAAAGAAAAAAAAAAAACACTTCCTGAAGACTTCAACAAGCTTATCTTTCGGAGTAAGACCAGACCATGTATTTGCTTTCCAAGACAGAACTAATTCGCACATCTTCAGTCAACCATTCATTATATTAAAGTTCTCGGTACTCCATAGGACTATTTCCAAATGTGTTTCATCATTTTGACTAGAATTCACTCAATCCTTACCTCTGATTATATTAATGTAATATACGGTATCACACTTCTAGTATAGTATTTTAAAACAATCTTTTTTAAGTTTTGTGAATTTGTTAGTGTTCCAACTCCTTTCCCATATCCTTAAGAATCATTCTTTAGTAATTTCCCAATCTTAAACATTTTAAAAGTATGTAATCTATAGAACGATAATTCATAACATAAACACATCGTAAGTTAAGATTAAGACATAAATTTCTACTATGGGATCAACGCATCTACTAAATTTGCTTTCCCTATAACCATACACATAACCATACAGAACCTCAGCAAAGAATTGTAAATTTATGTAAACTACTTAATCTTGCCCATCTACATAAAGCAATACTTTGAAACTTTTAAAAAGACAGTAAGTATGGTTTAAATGATTTAATCCTTACACTCCTGATTACTTACTGAACCTCAATATTTTGTTATTTCTAATTCACATATTAAAAACTGGCGCCTACCAAAAAAGTATGGTGGTTGTTTTAAGATCTGAATTGGCTGCCAAAAATCTGGATTTGTGGCAAGCAAGCAAGCAAGCAAGCAAGGAAGGAAGGAAGGAAGGAAGGAAGGAAGGGGAAAGGGAAGGGGAAGGGAAGGGAGAAAGATCTGGCAACACTGGGTCCACAGATTCTGGCAATAGCATCGTTTGGAGAACTGAGGTAGCAGCTGCCCTCTTCTCATAGCACAAGCAATTTCTAGCTCTTCTGTCCTGCCCCCCGCCACCCCGTTCTTTTAGCTCACTTTGGTTGCCTGCCTGGCCTTTATAGCCACCAGAGTCTGAAATCTCTATTTTACTGAGAAATTTATTTATTTATTTTGTTAGTTAGTTATTGTCTCTTAAAGGGCCTTAAAAGAAGCTAGCCATAAAAATCTTTATCATAGTTGAGAACAAACTGATGGTCGCTGGGATGGGCATTGGGGGTGGATGGGTGAAAAAAGGTTAAAGGGATCAAGAAATACAAATTGCCAGTTATAAAAACAGTCTTGAAGATGTGAAGTACAACATAGGGAATACAGACAATAATATTGTAGTAACTATGTTTGGTGTCAGATACGTACTAGACTTATCAGGGTGATCACTTTGTAAGGTAAGGTATATAAATGTCTAGTCACTGTGTTGTACACCTGATTAACAAAAATATTGTTTGTCAACTGTAACTGGAATTTAAACAAATCTTTATCATAGAAATAGACTAAATCAAGTGATGATCCTAGCATTAAAGCTGTGTATAACAAATGTTAACTCTAACTAGCAGGATACTGTTAAAATGTACAAGGCACTATTACTGTTAAGAAAAGTGTTTCTAGTATCCTAACTGGTCTGTCTTCAACTCCTCAAAGAATCAAGAGATCCAGCCTTTTAGTGTTCCCAAGAATAAAGAAATTAACCTTGTATTTCAATATTATGATACTGTAAGAGCACCAAAAAGCCTCCTGCATCTAACAAAAGTAAAGAAGAAAAACAGGAAGCGAGTTGAAAAGGTCTCTGATCAGCCAAAGAGACCACACAGTTCACAGAACACATGAAGCTCTCCCTCTTCACTCAAGAGCCTACTGGATCTTATTTTAGACATAATTTTAATAAGCTCCGTGATCTGGTTTCCCAGCCCACAACAGATGAGACGCAGCCAACTAGAAAAAGGCTGGGGGTGGTGCTGCTAGAGGCAAACACTCAAAGCATCAAAATCAAAGCTCAAGACCTATAAAGTCAGCAGAAAACCTCAAAATATAGCAGGGTGGGACCGTTTGGTACACATACAAACAATCTCAGAGGGTCCCAATCCCTGTACAGCACTATACTGGACATTCATAATGACCCTCTTTGGTACACTGTTAAAGCATAGGTCAGGAGACTTTGTGTATATAAAAATGAAGTCCATCAAAAGATTTTTCCAAAAAATACATGGCACTGTCAAATTCATGGAACACTATTTCCCTCTGTCAAAGAAACAAGATACTGAATTCCTCAAGACGTCACATGTCAAATGTACTTTTTCTTAGCAAAAATCTTATTAAAACCCAGGTGTAGCAGTTCATGATAGTTGAGAGTGTATTTAAGTATACTATTTTTTTCAGAGAATGGTAATTGGGAAGGCTCAAGACCAAGGTCAATTATATAAGCCACCTAAGTCTTTTGGGGATTCCATTGTGAGTACATTAACAGGACTGAGGATAAGAAAGGGTTGATCTCAACCATACCTACGTAAGTCTGCAACTTAACTCTATGTCATATATAGAGTTTAGGGAGGGGAAAAAAAAATCTCCATTTCGTTTTCACAATCTTATTGACAAGTATACCAAAAATAAATGTTATTTTTCTAATCCCTGGCAGTCCTAAACTGAGCCATACTGAGCCTGGTAATAAACCAGGGAGGTGGGGAGAAGGTTAATATTGAGTTTCAAAAGTTCAAATTATCATGGTCTAAATTTGATTTTCCTTATTAAAATTCTTATGAGGGCGTATTTCTGAGAAAAATCCAGAAGAATATATGGTAACTCAAAAGAAACCATATTACTGGGGGCAAGTATATTTAAAAATTAAAATGTATGTTTTGAATGCTAGTCCCCTCTGAAAAAAAAACACACATGTATCTATCAATCAACATAGAGATTAAAGGCTACATTTCTTGACTAAATTATCACATTTTACATACACACTTTACATACTCTTACATAGGAACCCTAAATTTTAAAATAAGAGCACAATTTTCTACAGTGCAATCTCCCAACTTCCTAATTAGTCTCTAAAAGAACTTAGTAACTCCTAAAAGCTTTAAAAGTACATATATGTTTTTACTTGGATTATCATTCCGCAATGTGCTGTTGCTCCCTGAGTGGTTCTTTGAGATCTCTGCTTAAAGTTCAAGCTTCTTTTAACAAATAACCTGCTTCACTTCAGTACAAGATTTACTCTTTCTAAAGTCTGCCCTTTTTCCTTTTTTTAATAAGTCAAAGGACTTGGTAAAGATCTAACCTAATTTACAGTAACCATTGGGATTAATTTCACATTAAAGGTCTTTCAACAAGAATGAAATGAGAACCAACTGCTGAGCTTAAGTGTTTAAACTGTCCAACAATCTGCATTTTCATTTAGTTTAAGGCAAGGTGAAAATTGGTTCTCTTGCCCTTGCATCTCCATCTCATCTTTCAGGACAGATAGATAATCCTAGCATCTACTTCCAAGTGGCTAGGTTTAATACAGCCAAGTGAAACACCAAACAAAAATCACCAGTGGCACTTCCCCACTTCTAAAAAAAAATTATACTGAAAGGCACTAGAAAGTTACAACATTGGGGGAGGGGAACCCTAAATTTTAAAACAAGGCTGTATTCTAGAAGCAGTATTAGGAAAACCTCCGTATAAGTAACTAAATGAGTAACTTTTTGTCTTAAAGGGCAAAGAAGTCCTTTCTCATGGAAAAATCTAACAAAATCCCTTCTAAATTAAAAGGGTATTCCTGAACATATCACCTAATTTAAACTGTAAAAGGAAACTGTGCGATTTCTCCAGTGGTTTACAATGTTCAGGATTCTACCTCTACCCTTGCCGATTTAACAGCTTTTCTATTAGATTCATTTCTTTAAAAATGAAGTGTTAGTTTCTGACTACATTTGGCAACCTCAAGGAATAAATTGCTTCTCCCTCTACTTCCCTCCTCCCTCAAAAGACTCATACGTTTTTTTCCTTCTGAACTTCCTACTCTAACAGTTTCTGGACAAGTACACTGGGCCGAAGTGTGCGGCCGCCAAGAGGTGAGAGAACTCAAGAAATACTTGTGGATCGGACAAAAAGGCGTCCTCCGTCTGTCTGAGATAAGGGTAGCTCAGGCGGTTCTGTGGAAAGAGCAGGGAAAGGGGGGTGGGGGTGGAGAAGGTGCAGAGATGGGGCGAGCCCTCTCGACCTCTGTCGAAGCGGCCGCCCAATGCCCCGGTCCCAGCCCCCACTCAGGGCAAGCCGGGACAATGGCCCACTAGCGCAGCAGTCCCAGGCTGGAGAGAGGCCCTTGGGACTCTACACCACGCAGGGACCAGGAAGGAGGCCGGGGAGGAACGCTGAGCGGACGAGCGCACCTCGGGCCTAGGTGCGGGCTACGCGCCGGGGCCTCCACGGGCGCCATCACTGGGAGTGGAGTGTGTGAAGGCCGCCCGGTGAGGACATCGCCCGCGGCTGGGTCCGAAGAGGCCGCAAGCCCGGCGGAGGCGACGGCGGAAAGTGCAGGCCGCAGCCTGCTCAGCTGGCCCGCCCAGTGGCCCAAACGCACAGCCGACCTCCGACCGCTTACCTTGTGGATTCTCTTTAGAGCCATCGTGGGAGGCGGGTGGCGGCAGCCCCCAGGGCGGGGACGGGGACAGGGGAGGGACGGGGAAGGGGCGAGGGGGCGCGAGGCCGCCTCGGTGACCGCGGGTTGATCGGAGAAGACGAAGAGCTCGGAAGCGCGCGTTCAGCGGGACCTTTTCAGGGCCGAGGCCCACTGGGCTCGGGCTCCGGCTCCTGCTCCTGCCGCAGCGGTCACCGCATCACCCGGCGGCGGCCCCTTTATGCGCTGCGGTCCCAGCCGCCGCCGCCGCCGCCGCCGCCGTAGTGGCCTCTTCCTCTTTAACTCAGCACCGCCTCCTCAGCCGTCGCGAATCCCTCCGCCGGGGAGCAAGAGCCCAGGCCTCAGGCTGGGCCGGCGCCTCTTGGTCGGACAGCTGGAGGGACGGACTGCCTGCTGCAGGTGGACCGAGGGACGCGCGGGCGGACGGGCGGGCGGCGCCGCCGGGGTGGGGCCGCCCGAGCACGGGGTGGGCCCAGGCCGAGGGGCAGGTCGGGAGGCGCGGGGATTGGCGGACCAGAGGAAGGAGGGCTGGGCTGCGTCGGCGGCGGAGGGATACGAGCTGCTCAGCGATATCTTAAACGCGCCGTCGCCGCCTGGGCTGTCGAGAGGATAACGCCGCGAAGCTCAGAGAGGACTTCTCGCGAGAATCGTGGTGCGGATGGAGGGTACTCTCGCGCCACGACCCTTGAGTCCTTTGCTTCTAGTTCCCCACGCGAGTGTCATTGAAGGTCAAAAACGTTTGAAGGGGAATGTTTTCCAGGTCACTTTACCGTCCCCATAGCGTAGACCGACCTGGGAGGAGGCACTTAGGCCCACTGTAACGTTCTTGAAGGAGGAAGGGACTTGTCCAAGGTCACACAGCTCCACATTAGCAAAGCTGGGACTCGCCAGCTCCCTTTCCCGAAGCTGCGTGGTAACCTACGCACCTACGGGGAATGTGTTCTCTCGCATAAGGTGGGCGGTCCTGCGATCGCTTTTCCAATCAAGGCCTCAGCTGGATAACAGCTTGAATGTCTCTCAGTAATAGAAGTTTGCAGACCTCACTCTGCTATGTAAATTGTTACAAACAAGCACTGTACCCATTATCTGGGGGTGGGGGGGATTGGGGAGAAGGACTTGCCCAGTGTGTGCTCCAATATTTAAAACCATCCTTTGTGGTTCAGCTCATCTGGAGCAAGCCTAGAACACCTATTCTGGAATTGTCTTTTAGGAGGTGAAAGCAAAGAGTTAATTTACCTAGCAACTACTCTGTCAAGCCCTGCACCAAGATCAGTGAGCTATAACGCCAGGCCTGGGCTGGGAAGTGCTTACTATCTGGCTGGAGACACTCACACGGGATATAAGTAAGGATATTTTCTTGGGAGTTGATGCCCACATTCTCAAGTGCACCCCGAGGTTTTCTGTGTTTTTTCCTTTGTGGGTAGAGAACTTGAAGATCATTGATTCTAACTTAACGAATTTTAAGAGGAGAAACTGGAGCTCCTAAGACAAGGATCTTGCTAAAAGTCACACCGTAGGGCGGTCAGAAAATTTATACTGCCTCATCTGAGTGGAGAAGGTTAGGCCAATAGGCAGGGCCACTGTGGACTCAGTTAGTCAGAGAAGGGAAAAACTACCCAGTCCTCCAGGGTGGGTGTGTTCAAGGTTAGAGGTAAAAAAGGGAACATTCCACAGCCCCAGATCTTTTCTTCCTAATAAATGTGAGGGGAGAAGTGGAAAAATGCCCACTGGTAATATTTTAAATTTTTTTCTACAACAGCTTGTATTAGAAAAGCATCATATATTTGTGCAAGAAATACAGATAAGCAAAAGGAAGGAAATAAAAGTCAACCACACTGTCATCATCCAATGATAATTTTTGACATTTGGTTTATGTCCTTCCAGTCTTTTTTCCTAACATATAAATATACGTATTTTTTCTTTGAAAAGCATCATATCATAATACTACTTGGTAATCTACCTTTATTTAAAAATAAAAATTGTATATATTTAAGGTGTACAACATGAGGACCTGATATACATAAACACAGTGAAATGATTCACTACAGTCAAGGTAGCAAATCCATCTCACTTTGGCAGAGGAGTGAGAGCACCTGTAACCTTTGGAATCTACTTCTTTTTCCCTAAAGCTATGGTGGCTTGATGCTGAGATTTTTTTATTTTGTATTTGATTTGAGAGAGAGAGAGAGAAAAACATCAATTTGTTGTTGCACTTATTTATGCATTTATTGGTTGATTCTTGTATGTTCCAGAGCTCCCAACTTTGGGATATTGGGAGGACTCTCACCAACTGAGCCAGGGCCCTAGAATCTACTTTTTTATTTATTTATTTTCAGAGAGAAGAGAAGGCAGAGAGAAAGAGCAATGTATGGTTGCCTCTCACATGGCCCTCACTGGGGACCCGGCCTGCAACCCAGGCATGTGCCCCGACTGGGAATCGAACCGGGACCCTCTGGTTCCCAGCCCGCGCTCAATCCACTGAGCTACACCAGCCGGGCTAGAATCTACTTTTAATAAAAGGCAAAAGATTTATACGATCTGAAGAGAAACCAGAGTATAGAATCTACTTTTGAAATAAACAATATATAGTAAGCTTTTCTTTTTCAATGCACGTTTCTATCGTATTTTAATAGCTACATATTCTGTCATATAAATGTACCATATTTACTTAACTGGTCACACTTTGGGGACATTTTAAGTTGTTTTCCAATTTTTATTATTAAAAATATTACTATAGTGGATATACTGTAGTTAATCTTTGTACAATATGAAGTGTACAGTTTCATTTATATGAAGTCAAGAAACAGACAAAACTAATTTTTGGTGTTTGAAGTGGTTGCTATTATTGGGGAGATCATTTGTGCAGAAAGGGATCAAGGAAATTTTCTGGGATAATGAAAATTGTATATATATTGTTTTGGGTGAATGTTACAAAAATATGAATATGATATATGAAGGCATACCAGAACTTTCTGTATAATTCTTGCTGCTTCCTGTGACTCTATAAATAGTAAAAAAATAAAAATTTAAAACAGTACATTGGTAGAACCTTCTATGTAGTAAGAGTCCATACATGTAAAAAAATTAAAATAGCAATTATTACTTATATTCATTTTATATTTGAGAAAACCGATGTCCAAGTTAAGCATTGATTGTCAAAGTCATCCTGGATTCTTAACCACTATGTCATACCATATGTATTGTACGGATATTTATATATACAGTATTTACATTAAAAAGTTTGGAGGGACACACATCATTTGCTATAGTGGTTATTCCTGGGAAGTTAGAGTTAAGGGAGGGTGCTTGAATTTTTAGCTCTATAGGTTTCTCTATTGTTTGACTCATTTACTACAAACACATTCCTTTTATAATCAGAGTAAAAATATTTTAAAATTTTTCATATGAGGGAGGAAGGTAAAGCGAGACTTTCTTAACCCACAAAAAAGGAATTATATCAAGCACATTTCACTGCAGTTGCTTTTTTTTTTAAGATTTTATTTATTTATTTTCAGAGAGAGGAGAAGGGAGGGAGAAAGAACAATGTATGGTTGCCTCTCACATGGCTCTCACCGGGGACCCGGCCCACAACCCAGGCATGTGCCCCGACTGGGAATCGAACCGGGACCCTCTGGTTCCCAGCCTGCGCTCAATGCACTGAGCTACACCAGCCAGGGCAGTTGTTTTTTTTTTTAACTTCAATAATATTGTGATAGTTCTTCCACAGTAGTACGTGGATCTCATTCTTTTCATGATGGCATAGTATTCTGTAGTGTGAATTACAGTACCTGCTCCTTTCCCAATTGATGAGTAGTTAGACTCTGTCCAATTTTTTGCTATTACATGTAATTGAATTTTAAAACTTTAAAGTTTTATTTTGTATTGATATGAAAATAATAGCTCAGGCTGGTGTGGCCCAGTGAATTGAGCGCTTGCCTGCAAACCGAAAGGTCACTGGTTCGATTCCTGGTCAGGGCACATGCCTGGGTTGCTGGCCAGGTCCCCAGTTGGGGGCATGGGAGAGGCAACCAGTTGATGTTTATATCCCTCTTTTTTTCCCTCCCACCCCTTCTCTCTAAAAATAAATACAATCTTTAAAATGTTTTTAAAATACTGTGTTCCTTTAAAAAAAAAGAAAATACATACTCAGTATAAAACATTCAACATTTCAGAAATGTATGGTTTAGAAAGCGAAAGTCCTTCATAATCCCTCTCATATAGCCACCAAATACAGATGTTATTCTATGCATATACCACATACATAACTTATATTGTATAGTCTCTATAGACAATTGAAAATACAAATATGTTATACATTTTGTTTGCTGCTGAAGACATTGGATTTTAAATTCTAGGTCCTTATATCTTTCCCAGTAATGAAGAGGCTGGGCCTTTGTAAGCCATATACTGTAAGAACCACCAACCCCTCAGAAATAAGGACTTTGCTGTCTATACTGCTCTGCCACCTCATCTGCCTCATTGTTCTTAGGCAGACCCTGCCTTTCCCCCTGCAGAGTGACATCCCTGTCTTTCTCTCCAAAGGCCCCCTACTCCTCTGGGACTTGAAGTTCTTTTCTGTTCTTTCTTTTTCAATTATTTTTTTGAGAGAGAGAGAGAAAGAGAGGAAGGGAGAGACAGAAACATTGATTTGTTGTTCTACTTACTACCTATATGCATTCATTGGTTCATTGTATGTGCCCTGACCGGGGACCAAACCCACAACTTTGGAGTATCGGGACAGTGCTCTAACCAGCTGGGCTACCTGCCCAGGGCTCCTTTTCTGTTCTTGTCTTTACAAATTCCACTCCCACCCTCACCACACACATGATAAATATATGACTTGTCCACATCCTTTGCTATGTACGCCACTTTTACAGATAGGTAAATTCTTTTAAGCAGCAGGGTTAATAACTAACAGAGTCACATTTTTAAATTGTTTAAACTTCCCCTTTGAATAATACCAAATAATAGTAACAGAATTGGTGAACAACTTGTATATGCACAGCCTTCCACTCAAGTATTTCTTATCCTCCTACTTCCTCTCCAGGATCTAGAGGGAGGTTGGGGGGCTATCTTTAGGTTGAATAGTCAGACTGTTTGTTTTCCAGGCTGAAAGCCCCCAAGATTTCTGCCACGTGGTGTGTGGGCTGAGCCTGCAGTAAAAGATCTGCCCCTTTGCTGAGGCACTCTCATCCCAGCCACAGGTCCATGGGAAAGAGTAGTGGTTGAGGGCTCTGAGAATCCGAAACAGAACACCATTCCCAACTTCACAGGAACTGATGTGGTAGACTTCTTTCAAGGGCAAACAGTTGGCTGGGACCAGTCTTTTCTAATAGAAAAATATCACCATCATCATCCTAGTTAATATTTGATGAGTACTTCCTTCAGGCCAGGAACATTTTACATAGTTTTGTTAATCTCACAGTCCTATGAAGATGCTAACATTATCCCTGTTTTACTGCTGAGAAAAACCGAGTTTTAAGAGGTCGAGTAACTTATGCAAACTTTACACTATAAATAGCAGAATAGGGCTCAAACCCGCTGACTGCAAAGCCTCAGTGCTAAACCACAATGTCACTTATCACATTACCTCTTAGCACTACTAATTCCAGTAAGGGAAGAGGCACAAGTGTGCACAGACATCTCCTTCTCCTTTGCAATTATTTCACCAGGAGGAAGTCCACATTTGCACAGCAGTATCTTCCCCAAGAACCGAGTAGAAGATGGTATTTCTCCTTTTTACTAGGTTTTGAACCCCTCTACATTGGATTTAGACTGTAGTTCTGTGACATAAAGCCTTAGAATCCCAGAGTGGTTTTGTTTGTTTGTTTTAAAGATTTTGTTTATTTTTAGAGAGGGGAAGGGAAGGAGAAAGATAAGGAAACAGAAATGTGTGGTTGCCTCTCGCTTGCCCCATACTGGGGACCTGGCCCACAACCCAGGCATGTGCCCTGACTGGGAATCAAACCAGCGACCCTTTGGTTCGCAGGCTGGCACTCAATCCACTGAGCCACACCAGCCAGGGGTGTTTTTTTGTTGTTGTTTTTTTTTTAAGATTTTATTTTTATTTTATTTTTAGAGAGAGGGGAAGGGAGGGAGAAAGGAAGAGAAACAGCCATGTACGGTTGCCTCTCACATGGCCCTCATGGGAACCTGGCCCGCAACCCAGGCGTGTGCCCTGACTGGGAATCGAACCGGGACCCTTTGGTTCCCAGCCTGCACTCAATCCACTGAGCTACACCAGCCAGGGCTGTTTTTGTTTTTTTTTTTTAAGGGATCTTCTGTCTTATTCAATAATTTGTGAGTATAAAAGTTTTCTTGAACTGCTCATTATTCAGCCAGTCACTTATGAATTCATTCAACAAGTATCTTTGATATGCCAGACACTGGGGATTAAGAGGAGGAACAAAAGAGACTACGTCTCTGCTCTCCAGAAACTGACAGTCTATTGAATGAGACATCTGTGCAACCATTACAATGAAGTGTGATCACTCTCTGATGGCAGGACCCTGATCTAAAGGAAGCTGACCTAGTCTGGGTGGCTGGCAAGGAAAGTTTCCTGAAAGATGACTTTTAGGATAAAATCAGGCTGCCCACAAACATAAGAAAGAGTCAGGTGGCAAAGCCTGTGTCATTTCTTTTCTTAGCAATTCCTACAAAGTAGGGCATGCATATGGGACCAGGCATCCAAAGCAGAATAAAGGATGGTAGGCAGAACACACTCCAAATTGTATATAACAAGAGAGAACGGCTGGACAAAGAGAATGTAAAATTGAGTACTACAATTCCTTTGGTAAACCACTCTTCTGATTTTTGACCATAAAAAAAAGAGCTACTTCAAACTCACAAAGTCTGGCCTTCTACAGAACTAGATTAGCCTCTAACGAATATTGTATCTTGCTGTGCATAATGTGCACTTTTTTGCCCGAATTTTTGAGGGAAAGATAAGGATACATTATACATGGGTATAATGATCACATACCGTGGGTATAATAATCCTGGGTATAATGCACACAAAAACACGGGTGCAAGTTATATACAGCAAATATGGTAACCTCTAACAGCCTCTAATGGTGGTCCTATCTTAAAGAGCATGGAATGTTTGAGGGCATTTTTATGTTTTACAATACAATTTACAGATAAAATGCACAGATTTTTAAATGTTCAGTTCCATGAGTTTTGACAATTCTGTATATAAAAACGAGGTCTGTCTGGAAAAAGTCCAGTCATTGTTAATTGAACAAGAACAGTTTGTATAACATCAATGTAACCTGGCAGCCAAGGAGAGTGGACTGGAATGCGTATGCATGAACAATGACAACTTCACTGTACTAGTCAGTGGGAGGCAGTAGATGCCCTTGAGTAAGCATGGGTATCATGTGGCAGTCACATTCAAAATGACTGAGTGAATAGAACAATAAATCTGCATCAAATTTTTCATTAAGCTTGAACATTCCTCTGCAGAAACTATTCAGATGATTCAGAAGGCTTTCAGGGATGATGGAATAAGTGCAGGGCAAATAAAAGCATGGCACAAACTTCAAAGATGGTCTAGAATCTGTTGAAAGTGATCCACACTCTGGAGGGTCTGCAACAAGCAGAACACCTGAGAATGTTGAACGCGTACAGGCTGCAATCAACAAAGCTTGGTGACTGACAGTGCGAGAACTAGAAGCTGATCTGGGGATTCCAAAACCTACTGTGTCCAAGATATTGATGGAGGATCTTGGCATGAAACATGTCATGGCAAAATTCCTCATCTTCTGCTACCAGAGCAGGAGGAACATTGTGCTGCAGTTGCTGATTACTTGATTCAAACCACTACCAATGAACCAAATTTCCTCATGAAGGTCATTACCAGAGATGAATTGTGGGTCTACAACTATGATCCGGAAACGAAGGCTCAGTTGTCCCGGTAGAAGACACCTGGTTTTCCACACCCAAAGAAGGAGTGGCAAAATCATAGCAAGATCAAGACAATGTTAACTGTGTTTTTTGATTGGGAAGGAGTTGTCCAGCATGAGTACACCCCTCCAAGCCAAACAATAAGGAGTACTGCCTTAATGTTCTTTGTTGTTTGAGAGATGCAATATGACAAAAACAGCTGCAGCTATGGGCAACTGGTGATTGGCAGCTTCATCAGGACAACAACCGGTTCATGCATCAGGTCTCCTGCAGGTTTTTTTTTGCAAAACATCAAATCACTCAGGTGACTCAGCCCTCCTCCACCATAGCCCAGATTTGGCATCCTGCAACTTCCAGCTTTTTCCAAAACTAAAATCACCCATGAAAGGGAAGAGATTTCAGGCTGTTGATGAGATTCAGGAAAATACAATGGGGCAGCTAATGGTGATTGGGAGAACGGTGCGAGGTCCCAAGGTGCCTAGTTGGAAGGGGACTGAGGGATCATTGCCCTATGTACAATGTTTCTTGCATCTTGTATCTTCTTCAGTAAATGTCTCTATTTTTGATATTACATGATTGGATACTTTCTGGACAGACCTCATATATTTTTAACATAAAATATATATTACATATATATAAAGTGATACACTTAAGATTTTCACAGTTTATTCTAAGTTATACCTCAGTAAAAGGGTTTTTATCTTCATGAAATTCCAGTTGTGTGTTGTCTTTGCGTGTCTGTGTGTTAGAATGTGCATAGAAAAGATCTAGACGGATGAAGACCAAATTTTTAATCGTTTACTTAATTATCCCTGGGGAATTGCATGAGAAAAGTGAGGAAAGGTTCTTTCATGTTTTGCTTTAGGTACTCCTACAGTATTTACACTGCAAAATAATAAGCATGATTTACTTTTGTTATGAAAAAATCAGCAAAAAAGAAACAAAAAATATATACTCTAACAGGGAATTGGTTAATAAACATGTAAGGCTATGAATGTATTATTTGCCTTCTGTGGGGTTCCCTAAATCACTCCATTGGTTTCAAGGGCATTCTGCTGTCTTCCCTTCTTCTTCATGGGTAAAGAAGACAAAGTGAGAACATTCCAAATGCTTCAGGCAAATTGTGTCCAGTCCAGATCATGGTATTGCTGATTTCCCTCTAATTTACAGTAAGAAAATTAAACTTTTGGTTGAAGTCGATCCTGTTTAAGCGAGAAAGCAGACGAACCTTAATGCTATGTCTCACGACCTTGTAACATTTCCACTGGAATTAGGATTTGGTGGCGAAGCTCCGCGTGAACGTTATCACTTTTTAAACATCTATTTTTACCGGTGCCCTAGAAGCGTTCCTTGGGAAAGGTTCCTGTTCCAGTAAAAGCGAGCCAATGGGAAACAGGCAGAGGGGACCAGAGAGGTGGGGCTGGCTTTGAGAAGCGTCAGTAGAGGGTGAGACAGCAGCCGGCAACGCCCCGCCCCTCCCTACCGCTTTGGCTCGGCTGGGCCCGCCTGGGTGTCGCAATTCTTAGGGCAGGGATTGGGGTAGGGGGGCGGGGTATGCCTCACCAGCTTTACCTTACCCGCCTCCTCAAATAAAAAAAAAAATTAATATTCGTACTCTGATTATAAAAGGAATGTGTTTGTTGTAAATGAGTCAAACAATACAGAAACCTATAGAGCTAAAAATTCAAGTTCTCTCCCTTAATTCTAACTTCCCAGGAGTGACCACCATAACAAACGATGTGTGTCCCTCCGAACTTTTTAATGTAAATATTGTGTATATAAATATCCGTACAATACATATGGTGTGACATCGCCGTTAAGAATCCAGGATGACTTTGACAATCAACACTTAATTTGGGCATCAGTTTTCTCAAATATAAAATGAGCATAATAAGTAATAACTGCTATTTTAATTTTTTATATATGAGGACTCTTACTACATGGAAGGTTCTATGAATGTACTGTTTCAAGCTTTATTTTTAAAATATTTACAGATTCACAAGCAGCAAGAATTGTACAAAAAGTTCCAGCACGCCCTTCATCTAGCTTACCCCCATGGTTGCGTCACATAATTATAGTACAGTATCAAAACCAGGAAATTGATGTTGGTACAACGTGTGTATATAATTTAATGCCATTTTGTCACATGAGCAGATTCCCGTAACCATTACCACAGTCAAGATGCAGAACTATTCCATTACCACAGAGATTTCCTTTGTGGTACCTCTTTATAGTCACATCTGCCACTCCATCCCAGCCTTGCTACCCATTGGCAATTACTGATCTATTTTCCATCTCCATCATTTTGTCACTCTGAGAATGCTATGTAAAGGGAATCACGCAGAACGTGACATTCCGTGATTGGCTTTGCTCACTCTGCATAACGCTCTTGAGAGCCCTCCAAGTTGTGTGCGTCAACATTGTTCTTTGCTGGCTAGTATTCCACTCCGTAATGTACTTTTAAAATGTTTTAAATTGTGGTAAAATGTACATGTCAAAAATCTCCCATTTTAGTAGTTTTTAAATGTAGAGTTGAGTGGCATTAAGTACATTGTTGTATAGCCATTACCACCGTCCATCCACAGAAATGTTTTCATTTACAAAGCTGAAACTTGGTACCCATTCAACAGTAACCCCCCATTCCCCTTACCCTAGCCCTTGACAACCGCCGTGTCACTTCTGTCTCCATGAATTTGACTACTCTAGATAACTCAAATAAGTGGAATCATATAGTGTGTGTTCTTTTGTGACCAATGTATTTCACATAACTTAATGTCCTCAAAGTTCATCCATGTTGTAGATGAGTCAGAATTCCCTACCTTTTTAAGGTGGAATAATACTCCATTGTAGGTATTCGTCTGTTGATAGACACTTGGGTGGCTTTTACCTTTCAGCTATTGTGAATTATGCTGCTATGTACATGGATGTTCTCTAATGTATTTTTTTAAAGATTTTATTTATTTATTTTTAGACAGAAGGGAAGGGAGGAAGAGAGGGAGAGAAGCATCCATGTGTGGTTGCCCCTCATGTGACCCTCACCAGGGACCTGGCACGCAACCCAGGCATGTGCCCCGACTGGGAATTGAACTGCGACCCTTTAGTTCGCAGCCCGCGCTCAATCCACCAAGCTACGCCAGCCAGGGCAATCTAATGTATTTTTTTTTAAAGATTTTATTTTTATTTATTTTTAGAGGGAGGGGAAGGGAGGGAGAAAGAGAGGGAGAGAAACAGCAATGTATGGTTGCCTCTCACATGGCCCTCATGGGGACCTGGCCCACAACCCAGGCATGTGCCCTGACTGGGAATCGAACCAGGACCCTTTGGTTCCCAGCCCACGCTCAATCCACTGAGCTACTCCAGCCAGGCTCTGATGTACTTTTTTAATCAAAACTATATCATGCCACTAGTTAACAAAATAGTAGGTAAGGAGAAGTTTCTCTTTATAGAATATCCCAGATAACATTTTAAGAAGGAATGATAGAATATCAGTATTTTGCAACCTCTAGTGAATTGATTGATTGAGGAATGGAGCATTATGCTGGACACTGTGTCTTCTGGTAGCAGTCTACCACACCAACTATGAAGCGGTCCTGCCATCAAATCTCTACATCTAACTATGAAATAACAGGAAATACAAAGGAAAGCATGTCAAAACCACACTTTGGATATGCAATCAGCAAGATCCAGATTTGGAGAAACTACATGACAAACAACACAGTTTCTTCAGCAAATAGGTTGTAGTTAAGTTCTCGCTCTCACATAAACACTCACACGTACACACACATGCATAGATGGAGAAAACATAAATTAAAAGATACTTCAGAATCCACGCCAAAAGCTTGTACAAAAATGTTCATAGCACCATTATTCATAATAGTAAAAAAAAAAAAAAGGAGACAACTCAAACGTTTACCATCTGATGAGTGGGTAAGTAAAATAGGATATACTTGTACAATGGAATATTATTTGGTCATAAAAAATGAAGTGCTGATACATGCTATAACATGAATGAATCTTTTTTTTTTTAAAGATTTTTTTTTATTTTTTTTTATTTTTTTTTTAATTTATTTTTAGAGAGAGGGGAAGGGAGGGAGACAGAGAGGGAGAGAAAGAGCAATGTATGGTTGCCTCTCACATGGCCCTCACGGGGACCTGGCCCGCAACCCAGGCATGTGCCCTGACTGGGAATCAAACCGGGACCGCTTGGTTCCCAGCCCGCGCTCAATCCACTGAGCTACACCAGCCAGGGCTTCATGAATGAATCTTAAAACCATGCTCAGTAAAAGAAGCCAGTCACAAAGGACCACAAATGATATGATTTTATTTTTATGAAATGTCCAGAATAGGCAAATTCATAGAGACAGAAAGTAGGTATTTTTGCCCTGATTAGGTAGCTCAATTAGTTGGAGTGTTGTCTCGATACACCAAGTTTGGGGGTTCAGTCCCAAGTCAGGGTACATATAAGAATCAATGAATGAATGCATAAGTAAGTGAAACAACAAATCTATGTCTCACTCTATGCTGCCCAGCTTTCCGCCCTTTCTCTCAAATCAATAAATAAAAATTAAAAATAAATAAAAATAAAAACTATGATTTCTTGGCCAAGAGGCTTTGCAGTCAATGACTCTAAAAAAAAAAAGGCAGCTATAAAGGATGAGGGAATTGAAGAGGTGATGCTTAAAGGGAGGGGGTTGCTTTTAGGAGGATGAAAGTGTTCCAAAACTGTGGTGATGGATGCAAAACTGCACATACACTAAAATCTATTAATTTGTTCTCTTTAAGTGGGTGAACTGTATGGTTTTTTGATTACATATAATTATATGGTATATGATTAAATCTGATAAATATTTAAGAAGTATATCAACGTGTGGTCACTATTTATATTCTGATTCAAACAATTAAAAATTAAATTTATGATACAACTTAAAATTTGAACACTAACTAGATATTTGAGGATTTTTTTTTAAGATTTTATTTATTTATTTTTAGAGAGAGGGAAAGGGAGGGAGAAAGGGAGAGAAACATGGAGAGAAACATCAATGTGTGGTTGCCTTTCATGGGCCCCCTACTGGGGACCTGGCCTACAACCCAGGCATGTGCCCTGACTGGGAATCGAACCAGCGACCCTTTGGTTCGCAGCCAGTGCTCATTCCACTGAGCTATACCAGCCAGGGCTTGAGGATATTTAAAGATTTATTACTATTTTTAAAGTATTTTTTTAATGGAATCTTTCTCTTTCAGATATACATACTGAAGTTTTTACAGATGAAATTATGTCTTGGATTTGCTTCAAAATAACACAAGAAATAAGCAAGTAGAGGTACAAATAAAACAAGGCTTCCCATGATAATAATTATTGAAGCTGAGTAATGGATGTTTGAGGGCTCATTATAATCTATTCTTTCTGCCTTTGTATATGTTGAAAATTTCCATAATAATAAAAATACATGTCAATGAACATATTTCCATGTTAATAGATGGAGACCAACTTAACCCTCTTTTTTTAAAGATTTATTTATTGTTAGAGAAAGAGGAAAGGAAGAAGAAAGAGAGGGAGAGAAACATCACTGTGTGGTTGCTTCTTGAGCACCCCCTACTGGGAACCTGGCTGGCAACCCAGGTATGTGCCCTGACTGGGAATCAAACCAGAAACCCTTTGGTTCACAGGCTGGCACTCAATTCACTGAACCACACCAGCCAGGGCTATGCTCTTTTTTTAAAGATTTTTAAAAATTTATTTATCTTTAAAGAGAAGGGAAGAGAGGGAGAAAGACAGGGAGAGAAACATCAATGTGTGGTTGCCTCTTGCACACCCCCAACACGGGACCTGGCCCGCAACCCAGGCATATACCTGGATGGGAATCAAACTGGTAACCTTTCAATTCTCAGACTGGCATTCAGTCCACTGAGCCACACCAGCCAGGGCCCAACTTTATGCTCTTTAAGAACTTGACAGGCTTACATATTTATAAACCAATTCCCTGTAAGAGTGTATTGTATTATTTCCAAATATTCAAAATTCTAAACAATACAGCAGGTAATATCTTTGTACAAATGCCTCTGCCCAATTAACTATTTCTGTAGAATAAATTCCTAGAAGTGAAAGTGCTGGGTCAAAGGTTGTGCATGTTTTAGATTGTTGTGTGTATGGA
This sequence comes from Micronycteris hirsuta, assembly GCA_004026765.1. Taxonomy (NCBI): domain Eukaryota; kingdom Metazoa; phylum Chordata; class Mammalia; order Chiroptera; family Phyllostomidae; genus Micronycteris; species Micronycteris hirsuta. The sequence continues at coordinate 48,493 of PVJI01000419.1, forward strand.
GAGATTGTTCTCTAGGAAAATCCTTGAGGTTAATTATTTTTCAATACTTTGAACAATATACTGGTCATTCACAATCCTTTTCTTTCTTTTTTAAAAGATTTTATTTTTATTTATTTTTAGAGAGAAGGGAAGGGAAGGAGAAAGAGAGGAAGAGAAACATTGATCGATTGGTTGCCTCTTCCCCAACTGGGCACCTGGCCAACAACCCAGGCACATGCCCTGACCAGGAATCAAGCCAGCGACCTTTTCATTCACAGGCCAGCCCTTAGTCCACTGAGCTACACCAGCCAGGGCGCTTCCTTTCAAAAAAAAAAAAAAAAAGGTTTTATTGCAATATAACTTACATGTCATCAAATTCACTCATTTCAAGTATACATGTCAATGATTTTTTGTATATTTAGAGCTATGCAATCATCACCACAAACTAATTTCCGAATATCTTTACCATCCCATTTACAGATACTCACCTCTCTAGGTAACCACTAATCTACCTCTTTTCTCTATAGATTCGCATTTTCTGGACATTTCATAAAATGGAACCATACAATATTTATTCTTTTGTGTCTGATTACTTTACTGAGCATAATGGTTTTGAAGTTCATCAATGTTGTAGCATGTATCAGTATTTTGTTCCTTTTTTTATTCCTTTTTATGACTAAATAGCATTTCATTTTGTTATGAATTTACCAGTTGATTGGTAAACAACCCAAATGTTGTTTCTACTATTTGGCTATCGTGAGGGATACTGCTATGAACATTCACTAGCAAGTCTTCGTATGGGCTTGTGTTTTTCATGTCTCCTGGGTAGGTATCTAGGCCCCCTGTTGGCTTTGAGTGTGCTTAAGAAGGCAGGAGATAGATAGAGTATGAGGCCGGGTGAGAGTCCCTAACACAGTGCCCCACCACTGCTCTTCCCTCTGGGCCCAGGGCAGGCCTAGTTTGGAAGGAGCAGATGGGAAAGCTCTTGCTCCCTGAGATTTTTTTAGTGGAGGAAGGATTGGCTCAGGGATTTTTGGACCCATGTAGCTCTTCCTTTCAAGGTATAGGTCTAAGTTGGGGCGGCAGCAGGGCCCCAATGTAAGGCCTGAACTGCTAGGGCTGTTTCTCAGGCTCAGATGCGGTCAGTGAGGAAGTTTTGTATATGTTACTTCACACAAGTCAGAGAAAATGGGGTGAGAAGGGAGGTGCAGGGGAAGAGTCATAAATAAGTGATTCATTTTGGGCTTTCCAAATTCTGAGGTGGGCCTGGGTTATGGACATTTGGTCCCAAGGAGCATGTCCCTTCAAACTGATAATTTATTTATTTTTATTTTTTTTTAAAGATTTTATTTATTTATTTTTAGACAGAAGGAAGGGAGAGAGGGAGAAACATCAATGTGTGGTTGCATCTCACATGGCTCCCCTGGGGACCTGGCCTGCAACCCAGGCACGCGCCCTGACTGGGAATCGAACCAGCGACCCTTTGGTTCCCAGCCCAAGTTCAATCTACTGAGCTACACCAGCCAGGGCCAAACTGATAATTTAAAATTATTTGTTGACTGTATATTAAGTGAAGGGAAAGAAACTGATTTATTAATGAAAATTATACTTTCCTCTTTATGTTAATATAAGGGATTTATTACATGCATTGTATATATCATTGCATTTTATACAATATTAATTTATTTTTATTTCCCAGTTTTTCCATTATTGATATCATTATACAGCAACACTCAATAAAGGTAGCGATAACTTATAAAATGGAAAAAAAAGAAAAGAAGGCAGGTGAAGGTAAAAAGGCTGGGAACTATCCCTTGATGAATATTTAACATCAGGAAATAGAATGCAGATTCTTCCTCCTTCCATCTCACTGAAATGGAGAATGATCTTATCGAGAGTGCCTCAGTTTTCTGTCATTCTTTCAATAAGTACTTCCTGAGCCCTCAACACCTGCACTATGCCTGGCACATATTGGGTGATGGATAATAACTATTTGTTCAGTGAATGAAAAAGTGATTGATAAATGTGCTTTGTGCCTGAGTATAGGGATACCATGAATGATACTGACCTAAGTGTGCTCATGGTCAAGTGGGACCATGATAATAAAGGAAATTATAATCCTATGGAATAAACCCTATAGCAAAAGCAAAAACTAACGTCACCATTGCTACTGAACCCTGACTCTGATCATTGCCTTATTTAAATCCAACCAACTACCCTATAAGGTAGACATTATTTTTATTTTACAGATGAGTAAATAGTTTCCAGATGAGGAACTAGGGCTTTGTTAGGGTAGGCATAGGAGGATGTGTCACACAAAGGAGGGGTGCAATCTAGATTGTGGGGTTCAGGGAAGGAGTCTTGGAAAAGCAGACATCTCATTTGAAACCTGAATGACAGGTAAGAAGTAACCAGGCCTAATGAAGAAGGGCTGCCTTTTCAGGCAAAGGAAAATTGGGCACAAAAGCCTGGGAGTCAGGGGAGCAACTGTGGCCTCCCTTTCCCTGCACTAGCATCCGTGCTTCAGAAAATTCTAGGGCAAGTATCTGCCCTGGCCGAGTGGCTCAGTTGGTTGGAGCATCATCCCATGTACTAAAGGGTTGCACGTTCGATCCCCAGTCAGGGCACATACCTAGGTTACAGGTTTGATCTCTGATTAGGGTGCATATGGGAGGCAACTGATCGATGTTTTTCTCTCTCTTTCTCCCTTTATCTCTCTCTAAAATCAACAAGCATATCCTCTGGTGAGGACATATATATTCACAATATGCGAACATGTATATACATATATACACATATATACATATATACATTTATATACATACACACACACAAACACATATTATGGTCTGTCCAGAAGGTATCCTGCAATGTAATATGAAAAACAGAGACATTTATTGAAGAAGATACAAGATACAAGAAACATTGTACATGGGACAATGATGCCTTAGTCCCCTCCCAAGAAGGCACCTTGGGACCTCACACTGTTCTCCCAATTCCCATCAGCTGCCCCATTGTATTTTCCCGAATCCCATCAACAGTCTGAAATCTCTTCCCTTTCATAGGTGATCTTAGTTTGGGGAAAAGCCAGAAGTCACAGGACATCAAATCTGGGCTATGGTGAGGGGTTGGTGCAAGACTGAGTCACCTGGGTGATTTGATGTTTAGTCGCCAAAAAACTGCATGAGACCTGATGCATGAGCGGGCATGTTTTCCTGATGAAGCTGCCAAGCACCAGTTGCCCATAGCTGCAGCCTTCTGAATCATCTGAATAGTTTCTGTGGAGAAATGTTCAAGCTTAACACAAAATTTAATGCAGATTCGTTGCTCTATTTGCTCAGTCATTTTGAATGCTACAGCCACACAGTACATATGCTCACTCAACAGCATCTACCACCTCCACTAAATAATACAGTGAAGTCATCATTGTTCACGCATGCACATTCCAGTCCACTCTCCTTGGCTGCCAGTTTACATCAAAGTCACACAAACCATTCTCATTATATTAACAATGGCTGGACTTTTCCCTGACAGACCTCATTTTAGATATGTTATATATAAAATTATATATATAATTGTTATATAATATATGAATATAAAATCCTTGCCCTGGCTGGTGTGGCTCGGTGGATTGAGTGCTTGCCCGCCTGCAAACCAAAAGGTCTGCAGTTTGATTCCAGTCAGGGCACATGCCTAGGTTGCAAGCCAGGTCCCCAGTAGGGGGCATAGGAGAGGCAACCATCCATTGGTGTTTCTCTCCCTCTCTTTCTCCCTCCCTTCCCCTCTCTCTAAAATAAATAAATAAAATTCTAGGGCAAGTCTCTGAAGTATCTGTTCTGCGCCAGTTCTTCCCCTGTTCCCCTAAAGACCTCTTTGTCATCTTGTAGCAGAGCCTGTGATCGAATTGCCCTTTGGGAATACCAGGTCTCTTGAAGTATTGTCAGGTACCTGAGGATGGGTGGCTGAGCTGAGGCCTTTCACACTCACTGGGTGGCCAGATGCTGACACTAACACCAGACAAAAATTAAAAAAAATGTGTGTTTGTGTGTGAGGTCCCCTTCTTGAGCCAAACTCTCACCCCACCCCTGAATCTCCACTCTGAGGTTCATTTCTGGGGATCCAAAAATTCCCTTCTAACATGTAAATGGCCCCTGCAAAGGGGCATTTTGGCCCTTAACACCTTAGGACCAATTGTATCAGTTGGGAATAAAGAGAAAGATACATCCTTTCACTCAACAAATACTCATTGAGCAGCTAGTTTGTGCCGGCCCCCATTCTAACTCCAAGGTGTAGACTAGATGAAGTTGAAGCCCTCATAGAACTCACATGCTAAGAGAGCAGGATTCTGGTTCCTATGACTGTGTGACTAATTGCCCCAAAATTCAGTGGTATAAAACAACAATTTATTATGCTCATAGATTTCGTGGGTCAGAAGTCTGGACGGGGCAGTGTTACATGCAGAGCTATACTTTTCTTTTTAAGAACTGTAGAGGGTTTCATAAGAAGGATTGCATCATAATTAATTTAACTGACCCCCATCGAAGGATATTTAATTTGAGGTTAATTTTTAGCGCACCTGTAGGATAAATTCCTAGGTGCAGTATTGGTAGGTGAAAAGATATGCACATTTAAGTTATCAGTCGGTATTGCCAGGCCATTTCTTAAGGAGGTTGTAAGACTTACACCCTCCACCAACAGTGCATGAGACTCTGTTTCCCACATCCAAAGACATTTCTCATCACGGATGAGGTCAGACACACTTTTTCATATGCTTTTTGGTCACTTGTAGTTCTTGCTCAGAGACTTGCATGTCTATATCTTTCCGAACCTGGATTTCTCCATTTGTAGAAACAGGATGTAGGCTCCTGGGACACCCAAGCATGAGAATTATAAGATGAATGAATGGCAATGCCTGTGCAGTTCCTGACTCCCTCACTCCCACTGCCGTGGGGGAGAGCCCCCCACACCGTGGCTCCTTTTTTGGAGAAGGCTTCTGGCCCTAAAGGGAGGACACTAAGGACTTCTGCTCCGAGAGGCTTTTGTAATTCATGGGAAACCCCCAACCATGGCAGCTGGTGATTAACAGCATCCATGCCTACCTGCAATCCTAAGTGACAGTTGTATGGGGCTGTGAGAGACTAATAATTATTATTATTTTTTAAAGATTTTATTTATTTATTTATTTATTTATTTATTTATAGACAGAAGGGAATGGAGAGAGAAAGAGAGGGAGAGAAACATCAATGTGTGTTTGCCTCTCATGTGGCCCCCACTGGGGACCTGGCCCACAACCCAGGCATGTGCCCCGACTGGGAATCGAACCAGCGACCCTCTGGTTCGCAGCTCGCGCTCAATCCACTGAGCTACACCAGCTAGGGCAAGAGACTACAAATTAAACACTAGAATCCTTGACAGCCATTACGGAAGGCTCTAAATTGGGCCTCCCCAGGCCCGCCCTGGAATGTTAATGTCCAAGAAGCAGAGTTGCCCAATGGATGGAGGTTCTGGTACTGCTGTTTATTTTGCTGAATAACACTGGGCAAGTGGCTTGCCGAACTCTAAGTGCAATTTCTTCATCTGTAGAAAAGGATAATAATGACACTTACCCAATGGAATGTTGCAGGTACATCCTGCAACATTATGTTGCTGGGAGCATAAAAAATAATTTTTCTTCCACCTTTCAAGACTTCTTGCTGGACTGATAATCAAATTAACAGAGACAGATTGACAGTTTAACAGGAGAACATGTACAAAGTTTATTACAGATGTATATGCAGGGGCGTCATAAGATACAAGACCTTAAACACATTGGGCAGATGAGGCTGATATGCCCTTCCAGGCAAAGGAGAAGCGGGGAGGAGTCTGGGACTCCAGAAGGAGAGTAGGTAGTTCTAAGGTAGGAGAAAGAGCAACTGTATGGTAAACTGTTCTTGCTGGGCCATCCAGAAACAATGGGACACAGAGAGAAACAGGCTCTGCTAGATGTCCTCCTGTGTCACATATGTGCTAATTCACCTGTGCTAAGGTGTGCATGCTAAAGTTCCCTTCCTGATGCAGGTTTTTCTAGCAGAGTTTTTTTTTTTTTTTAGGCAGAAAGGGGGATGGTCAAAGGTTCTTTCTGAGTCTTTTGTTAAGAATCAGTTTAAAATCAATATCCCAAAAGGCACAATTCAGGGTGGCAAATCTTTGTTCTCCCTCAAGCACCAGGCACCTGACCAGGCAGTTACTGTTATTACAGATTGCCAACAGAAGGCTCCGAGCAGCTCCAAAAGCGGCTCACTTAGCGTTGCCGTCAGGAGATGAATCAAGTCCCTCTTGCAGGCTCATCTCAATCTCTCCTCCCGTGAGTTCAGTTTATTCTGGTGGGTTCTGTAGTGAGAGGAGGTCATTTTGTTTAAGGCCCTTTTCTTCTCTCTTGTTTCAGGTGCAGCCCGTCCAACTCTGTGGGGGAGAGAAGGTGGCATGGGGTAGTGCTCGTGTGGGTGCTTCCCACTCTTTCTTTGCCTGGAACCCGTCTCTGGAGACCCAGGTGCTCTCTGTCGACATGGAGGCAGGAGGGGAACATTGGCACCTGGCCCAACTTCTGTGTGTGGCTTTCTGTCCTATGTTCACCCAGGTCTTTATACTTCTCCCAGGGGGACTGTTGACCCCTTTTAGAGATGGAGGGGTTAGGATGAATGGGCCAAGTTTGGGATTGGTACCCTGCGTAGCACTTAATAAAATCATCATAAAGGCCTTCCTGGCCAGGGGAAGGAAACTTGGAGCCTCCTAAAGGGTTTTCACTGTCAGGATCCTTAGGCTTCCTTTGATCTCGCCCCCCCCCCCACCCCCAGCGCCACCCCCCTGTGCAGATTTCTAGGCTGGGCCTGCAGAGGTGGCCCCATAATGCATAACAATGTCCTCTTGTTACGGAACACTTACCACACACAAGACTTCACACTAGATAATAACAATAGCTAGTTTTTTTTTTTTTTTTGAGTGCTTATTAGTTACCAAACCCCTCACAACTGTTCTAGGTGGAAGACACTGTTACAGACACGAAAAAGAAGGCTGAGGGTCCTTAACTACTCGAAGTGACAGGGCAACAAAAGGGTGGCAGTGGGGGGCGGTGGTGAGGTGGGGACTCTCAAAGCAGTGCTCACTACCTCCAGACCGGCTGCACTTCCAAACCTGTCTGTCCTTACCTGGGCTGGTCCTTCAGCTTCTCCTGACATCCCATATGAGATTTTTCTACCCTCTCTCACCTCCAGACCAGCCACTGGGATTTTCAATACCTTCTTCATCACTCATTGTCCCTCCATTTATTACAGACCTTCCTGGAGTCATAGAGGATTAGCTCCCCAGTCCCTCCCAATCCAGCTCCCTCTCCATCCTTTCTGGGGCTAGCCAACCCCCTTAAAGGTCACAGGTCACCGGTGAGGGAGCGGGCTCTATGGAAGTCTCCCTCATCACCAGGTCAGCTGCTGGCCCTGGCCAAAGTATAGCTCCTGGAGAAGGTTGGGAGATGAGGCGAAGCTTCAGTCCTCTTCTGTCCAGTTCCTCCTTCCCAGGGTAACCAAGTTCGGATCAGATCCAAGCAGCCCACCCAGCAGGGTTGAGGGTGGAAAAAATCTTAGTTTCTTCAGAACTCTCACTCCAGCAACCTGCTAGCTCTATGGCCTTGGCCAAATCCCTTAGCTCCTTTGTGCCTCACTATCCTCATCCATAAACTGGAAATAAAGATAATATCTACTTTGGTGAGAATCAAATTACGTAATGCCTGTAAATCATTTAGCTCAATGCCTAAAATTAAATGCTGAGGAAGAGCAAAGTGGCTTAGGTCATCACTTTAGCACCATTGGCCCCCAAGGAAGACAATGTTGTCCCTTAATCCCTTACTCCCTAGAGCCAGGTTTCCCTGCTTTGGAAGCCCTAGAGGGTTGGGACCAGGGACTCAGCTGGAGTCGGGGGAGGGGGCTTACTGGTTATTTTCATGGTTATTTTCTAGTTTTACCCAAGGGTTTTCTAAACCCAGGCCGGCTCCTCCTCCTGCCTCTCTCCACCTCCCAGCAGCTTCTTCTCCTCACTTGACTCCTAAAATCCAACATTAAATAGGCCCATTGCATTTTGGCAATATGGTCGAAAGTGTGTTCCCTTTGACCCAGCAAGTCCACATCTAGAAATGCATCTTGAAATAACTAAGGAGTCTAGCAAGGATGTTGTGGTAAGGAGGGGCCTCTCGATGTTCTTTTTAAACAGAACCAACCCCCACGTCTAAGGGTAGGAGACTGGACACACACACACAGACACACACACACACACACACGTGCACGAGCGCCTATTCAACAGAATGGTCTACAGCCACCAAAAATTCTGCAGCAGAAGAAGGTTTTAATGACAGAAGCAAGTGTTCAGAATGCATTTTATTTAACTTTTTATATATATATATTTTTAAAGATTTTATTTATTTATTTTTAGACAGAAGGGAAGGGAGGGAGAAGGAGAGGGGCAGAAACATCAATGTGTGGTTGCCTCTCACATGGCCCCCACTGGGGACCTGGCCTGCAACCCAGGCATGTGCCCTGACTGGGAATCGAACTGATGACCCTTTGGTTCACAGCCCGTGCTCAATCCACTGAGCTACACCAGCCAGGGCAACTTTTTATATTTTTGAGAAAAAAATGATAAAACATCACAGTACATAAAATATTTTTTCTTTGTTGCTTATCTGTGGTTTGTAATTTATTTGCAAATGAGCATGTATTTATCCTGTAAAAGGGGGAAAGGCCATATTTGGCAAAACTTGGGTAGAAATGGGAGTCAGTGGCCTTTGACTGGTGTTATATTTAGCCCCTGGATGGACCCCTGTCTTTCTGCGGCCCAATGAACTCCAGAGTAAGAAGCCCCAACAGATCTAAAAGTTTAGGTCAGCCTTGGCTGGTGTAGCTCAGTGGATTGAGCGCGGGCTAGGAACCATAGGGTCCCAGTTCGATTCCCAGTCAGGGCACATGCCTGGGTTGCGGGCCGGGTCCCCAGTGAGGGCCATGTGAGAGGCAACCATACATTGCTGTTTCTCTCCTTCTCTGTCTCCTTCCCTTCCCCTCTCTCTAAAATAAATAAATAAAATCTTAAAAAAATAAAATAAAAGTTTAGGTAAAAAAAAAAAGCAGTAGCAAGGAAGAAGACCTAAGCATTCCTGTGGTCCCCTTTCTAATATTCTTCACCTCAACAAGAGTGTCTTCAGTGATCTAGAGAGTAGGGGACAAGACCCTGGCAGTGCCATGGAGGGCCAGGAGCCTTCTCTTTGATACGGATAACTGATGCAAGTGGACTTCCAGGACAAGTCCTCCAGGGACCCATTCTACCAGATGGGCCCCTCGCCCGGTGTGCAGTACCTCAAAGACCTGAACTACTTCCTCTAGAGATGGCAGCCCCTCCCCCAGTCTTTTTCTCATTGTCCTCTCTCCTCCATTGTCCTCTGTTCGGGTGATCAACCCAGGCTATCTGTGAGGGGGGCCAGTGCTCATCTCTGCTCAGGGGGCTGTGAATGATAACAGAGATTTAATGGGGGGCAGTTCATATTTGTTGGGAGCATGTACAAGGCTTAGAGGATGAGCTAGACACTAGACCTTTGCATCTTCAGTAGACTTTTGGGTAAAAAGCATCAGGTAAATATTTTTGATCACTCCTTATATGTCATGTATGGCACTAGCACTTTAAGAGCATCATCTGATACCAGTCTAGGCCTCTGACCACTCCAATACATTGCCTGCCTCTGGTTCACTTAATCCTCACACAGGACTTGTCACATCTTATCCTCATGGTTTACCCATCTCCCCCACCAAGGTGGTATGAATGATATTGTTCTAGCTATGCCATCTATCCTGCATTGCCCAGCCCTCATGTCTGGCATACATACTGATAGGCACTGGGGAAGGACTGAGATGGTTGGGAAGGGGTTTTTTATTCTGTGCCCCTCACCGTTGTGATGCTGGTGCAGTTGGACAAAGGCTCTAGATGACTGGTAGGGGAACTGAAGGAGTTTGGGTATAGGTGTGGGCATATTGGGTCGTTTACAGGGGTCCATTGGGTCTAGATTCCCACAGAGGCTGCCAGCTCAAATCCTCCATCAGCTTGTATTGCCCCAGATCTTGCCTCTCTCCTCACATGTGCTTGTCTCTGGTGTTCAGGGTACCAGATGCCAGTGGGCAGGTGACTAAGGGGCACCCATTCCTACAGCTCAAAAGGCTACTCAGATAGGTGAGCAGTGTCTGCCTCTATGAACCTGTAAACCAGTTTTGTCTGGAAACCTGACCTGGTTCCTGGGGAGGTGGCCTCCTCAGGGCCAGGGCATCTGGTGGGTTAAGGTGTGGGGGAAGCTCTTTTTCTTCTCTCCTCCCTCATTCACTTCTCTTCTAATGTCCCAGCTCAATCACCTCCCCAGCCATTGTTTGTCCCTAAAACTAAGAATACAGTACCCAAGCATGTCCATAACTGTGATACATGTTCCTTAACGTTTCCATTTTGTTTCTGATAATGCCAGTTCTGGGTATCTTAAAACTCAGGGGCATTTGACAGGAAGCTTTTGAGAAGATGGTAAGGAGAGTTTTTGGCAAGTAGAGAAAATGGGAAAAGGGTATTCAGGCCAAGGCACAGAGGAGTCTCCGACGAAGCCAACGAAGGCTGTCATGGAGGAAGAGGTGGTAAGTAACAGGACATGAGACTGAAAGAGCCTCGTAGGCCAAGCTAAAGGTTTGGACCTGATTCTGAGGGCAGTCAGAAGCCATGGAAGAGTTTGGGCCAGTGAGTATATATCCCAGCACCACAGAAAGAAGTGTTAAAATAGCTGATGTTAATTGACGACTTGCTTCGTAATTATAAAAAGATGATTTCAGCCCTGGCTTGTGTGGCTCAAGCAGACTGAGGGCCGGCCTGCGAACAAAAAGGTTTCCTGTTCGATTCTCAGTCAGGCCACATGCCTGGGTTGCAGGCCAGGGTCCCCAGTTGGGGGCGTGTGAAAAGCAACTGATCCATGTTTCTCTCCCTCTCTTTCTCCCTCCCTTCCCCTCTCTAAAAATAAATAAATAAAATCTTTTAAAAAAATTATTTCTTTTAGTCCTCTCAACAATCTTATGAGGCAGTAAGTATTATTTCCACCCAATTTTAAAGGAAATGAGCATGGGGAAGAAGATTGTTTCCTCAAGGTCACAGATAGCAGTTGATCCTGCAGTCTGTCGTTTTCATCACGCTAGCGGCTTTGAGGGAGGGCACAGGTCAGGGGAGGGTTCTGGAGACGATTGGAAGCGAAGAAAGGACGCCAGACCTAAGGACCCCTGGATTGTGGCTGTGAGGATGATAACACTTTCAGGGATGGTGCTCAGGTTTCTGCTTGCACACCCGGAGAAGCATGCAAAAACACAAGCTCTCTGGGCAAAAGCGTGGAGAAGGAGCCAGAGCCCGCCAGCCAGTGGCCCCAGCTCTGAGGTGACGCTGACCATTGCAGCAATGCAGGTCTGGACCCACCGCCCCAGCAGCTCTGAAGTAGGAGCAGGCCGGCCAACCGGGCCCGGTGGACTGCTGGGAGCAGTGCCATCTAGCGGAGGCCGTGGCTGTGGCACCTGAGCCCCATGAAGTCACCACCGGGAGGCATGCCGGGAATGGTGCCGCCGGGAGTGGGTCACCAGAGGGATAGAGGAAGGGTATGCGACCAGCTGCGTGTTTCTGGGCCTCTCTGGTCTCCGTCCAGCTGTGGACTCAGCTCCTCAAAAATGCCAGGAATCTCTGTCTTCCTAGCCTGTACACAGTTTCCGCTTGCCTAGAGATTAGACCTCCTCCACTCCTTCATACTGAGTTGAAAAGTCACCTCTCTCCTGCTCTCCCCAAGCCCTGGGCTTACTCCCTAAAACAGCCCTGCTTCTTCTTCTTTTTTAAGAGTTTATTTATTTATTTTTAGAGAGAGAGAAGAAGGGAGGGAAAAACAGAAACATCAGTTGGTTGCCTCTCGTATGCTCCCAGCCAGGACCTGGCCACAACCCAGACATGTGCCCTGACTGGGAATCCAACCAGCGACTTTTAGATTTACAGGCCAGTGCTCAGTCTACTGAGCCACAACAGCTAGGGCTAAAACAACCCTCCTTAAGTGGGGTTTTACTTGTCTGCTTCTTTGTCTGTCCCTACAACCATAATGCGAGGTGGGTTTTTTTTTAAGATTTTATTTATTTATTTTTAGAGAGAGGGGAAGGGAGGGAGAAAGAGAGGGAGAGAAACAGCAATGTATGGTTGCCTCTCACATGGCCCTCACTGGGAACCTGGCCTGCAACCCAGGCATGTGCCCTGACTGGGAATCGAACCAGGACCCTTTGGTTCCCAGCCTGTGCTCAATCCACTGAGCTACACCAGCCAGGCATAATGCAAGTTTTATGGCAAAGTGACTGGAACACAGAAGGGGCTCAATAAAGACTTTATGAATACTGAATGAATGAATACCTTGGCATAATCTAAGCTCGAGGCAACTTTAGGACCTGGCATGGTAGTGTGAGAGATAAGAGCAACCCAGAATAAGCCAGCCCTGAAGATGGAGGAGAGGGAGGACTGAGGGGTAGTGGGTCCTTTCAGTTCCCCTTAAGCTACCACCCACAGGGGTCTAGTTTAGGGACACACAACTTCCCAAGGATGCCCAGGAGAACTTGTGCCAATATACCAGCTTTAGTCTCTGTGGCTTCATGGACCTATGCCGGCTCCTCTGGTGGAGGGTTTGAGTTCCCTCTGTGCCATCCAGGGCAGCTGGGGACAGCATCTTTGTACTCCAGCAGCACCTTGTCTCTCTTTGTTCCTTGACCTATCAGAGAAATCAAGGCTAGTCCAGACAAATGACTCATTACAGCCTCAAGAAACGAAAGCCAGAAATCCAGGCTCAGACAGCAGTCCAGCCCATAGGGAAGGCACTTAGGGAAACCAGCCAGTCGATGCCCTCTAGAGCCAATAGAGACCACGGTCATATCTTCAGTCTTCTCTGGGTCCAGAGTCAGGGAATTCTGCCCTCTGTCCTCAAGGATGTCTCCATCCGCTTGGGGGTTGTGGGAAGAACTTGAATTGGGTCTTAATTACCATAGCAACAAAAATAATAGCTATGATTCTTATTGAATGCTTACCAGGTGCCAAACACTGTCCTAAGCATTTGACTTGCAGCTTCTCATATCTCAAACAATCCCTTTGCAGATTAGGAAACTGAGGCTCAGGGAGGTTAAGCCCATCCATACAGTTGAAGGGATGGGTATAAAACAGAGGTTGAGAGGAGAGCTCTGGGTGAGTTGGGAGGTGATGCACATTCAATTTGGGCAGACAATGATGCAGCTCTTCAGTTGGAAGGAAGGGTGTGTGCTGGAAGTATCATCAGTGATGGGTAAGCCCTGCTTGCTAGGCTAAGGTGCTTGTACTTGCTCCTCTAGGCTCCACATCAATGGCTCCTTTCCTGTGTTTCTATCTTAGGTGGTCAAGTGCTATCATTTGACCTAAGGAACTGGAGCTGGGAATCCTGGCCCTGCCACAGTCTGGCTGTAGGACCTTGGGCTTCGGTGTCCTCTCTTGGAAAAACCATTACTGAGACACTTCCTAGTGAGCTCGTGGTTCTCTATTCATAGCTCCAGAGCAGTTAAGCTCAAATGCAGAAGCAGTTTTTAATTAACTTCAGCATTTTCCCTAAATAGCCCCCTTTCTCATCTCACAAGTGCCCCTATGACACAGGACAGACACAGAGGAGAGAGGCAGGAGAAAGAGCAGAGGCCCTTCTGTCTGTGTATCCCTGAGTGGATGAATTGTCTGTTTGTCCCCCTCCTGCAGTTCCAATTGTTCCCCCGGTCAGATCTCAGGCCCAGAGAGACAGAATCTCTTCTTCCTCCTCTTTACAGTCTGCATTCATCCATTCATTCATTTGTTCATTCATTCATTCAATCATTGAATGTGCCTAGCTTTGTGCTAGGCTCTGGTATACAGCCACGAAACAGAAGAACAGGTAGGTGGTGAAGCTGCCTCTGCTCAAGTCCAGTTGGCCACCAGGTGTCACCAGTGCCAGTCACAAGGTCTCTCCAAGGTCTGAGAAAAAATGAACTGGAATGAGGAAGTGTGGATGACTGAACTTGGCCAGATACTCTCAGCCAGCTTGAATCAGAAGTAAGTTCCTCAAGTGGGGAAAAAATAAAAACAAAAAACCCAACCCACCTCCTCGCCACCAAAAAGACACCCTCATGACTTCCTCAACAGCCCAGCTTGCCTGGGACCTTGGGAACTCACAACCTCTGTCTAGTCTGCAGCCCGTCCCTGACAGACAGTCCACAGGCTTCTTGTAAACCGCTCTGGGGAATACAGCTCATCTGCAGGCAGCTTATACTATTATAAGATTCTTCCTGACTTGTGCCAAAACCAGAATTTGGCACTCACTTCGACTTGTCCTAGTTCTGCCTTCTGTGGTCACAAAGAGGAAGACCTTTCTGCCCCATAAAGCCCTTCAGACACTAGAAGTTGCTTGGTTTTCTTGAGTTTGTTTGTTCGTTCATCATTCATGACTATATACAGAACATTTACTGTGTGTCAGGCCTTGAGTCCACAGCAGAGAGCAAGCAAGGCTGATGCTTGTCCTCCCATGGCTTTTAGTCTGTCCAAGAAACCAACAGCCAAACTAGCAGCAACAATAAAATATGCACGAGGCCAAATAGGAGAGATCTGGGCTGACAGAGACCAGGAGGCAAGGCCCTCAGCCAGCATGGGACCCACGAAGTCTTGCTGGGGAGGTCTCTCTGTGGTCAGGCAAAGGGTGAGCAATACTGTTTCAATACTGTTTCAAATATCAAAGTTTTTAAAGAAAAATTGGGAGAGTTTTGCTGGTATCCTGAGCTTAGCTTGCTCATTGGAAAATGCAGCATCATGGGGACAAGTGGGGTGTTTGGGTGACAGGAAAAGCCATCCAGATAGTGAGAGAGAGCATGGAGTAACAGGGGCCCTGCCAAGGCCCAGTCTTGCTAGAGTATACAACTGAGGAAGGAGCAGTGAGACAAGGGGTCCAAAAAGAAGGAGGAGTCACCCTCAGGCCCTTTAGCAGCTTCTGGACACATGTGTCCAATGCCCAGATCTGGTCTGAGGTGAGTTCTGGGGAACCATGAAGTCATCTCCCTTAACACAGACACTGCATTCCCACACACACAGCCAAGGCAGGCAGCAGCCTTTGATGGTGACTTACAGTGCACTTTTGGTTTTCCAGGGCCCATGAAGGCTCTTCACTCAAAGTGCTAGGAGGCCACAGTGTCCCCATCTAGGGATCACACAGCTGAATGAATGAACCTCAGACAGAGCTGTATTCCCATTGTTCTCTTGCTCATTTCCTTTTTTCTCAGTTTTATTTATTATTATTTTTTATAATATGCTTTATCAATTATGAAGCAGGCATTTTTATTTTATTAAAATTTTTTATTACCCTGGCTGGTGTAGCTCAGTGGACTGAGTGCAGTCTGCGAACCAAAGGGTAGCCAGTTTGATTCCCAGTCGGGGCATATGCCTTGGTTGCGGACCAGGTCCCCAGTAGGGGGTGTGTGAGAGGCAACCACACATTGATGTTTCTCTCCCTCTCTTTCTCCTTCTCTTCCCCTCTCTCTAAAAATAAATAAATAAAATATTTTAAAAAATAAAATAATAAGATAAAAATTTTTATTGATCAGACTTCCGGCCAAGATGGAGGTGTAGGTAGACATACTGTGCCTCCTCACACAACCAAAAGAAGGACAACAGATTTAGAAACCAAAAACAACCAGAACTGCCAGAAAATTGAACTATATTGAAGTGTATTGAAGGAGTTAAAGAAACATGCATCCAGGACTTCTGCCAAGATGGTGGCGTAGGTGGACGCACTGCACCGCTGCTCACAACCAGAGAGTTTAAACAATGAACTCAATAGCGAAAAATAAACAACCAGAACGGACGGAATCGAACTGAAGGGAAGTCCGACACCCAGGAAGTTGGGGAGGACGTATATCCAGGCCAGTAAGCGGGGCAGAACCGAGCAGAGGAGCGGAGTGAGAGGCAGTTTGCCCAGAGGAACTCACCCCGGGAGCGCCTAAACAAAACACTACCCCGAGCAACGGGTGAACCTCGCAGGCTGGCGGCGTAACTGGAGAGGCCAGTGGGAACCAGCAGGGCCAAGACTGGCGGAAAAAGGCAGTGGGGAACTGGGGAGCAGAGGGTGATAGGGAGTGGCGGTGAACGGCAGACGCCATTGCTCCCTCTCAGGCCCTGCCCCCAGAGGAAAAGTCACAAAAAATGACCCAGGTTGCCAGGCACCTACAAACACCTAAGACTCCAACAGGTGCGCCGAGATAAAAAAGAATGAAAATGGCCAAAATGAAAGATCAGAACAAATTACAACTAACGGATGAAGAGATAGCCAAATTAACAGAGGCCCAGTTTAAAACACTGTTAATCAGGATGCTCACAAAACTGGAAGAAAGGTGGACGCAAATAATTGAACAAATGAAGAATACGATAAAGATAATGGAGGATGATTTACAGGGAACCAATAGGGAAAAAAAGGAAGCTGGGACTCAAACCGATGGGGTGGACCAGAAGGAAGAAACAAGAATTCAAAAAAATGAGGAGGGACTCAGGAACCTCAGAGACATTTGTAAACGACCCAACATCCAGATCATAGGGCTGCCAGAAGGACAGGAGGAACACCAAGAAATTGAACATATTTTTGAACAGATAATGAACGAGAACTTCCCAAATCTGGCAAAGAAAATAGGCTTCCTGGAAGTCCAAGAAGCTCAGAGAACCCCAAAGAAGCGGGACCCAAAGAGGAACACACCAAGGCACATCATAATAACATTACCCAAGATCAAGAATAAGGAAAGACTCTTACAAACAGCAAGAGAAAAGGAGACAGTTACCTACAAAGGAATTCCCATAAGACTGTCAGTGGATTTCTCAAAGGAGACCTTCCAAGCAAGAAGGGGCTGGAGAGAAATATTTCAAATCATGAAAAGCAAGGACATACAACCAAGAATAATCTGTCCAACAAAACTGTCATTTAGAATGGAAGGGCAGATAAAGTGCTTCTCAGATAAGGTCAAGTTCAAGGAGTACATCATCATGCATTCTTTACTATATGAAATGTTAAGGGGTTTTATATAAGGACTCATGAGAGAAGGCACCGAGGCCAGATCAGCTACCGGGGAACTCAGATCAGCCACAGCAAAGACACTTGTGAGGTAAGCAAGCAAAATACAACCAGAGAAACAAATTTTAACCAGAGAAATTGAAATTTAGAACAATCTGGCAGTAACCAGAGGGGAGGGGGAAGGGGATAATGGGGACAAGGGTATTCAGGAACTGCTATAAAGGACACATGGACAAAACCAAGGGGGAGGGTGGAAGCAAGGGAGGGAGGGAGGTTTGCCTGGGGTCGGGGGGTGGGGTAAATGCAGACAACTGTAAGTGAACAACAATAAAATAATTAAGAAAGAAAGAAAGAAAGAAAGAAAGAAAGAAAGAAAGAAAGAAAGAAAGAAAAAGAAAAAACAAACAAAGAAAGAAAGAAACATGCATCCAGACCTGTAGGAGGGGCAGAGACAGATAGCCAGGTGGAGAGGATGCCTGCAAGGTGGTGGCGGTAGACCAGGTGAGGTGGCAGTTGCTGGAACAGCCGGTCACACATTTGTGTGTGGATAAGGCAGGAGGAACAACTGGGGAGCAAGACACACTGCGCAACCCAGGGTTCCAGTGAGGGGAAATAAAGCCTCAAAACCTCTGACTAAAAAAACCTGTGGAGTTTGCGGCAGTGGGAGAAACTCCCAGCCTCACAGGAGAGTTCGTTGGAGAGACCCACAGAGTCCTAGGGTGCACACAAATCTGTCCACCCGAGAATCAGCACCAGAGGGGTCCAATTTGCTTGTGGGTGGTGGAGGAAGTGACTGAAAGCCAGCCCAGAGCCAAGCAAGCAGCATTTGTTCCCACTCGGCCCCCTCCCCCCCCCCATACAGCGCCACAAAGCAGCTAGGAAGATTGTCCTGCTCTGGCTAATACCTAAGGCTATGCCCCTTACTACTTAACAGGTATCCTAAGACCAAAAATAAATAAATAAATAAAAGGCCCAAACGAAAGAACAGATCAAGATCCAGAAAAAATACAACTAAGCGATGAAGAGATAGCCAACCTATCAGATGCACAATTCAAAACACTGGTAATCAGGATTCTCACAGAAATGGTTGAGTATAGTAGCAAAATAGAGGAAAGAGTGAAGGCTATGAAAAGTGAAATAAAAGAAAATGTATAGGGAACCAACAATGACAGGAAGGAAACCAGGACTCAAATCAACATTTTGGAGCAGAAGGAAGAAATAAACATTCAACCAGAACAGAACAAAGAAACAAGAATTCCAAAAAATGAAGAGAGGCTTAGGAACCTCCAGGACATCTTTAAACATTCCAACATTCCAATCATAGGGGTGCTAGAAGGAGAAGAGGAAGAGCAAGAAATTGAAAACTTTGAACAATTAATGAAGGAAAACTTCCCCAATCTGGCAAAGGAAATAGACTTCCAGGAAGTCCAGGGAGCTCAGAGAGTCCCAAAGAAGTTGGACCCAAGGAGGAACACACCAAAACACATCATAATTCCATTACCCAAGATTAAATATAAGGAGGAAATCTTAAAAGCAGCAAGAGAAAAGGAGAGAGTTACCTACAAAGGAATTTCCATAAGACCCTCAGCTGATTTCTCAAAAGAAACCTTGCAGGCAAGAAGGGGCTGGAAAGAAGTATTCAAAGTCATGAAAGACAAGCACCTACATCCAAGACTGCTCTATCCAGCAAAGCTATCATTTAGAATGGAAGGGCAGATAAAGTGCCTCCCAGATAAGGTCAAGTTAAAGGAGTTCATCATCACCAAGCCCTTATTATAAGAAATGGTAAAGGGAATTATCTAAGAAAAAGAAGAAAATAAAAAACATGAACAGTAAAATGACAACAAATTCACAACTATCAACAACTAAACCTAAAACAAAACAAAAGCAAACTAAGCAAACAACTAGAACAGGAACAGAATCCAGAAGTGGAGATCACATGGAGGTTACCAGCGGGAAGGGGAGGGAATGGGGGAAAAAGTACAGGGAATAAGTAGCGTAAATTGTAGGCACAAAACAGACAGGGGGAGGTTAAGAATAGTATAAGAAATGTAGAAGCCAAAGAACTTATATGTATGACCCATGGACATGAACTAAGGGGGCGGGGGTGGGAAATGCAGGTAGGAGGAGGGGTGCAGGGCAGACGGGAATAAAGGGGGAAAAACGGGACAACTGTAATAGCATAATCAATAAAATGTATTTTTTAAAAGACTTTACTTATTTATTTTTAGAGAGAGGGGAAGGGAAGGAGAAAGAGAGGGAGAGAAACATCAATGTGTGGTTGCCTCTCATGCTCCCCCTACTGGGGACCTGGAAAGGAACCCAGGCATGTGCCCTGACTGAGAATTGAACTGGTGACCCTTAGGTTCGAAGGCCAGCACTCAATCCACTGAACAACACCAGCCAGGGCCATAATCAATAAAATGTATTCAAAAAATTATTTTATTTATTGATTTTTTTTTTTAGAGAAAGAGAATGAGAGCAAGAGAAAGAGAGCGAGAGATCTGTTGTTCCACTTATTTATGTATTCATCGGTTGATTCTTGTATGTGCCTTGACTGGGAATTGAACCTGCAACTTTGGAGTATCAGGATGACCCTCTAACAAACTGAGCTACCCTGCCAGGGCTTATCTCAGTTTTAATTACACAAATAATATGCATTCATTTTAATTAAAATTTACAACTACAATAAACAAAATAAAAATCTAAAATTACCTTGCACTATTGTATTTATTGCTGTGCAACAATTACCCCAAAACTTAGTAGCTTCAAACAAGCATTTGTTCTCTCACAGTTCCTCAGACCCAAGAATTTTGGAGTGGCTGAACTGGGTTTCTCAGCAGATAGTAATCAGGTTGTCAGCCAGAGCTGCAGTCACCTGAAGGCTTGACAGGGGCTGGGGTTTCACTCCCAAGGTGTCTGATTTTCAGACCTGGCAAAGCGCTCCTGACTGCTGATGAGAGGCCTTGTAGCCCACCACCTGGACCTCTCTGTAGCTTCTTGAGAGTCTTGTGATATGGCAGCTGACTGTCCCCAGAGCAAGCGATCCAAAGAAGAGAACAAGGAAGAAGCCACAAAGCCTTTTATGATCTGGTTAGTCCTACACTTTTAAAAAATTGTTTTAAATTTTATTATTGATCTGAGAGAGAGAAAAAAAAATATCGATTTGTTGTTCACTTATTTCTGCATTCATTGGTTGACTC
This sequence comes from Micronycteris hirsuta, assembly GCA_004026765.1. NCBI lineage: Eukaryota > Metazoa > Chordata > Mammalia > Chiroptera > Phyllostomidae > Micronycteris > Micronycteris hirsuta. Next base: position 68,815 of record PVJI01000419.1, read on the forward strand.
CTGCATGTGCCCTGACCGGGGATGGAACCCACAACCCTGGCGCATTGGGATGATGCTCCAACCAGCAGAGCGATCCGGCCAGGGCAGTCCTACACTTTTGAAGGGAGGAGTATCAAAGAATCGCTGGATATATTTTTTAACCCCCGGATATACTAAATCTCTTTGGAAAATAACCATTATGAATATTTTGTTGTATTTACAACCAGAATTTTCTCATGCAAATATGTCTACTTTAAAAAATAAAAATGGTACCATACTATATATACTGTGGTGTATTACTATTTTATTTAGTGTGTGTATAGGTAATAATGCACACAATATAAAACTTAAAAGGCACAGAAGCACAAAAAGATAAATAGTTCAAAGCGAGTCTCCCTCTCTCACTTGCTCTCAGGCACTCAGTTCACCGCCTTCACTACGTTACAAAACATGCGTATCTACTCTCCTGTTTCCACACTCACTGTTCAGCCACTGCTCTTTCCCTCACTGTATCTTTCAGAGATTTCCACAGCAGCATGTAAAAGCTGTCTCGTTTTTTTAAAGGAGCTGCAGAATATTTCCTTGAATGGAAGCATCAGAATTTATTTAATATGGACTATTTTGTAACTAGTTCTGTGACTTAAAAATATACTATAAATGTCTTTCAGTGTCAGCAAATCTAGCACTACACTATCATTTTTTGTGGTCGTTCACTATGTACTGTCATTATATCATGATAACGCAGTAAGAAGACAGACACAATCACATATTGTATGATTTCGTTTATATGAAATGCCCAGAATAAGCAAACCCATAGAAACAGAAGGTAGATTAGTGGTTCCCTGGGGGTGGGGTGGGGGTGAGGGTGGTTGAGGGATGAGGGCTAAGGGATTTCTTTTGGGGGTGATGAAGATGTTCTAAAGCTGATTGTGAGGATGGTTGCACAACTATGTGAGTATATAAAAAGCCACTTAATTGTGCACTTTATTTTTTTAAACATTTTATTTAGTTATTTTTACAGAGAGGGGAAGGGAGGGAGAGAAACATCAATCGATTGCCTCTGGCACACCCCCAACTGGGGACCCGGCCTGCAACCCAGGCATGTGCCCTGACTTGGAATTGAACCAGTAACTCTTTGGTTCGCAGGCCCGCACTCAATCCACTGAGCTACACCAGCCATGGCTAATTGTGCACTTTAAATAGGTGAGTTGTATGCTATATGAATTACATCTCAATAAAGCTGTTACCAAAAACAAACAAAAAACAAACAAAAAAACCCTGCTGGATCCCTACTTCCCAGAGTATGTGTGTCCATTATTCACTCCCTAGAGATACAGTAGCTCAGCCGGATGTGTTTCTGCACCCCAACCATGCATCATTCACCCTTTTTTTTCTATCACATCTACTAAGCTATCATCTTATCCAGGAAAGATCGTGACACACTAGTTGAATCCCTCATGGTGCAGTGAAATCATCACAGGGAGGTGGCTGGGGTCAGACTCAGAGCCACCCATGAATGAGACATCGTATCTCTGTGTCTGTTGGAAAGGTGACTGCAGCTCATGGTAAAGGCCAAGATGACAGGGTCTGGCAACTCCAGCAGTGTGACTGTTAATGGCAATGATGATAAAGGTGCTGGTGGTGGTGACAAAGAGCAGCTATTGAGCACCTATGAGAAGTCAGGTCTACAACAGCACTATTTTCTATCCTCTCGGCAATCTTCTGAGATAAAAGGTATTATCATTCCCATTTTAGGTGCAAGGAAACTGATGCTCAAAGAAGTTAAATAACTGGGCCAAGGTCATATAGCTAGTAGAAGCAGAGGCCAAATTAGATCCATGGTCAGCTGCTATTAAAATCCCCCCAATGTCTTCTGTCCTAGCAGGATTCAGGGGCTTTTGCATGTTAATTTCAGAAACTTTTAAACATGAAAGGGTTGTGGGAGCAAAAGGGCAGCTCCTTTGAGGCCATAGGCTTCCTTATCCCACACACACTCTGTTCCAGCACCAGCGTCTGCTGAACAAGTCCTTAGAGATTTATTCCTCTCCCAGGCACATTGATGATGAGGATGGAAGCTATAACTGGGCTGGATACAGAAATGAGAGCTTCCCTGGCTGGTGTGGCTCAGTAGTTGAGTGCTGGCCTGCAAATCAAAGGGTCACCGGTTCCATTCCCAGTCAGGGCACATGCCTGGGTTGCAGGCCAGGTCCCCAGTTGGGCAGGGGGTGGGGCGGCGGGGGAGGTGCATGAGAGGCAACCACACATTGATGTTTCTCTACCTCTCTTTCTCCCTCCCTTCCCTTCTCTAAAATAAATAAATAAATAAATAAATAAAATCTTTAAAAAGCTCTTTCTCTTGGAAAAAAAAAAAAGGATACCAGTCATATTGGACTAGGGCCCACCTTAATGACTTCATTAGGATGAAGTCATTACATCCACAAGGACACTATCTCCAAATAAGGTCACATTCACAGGTACTGGGGGGTTAGGATTTCAACATATGTTGGTTTTTTTAAATATTTTATTTATTTATTTTTAGAGAGAGGGGAAGGGAGGGAGAAAGAAAGGGAGAGAAACATCGATCAATTGTCTCTTGCTTGCCTTCAGCTGGAGACCTGATCCATAACCCAGTCATGTGCCCTGACTGAGAACCGATCCAGCAACATTTCAGTTCTCAGGCCAGCACTCAATCCACTGAGCCACACCAACCAGGGCTTCCACATATCTTTTTAGGGAACACAATTCAACCCACAACAGAGCCAGTGGTGTAAGAAGGGGTCATAGAAAGGAGTCTTGAGAGTGGTTGGAGCCCTGCAGACTGTGACCAAGGCCTCAGTCCCTGGCATGCATGGGACTGCCTTCAACACTCAGACAGACCAGCTCTTCCAGACTGACACTGGCGTGTAAAGAGGAAGCCAAGGGCCGCAGAGGAAAGTTAGGCCTAAGCTCCAGGCTGCCTGGCTCACATGCTGCTCAGTGATGGTGTGTGGTGGTTGCTTCTTCCCTCCGGACACCTGGAAGTGCTCAGCATTCATTTCTTTCTTTCTTTTTTTAAATTTATTTATTTTTAGAGAGGGGAAGGTAGGGAGAGAGAGGGAGAGAGAAATCAATGTGTTGTTGCCTCTTGCATACCCCTCCAACTGGGGAGCTTACCCACCACCCAGGCATGTGCCCTCACTGGGAATTGAACTGGCAATCCTTTGGTTCACAGGTCTGCACTCAATCCACTGAACCACACCAGCCAGGACGACTGGTATCCTTATAAGAAGAGAAAACACCACGTGAAGACAGAGACACACAAGCTGAAGCACATCATGTGCCGGAGGCAGAGACTGAAGTGCTGTGGCAACAGGCCAAGGAACCCCTGGGGCTCCCTCACCTAAGAGGCTTCCAAGGAAGCATGGCCCTGCCAACACCTTGATTTGAGACTTCTAGCCTCCAGAAGTGTGAGAGAATAAATTTCTGTTGTTTAAAGCCACTACATTTATGGAACTTTGTTACAGTAGGCCTGGGAAAAATAATAAAGACCCCCACCATGCTTACCACACCACCCATCTCTCTGCTCCTCCACAGGCTAAGCTCCTTCTCACAGCTCCAGGGCCTTTATACATGCTGCTCTTTCAGAATGTTCTATACCAACACCTTCCCCACATCCCGTCCCTTGCTCCTTCCAAACTTGGCTTAAATGACACTCCTTCAGGAATATTTGGACTGGGGTTTCCCTCAGAGCAGCAATAGGAATGCATGCTTCACAACTCCGAGCACATCTGTGGTTAATTACTGTCTGTTACAGTGGTGTAATACCCATCGCTCTGGCCCAGCGGTAGTTGTCATGACAACGGCGCCTGCCACGTTCACCAGCAGTACTATCTATCCCCACAGCCCCAAGACTGAGACAATGTTAGAATTTTTTCTCTTTACAGCATTCTCTAAACAGTAAACAACCAATTTATGTTCACTGACAGGAAAAGGAACCCCAGAAAACATCATGAACAAAAAGGGAAAAATATACTAAAAATCACCTGTATTCCCACTGCACAGAGTAATCATTGTTAGCATTTTGTCATATACCCTTCCAGACTTTTTTCATGCCATGTATATTTCTTTAAAAAAAAACATTTTGTTTATTTCTTTTTAGAGAAAGAGGAAGGGATGGAGAAACAGGGGGAGAAACATCAATTGGTTGCTTCTGCCATGCTCCTGGACCAGGGGCCGAACCCACAGCCCAGGCATGTGCCTTGACCAGGAATCGAACCAACAACCTTTTGCTTTGAGGGATGGCGCCCAGCCAACTGAGCCACACCAGTCAGGGCAGCCATGTGTATTTCTTAAAATGCTATTATACTGTTTTGTGCACTGCTTTCTCCAGTAAGAAGTGCATGATAAGCATATTTAAAGGTCAATAATACAAAATTACATCACCATTTTTAGTGGCTGCTCAACATTCTACTGTAAGATGAGCCACAATTGATTGAGTTAACCAGTCTCCAATTGTTGGGCATTTAGATAATTTTTAGTTTTTCTCTGGTGTAAATAATGTTACTACAAACATTTGAAAAATGGGCCTTCTGTGCACTTGTCTGATCCTTCCTTCCTTCCTTCCTTCCTGCCTGCCTTCCTGCCTTCCTGCCTTCCTGCCTGCCTTCCTGCCTTCCTGCCTTCCTGCCTTCCTGCCTTCCTTCACCAGCCTCTTGGTGTTCATTTTTCACTTGGTATAAAACACACAGAAGGCTTGGATGTGGCTTGGATGCTAAAGAGCAGACTCTTTCGATTTCCTTTTTGGTGTTTTGCTGTTTTGATATAGAAGAACCCAAGTGCTTGTGCTTGCTGCAACCTGCCTAGCCTATGAAGCAAGTGGGGTGGAGTGGGGAGGGGACAGAATCTGACAGTCCCAGTGCATCTGGAAGCCTGGTGGCTGGGGCTGGCTTTGCCGGGGTGGCTGCCAGGCTGCTTTCCCGCGGCTTCCTGAGCCAGGTCACAGGTGATCATGCCACTGGAGGCCTGGCAGAGCTTCCAAGTGCTCTGGGGACTCCAACCCCGTAGCCATGAACAAGATAGTGGACTTCCAAAAAAGAAGCTCACACACAAGTGACAGGAGTTGGCCTTGGGGACACAGGGATGGTAGGTGATGGCTTTCCTGGGGTACTTGGCACTTCCACAGGTGCTGTTACTGGAAGTGGAACCCAGGAGGCCCTTGGCTATGAGCAAGTTGGTGGCTGCCATGCTTTTGCTTGCCGGCTGGTGGAAACCTCGGGGGTGACCCCTTCTTGCCTTGGTGAGAGATTGCAGGTGGTTGGGACTAGGGCCATGGAACCCATTTGCAGAGGGGACTGTGGGAGGCCGCTAGACTGAGATGCATGCGGGGTGATTATATTTTTTTTCCTTTTAATTGAATGTATTGAGGTGACATTGTTTAATAAAATGATATAGGTTTTGCCCTGGCCAGGTAACGCAGTTTTTTAGAGCGTCATCCCAACACACAGAGGTTGCGGTTTGATCCTGGATCAAGACATGTACAGGAAGCAACCAATGAATGACGAAATAGGTGGAACAGCGTATCCATGTTTCCCGCTCTCTTTCTGTAAAATCAATAATAAATAAAACTTTTTAAAATTATATAGGTTTCAGGTTAAAGGTGATTATTTCTTGAGGGAGGATTCCTGGGGGTGGGGAAAGAGAGGGGAGGGCACGGCAGGGGGGTAAGTGGTGGTGGACACACAACGCAGTGCACAGATGACGTGTCGTGGAATCGGGCACGTGAAACTTGTATGATTTAGTTAACCAATATCCTCCAATAAATGCCATAGTAAGGAAAAAAGTAAAAAGGATTCCTAGAAATGGATTGCCAGGTCCATGATTATGTGTGTGTTTTTAAGACTCCTGAAGCATAGTGCCAACTTGGCCTATCAAGCAAAGGATCTTCTGCCAGGGAAGGAAGAACAGGGTTTGGAGAAAAATCAGGTTTCGGAGGAAACGACAACCAGTGTGGAGCAGCAGGACTGGCGGCAGCGGCGCCGCCCACGGGAGCTAGTGCTAGAAAGCAGGGCAGGATCCCGGGGCTTGAGGCTGCTCGACGTGGCTGGACCGGGGCCACTCCCACAGGACTGCGCAGGTCTTCTCTCGGGCGACCTCCACTTTCTTGGGTCTTGAAACAGCTGAGCCCTTGTCTGCCTCAGTGAGCCCCTCTGTGAGCCAATTGTAGGGGAGAGAAAATGGAGGGAATTCCCTCCATTCTTAGGAAATGATTTTCAAAACCAAGAGGGTTTTCAGGAAGCCTCGTTGTGTCTTCTTGGGTCTGATTGTGATGTGGGGGAGGTTCAAAACAAGGACCCTCCGACCTGGGCAGGAATGAACTGCTGCTGCTTATGTGTGGCACCCCAATCCCACTCTCCAGGCCTGCCCATCCTCAAATCACATCAGCTCATCAAGTTGCCAGGAAGAGGCCAGAGACACCCCCCACTCCAGGAGAAACTGTAAGCATGAAACTGGATGCTAGCACCTTCTGCCCTTTCCCTGAAAATTAAGGCACAAAGCAAGCTGCCCTTTGGAACAACCCACCTGACTTCCAGTCCCCGCTCCCTCATTTACTATCTGTGGAGCATGGGATGGTTAATTCACCTCACTGACCCTCAGATTTCCCATCTGTAAAATGGGGATAGTATTGTAATGATCTGACAGGGTAGCTGAGTTGATTAAGTGAAATAATATACACAACACTTGGTATAATTTATTATTATTACCCATGCAACTTCCTTTTTGGCTAGAACCACCAGATTCTCTCTGAGAAGTCACAGGCGTGACCACTTCCTGTGAAGAGCCCAAATGCTACACCCGCTGCTAGCTTTCTGCTCCTGCCAAGCTCTTTACTCAAAAGGCTGGTGTTACAGGAAATGATGGTTCATTTTCCCCGCCTCCCTTCTGATATCACAGTCTTCAGAAAAAGAGAATCTCATCTGGAAGTCAGAATAAAAGTAATCAGGCAGGGCGGCATGGAGCAGCATGTGGGGCCGTAGGCTGGGCGTGCGGAGTGCTGCGTGCAGAGTGGTGGAATGTGTTTAACTGTGCAGAGCTTAAGGGGGAGCTGGTGTTAGGCTGTGGTTCGGGAGCATGTGAGGGAGTTTATGAACACGTGGCTTTGGGGTCGCAGACGGCAGTGGGGTGGGTGCCTTCACAAGCTTTGCCAACCACACCCCCCAGGACTGAGGCATGACTCATCAGGCCTTGGCGGGAGGACTCTTCCTCCCTGCCTAGAGACCAGGAAATACCCTCCTCCCTAGCGCGCTCTGAGCTGTGGTCTGAGATGCCAGGGCTGGAGTGCTGTAGAGAAACTGTCAAATCGTTTTTAACTTTCCATTTTCAGGCTACGCCTAGAGTCGCTGCGAGCCATTGCACCAAGACTTCTCTCCCTGAAGACTGCCAGAAACCATCTTCCATCCGGAGGTAGAAGGTAGGATCAGGAGCAGCCCAGCCAAAGCCCCAAGGCTGGGACCCCTGGAGACCCCTTCTGGCTGCCCTGCCCCTACTCCCTGAACTGAGGTTTTCAACTTTGCTGACTAAGAGCCTTCCTGGGTGGATTTTGGGGAGAGGGAAGCCCCGGTCCCCAAGGGTCCCTAGATGGATGGCACCTCACAGGTCTGGGCCTGGGAGGGTTGCTGCCTTCTTTCTTCACCGCCCTGTGGTCTTCCTGGGGTTGGGTGGGGTGTATGTGTGTGGGCCCACTTCTCCACCTGTTCTGTTCTCAAGAAATCTCTCCTGGACTGGAGCTCCGGGATGCTATGTCCCCAGCCTGTCCCCCAGGGGCATCTCCAAGAGCAGCCCCTGCTTATGGCTGGGCATCAGGAAAAGGGAAAGTTGGGGGGAGGTGCCCAGCCAGGACATCAGTCCTGGAATGAAAGGAGAGGGACGGGAGCATAGTCATGGATTCCTCGGTACCCACAGATGGCCTACTCCAGCTTACACCCATCGATTCCTCAGCCCAGGGGTCACAGGGCCAAGAACGCAGCCCTTGTTTTGCTGAGTGTCTGCCTGGCAGCCCTTTGGCTCTTAGGTGAGCCGCCAGAACACTTTCTCGAGTGGCTGACGCTCCACCTGGCCTCCCTGCAGCTGGGACTGTTGCTCAAGGGAGTCTGCCATCTGGCCGAGGAGCAATGCCATGTCCACTCCAGGTGAGTCCCTACAGTGCCCGTGGTGACTGGGCACTCACTCAGCAAGTCTTACTCCCTTGACCCCCAGCCCTGCCCCTCCTAGAACGTCTCGAGCTGAGTTGGAGTCTGGGGTTTGGCTCTCACCTGCAGGTACCAGGGCAGCTACTGGAAGGCTGTGCGGGCCTGCCTGGGCTGCCCCATCCGCTCTGGGGCCCTGCTGCTGCTGTCCTGCTATTTCAACGCCTCCCTCCCAGACCCAGCTGACATGCCCTTCGTTTGGATGCTTGTGCTCCTGAGCCTCTCAGAGGCACTGAGCATCCTCTTCGACCTCCAGGTATGACACAGAGGGACGTGGGGGGCATGACCAAGTGGAGGCTGTGGCAGGAAGTGTGGCCTGCTCTGAACTCAGTACGGGGAATGGGACTAGTTCAGAGGTTGGTTCTTGGAGTGAACCCTATAATGTCCTGGGACAGCGGGGTCAGCAATGGCAGAGAAGGGAGAAAATCAGCAGTGGGTGGGGAAATCTTCTTGGAGGAGGAGAGCTCTGATTGTCCTTCACGGAGGCGCCCTGACCCCTCCCTACTGTCCACAGTGCCTGGCCCCAGCTGAGGTCTCTGCAGTCTGTGAACAAAGGAACTTCAACGTGGCCCATGGGCTGGCATGGTCATTTTATATTGGGTACTTGCGGCTGATTCTGCCAGGTGGGCCACCCTCTATGTCCTCATTTCTAGATCTACAAGACACAGACATTAAGACACATAGTTTCCAGAAGTTGATATATTTTTCCAAGTATTTTAATATCTAACAAATCACTTGATTCCCAAAAGAACCCTGTAGGCACGAAGAATGTTGTTATTGTATCTGGTTTATAGGAAGAGATATCAAGTGACTTGTCCAAGGTCACTCACGAATTCTTTCAATACCTATTTACTGCGTGCTGTGTGCCCTTCATGTGCATTTTCTCTTTTCATTCACCCCTATGACGAAGGGGATAATCATTATTCTTGCTTAAGAGATAAGAAAATTTTGTTTCCGAGAGATGAAGTGACTTGTCCAAAGTCACGCAGTTTAGTGAGAGAAGACAGGATCTGAGAGCAGACAGTGAGAGCAGAGCTGGGGCCCTCGACCGCTCTACTGTGAGTCTCTGTGTGGTGTCTCACTCTTCTGACGCGTCACCCAAGGCTGGGGCTCTCCCACATCTTGTTCCTGCCTTCCCTGAACCCAGGGCTTTTGCTAGGAAATGGTTTGTGCTGGAGGTCTGCCGCTGCGCACCTGGGGGTGCTGACAATGTCACCTTCCAGGGCTCTGCCTGCCTCTCAGAGCCCTGGGAGCTGTGGGGGGAAGGAGTGGGGCTGATGTAAATCTGGACAAAGGACAAGTAAGGCGAGAAAGCGGTGGCAGGAGTAGGTGGAGGGGAGGGTTCTTGGATGCACTGCCCCTCCTGGCCTCCTAGGCAGTATGAGGGGACTGGACTCATTTCTCTTGAACCTACATGTTGAGGGGACCGATGGCCCAGGTGGGAGACAGGGTTTGTGAGAATGTCTTCTTGGGCCTCTCTACCTCAGAGCTTCCGGCCCGGATCCGCAGTTACAATCAGCTCCACAGGAACATGCTACAGGGCACAGCAAGCCATCGGCTGTACATTCTCTTCCCGTTGGACTGTGGGGTGCCTGATGACCTGAGTGCGGTTGACCCCAACATACGCTTCCTGCATGAGCTGCCCCCGCAGAGAGCTGACCGTGCCGGCATCAAGAGCCGGGTTTACACCAACAGCATCTATGAACTTCTGGAGAATGGGAGACCGGTGAGTGTGCAGGAGGGCGGGTCCTGCTGGAAAGGCTCAGACCCAGAACTCTGGGCTCTGGCCAACCACTGAGAAAAATGTACAGCCCTTCTCTGAGCCTCAGTTTACCCAATGAGTCCCAGGGCCAGTCAAGATTCAGCACCAAATGAGGATAAGTAACATTTACTGAGCACTTATGCATGCCACATGCTATTCTAGATGCTTCATCTAACCAGCCCATGTACCCTCACCATCAATCTGTGGGCTGGGGACCGTTATGACCTCAACTCTGCAGATGATGAAACCGATGCTCAGGGAGCCAGGGAGAAAGCGGACTGTTTCGACCTGAGCATACCATGTTTTTGACCACACAGCTGCCCTAGATGAAGGCTGTGAGAATATCCAATGGATTCCACTTGGGTGGGCAGGGAGACTCAGAGCAGGGTTGAACCCTAGAGCCTGGCCCCTGGACTGGACTTCAAGCTAGAGCAGTGACAGCCTGGCTCAGGGGGCCTTGCCCTGGGATCTTAGGAAGAGGATATGTGAAGGGTAAATTTAGCTCAGTCCCGGCCCTGATTTTTGGAGTGGGGGGGTGACAGAGGCAAAGTCTAAATGGACAGCATAACCCCATCAGGGCAGCACCTCCCAGGACTCCATCTCTATAGACTGAGGGTCCCTGCGGCGGTACTGGGGTCCAGAGTCTGTCTGCCCTGGTTTAGTCTGGTCTTCCCCTCACCTCCTCCAGGTGGGCACCTGTGTTCTGGAGTATGCCACCCCCTTGCAGACCCTGTTTGCCATGTCCCAGGATAGTCGAGCTGGCTTCAGCCGGGAGGATCGTCTTGAGCAGGCCAAACTCTTCTGCCGGACACTAGAGGACATCCTGGCAGATGCCCCTGAGTGTCAGAAAAACTGTCGCCTCATTGTCTACCAGGGTAAGGGACTGATAGTCGGGAGGGCAGGAGGAGTCAGGGGTCTCCTGGGGTCAGAAGGAGATAAGGACAGCAGCATGCCCTGGGACCTCCCAAGTGGCCAGGCAGTCGAGCCCTGCCCCTTCCTCCCCTAGAGAGACCCCCCACCCCCGTTGGGACGCTTGGCTGCTCTAAGGTCTTTGACAATGGGTCTTGGGTGGAACATGAAAAGGTTGGCTCTAGGGGCTCCTCACCTCACGTAGGGAAGTAGAGGAAGCAGAAGAGCCCAGGCCAGGAACTGAGACTGACAGGCGCTGCGGCCTCGGCTCTGACTCTCCTTTGCTGTGCGACCTTGGGCAGGTCTCTGCTCTTCTCTAAGCATTATCTCTATAAGCAAGAGGGCAGAATTCCGCTCTCTCTAAAACCACTTCTATCTCTAGGAGTCCATGAAAGTCTAACCTCCAGGGGTTGGATGGGGAGGGAGAGCAGGAAGGAGGACAGGAGGGAGGGTTGAAGGATCGGCCCAGCAAGGCCTCTGGGTGTGCTGGAGTGGGAATGTGCGAGGTGCTCACTCCACTCCCACCCCCATTCCAGAATCTGCAGAGGGAAGCAGCTTCTCCCTGGCGCAGGAGATTCTCAGGCACCTGAAGCAGGAGGAAAAGGAGGAGGTTACTATGGATAGTGCAAGAACCTCAGAGATGGCTGACTCTTCCACGCTGCACCAAGAGCCCGAGCTCCTCATCAGTGACACGGATCAGCCTCTCCCGCTCCGCACGGATGTCTTCTGAGGCCCAGGGTCAGCATGTCTGAGCCCCCAGAAATCCCCAAGACTCTGGACTGGGGACTTCCTTTAGGGGCTAGATGCTCAGCAAAGCCATTTCCTCCCACAGGGGGCCTCTCAAAGAAGGTACAGGGATTTGACATCTCAAGATGAGTCCTAGTACCTTGGGCAAGATGAGCCTCAGTGTCTTCATCTATGAAATGCGGTCATAATCATTGCCCTGCCTTCCTCACAGGGTTGTTGTGAGGTCATGACTGTATGGAAGTTCTTTGTAAACTCTAATTTTCTGGTACACTTAAAGAATGTGCCAGGTGTCTTCCATTGGACCCTCCAGGTCTACTCTCTCCACCCCTGTCTGCCTCTTCCTCCCTGGGATGGAATCTCCCTTGTCCTCTGGCATCTGGTTATGTTTGGTCAATGGGGAACCCCAGTGGGAGAACAGAGCAAAAGAGGAGAATGAGGTTGAAGTATTTATTCCCCCGGCACCCTCCCTGTGGTGTCAAGGTCACTATGAACTGTCTGCACGTCTTAACCAAACCTGCCCAGGAACCCTGTGTCTCTCTAGGTCCCATGAGCTGCTTCCTCCCCTTCAAACCTAGCAGGGGCATGGCTCCCCACCGAGGGGCATCCTGTCGTATTCACTGTCACCTTTGGTTCCCTCATTCCTGCCTTTTCTAAACGGCCCCCTTTGAAACACTCCTCAGTTACACATTTGAATGTGCCATCTTTCTCCAGCCAAACTCTGACTTACACAAGCTATCGGCATTTATTATCTGCAGTGTCCAAATCGGCTTGCACAGACATGCTGCTTCACACCCCTCCTCATACTAGTACAGGGCAGTGGGGTGCTGGGTATCAATTCAGTGTGGACATGCAAGCTGAGGGCAGAGCGTTGGCCAGTACCCTCCCCTCCACCTGCCCTCTCAGTGCCCTTGTCTCCAGTGGGAGACTTGGGGGGGCTGCCTGAGGGAGCACACCGATGCCGTGCGGGGCACACAGCGGTGCGTGGGTGAGGGGTTGCTCAGAGAAGCAGGGGGCACTGAGCAAACATGCCCGGATGAGAGAGCCCGCAAAAGAATCAGGGGAAGAGGGTATGCGTGAGGAGGTGGGACGTACTCTGGGGGACAACACAGCCAGCCACCTGCCACCTTATGGCATAAGGACACTCCTGCTGTTAGAGCTGAGCCACTGCAGCGACACTGTGACAGCAGAACTGCCCCCATCTGGGAGGGGAGGCAGCCCATTTCTACCAGTTCTGTTTGTTCCATCCAGCGCTTGTTCCTTCCTTCCCTCCCACTTTTGTTTTGGACACAAATGTTCAATACGCACGTCTGAGCGCAGCACGCCAGAGAGAAAGGCTCCACACACAGACACGCATTGGCCAGAAGGGACCAACTGCCCCTAAGGACCACAGAGCCAAGAGAGTGAAGGGGAAACAGTCTCTTCCTCTCCCCGGCTGTCCCAGCCATTCCGTCCCCAAGGCCTGAGGATCCTCCGACATCACACCAGTCACTCCTATAGCTAGAAACCAGACCAGAATCCAGGGCCTCCCCAACATGACTTTCCCCATCATGGTGCTCAGGCTATGGCCCCCAACGTGGTGCTCAGGCTGTGGAGTTTGATGGCCTCAGGTTCAAATCCTTCTCTACCACTTAGTACACGTATCCACCTGGGTGTCTTAATATCCCCAACTGCAAAATGGGGGTAACAGCGGCTCCTCTTCCCAAGTCTGTTACGAGGAGTGAACAGCATACCTGCAGGCCCATGGAGGAAGCCAGTGCCCAACATGTAACTGGCCTTCAGGAAGGGCAGCTATTAACCTTATAGCTGCCTCTCATCAGCCCAAAGGTGGCAAGCCAGTCCTCTGCACATATTGTAATCCCCACCTCTATTCCTCTTTCCCTTCCGTTATTTCCCATCCTCCCTGACTGTGCTGGGGTCTCATCAGGGGCAATCCCCAGGGTTGACTTGTTGCCCTCAGTTGTTCCCCAGGGTAAAGCGCCCAGAGGTCGCTCCATAAATGTCTGCATGTTTTTAACTGCACATAAATAAAGTTCAGAGGTGTCAGGGAGAGAGGTATCTTTCCAGGAAGCCACTGGGGGGCTCAGCTCTGCCTTCCTGGCCTCCAGCCTCTTCCCAACCCCTGTGTCCCTCCTTCTGTAGGTCTTCTCCCCACTCCTTTCTTCCCCCAGACAAGTTCCATGAAGATCCCCCCCTTTTTTTTTCTGTTTCCCCGCCAGGATTTGGGAAACGTCCTGGGGTGAATACCAGGCTAGTTCCAACAGTCCCATGCACACAGAGAGTGGAAGGTAACGAGCGCTTCCAAATTTTCTCCATTGCATCATGGGAAGGCAAGGCAGAGTCTTGCCCCAAGAGAGTGGGGGCCATTCAAAACCAATTTGGGGAGCTATAACTGGCGCCTGGGGCTTTGCAAGGGCCTTAAAAATTGTTAGCAAGTCCTGGGCCCTGACAGCCAAAAGGATGTTCCCTGACCAGTGAAGGGCGACAAATTTTCCTTCCTTCCTCTCCTGGGTCCCAAAGAAGGCAGTGCCCTGGGTTCTTTGCCTTGGCATTCCTCGGCTGGCCATCACGGGTACCTGGGGGCTGGGGCAGCAAGTCTCGACAGGGAGCCTCTGACATCCCTGCACAAAGGTAGGCTGGGTGGTGGAATCTTCCAAGATGGACTTACCTTGACACCCAAAGGAGAGGAGATTAGGGATGGGAGGAGGGGTGAGGATTCGGAGAAGGAGGCTCAGAGGGCTGGCTGGTGGTCCCTGGAGAAGAGAGAGAAGCTTTGGAAGGGCAGCCTTGGGCACTGGGAGTGGTCACAGCAGCAGGGGTCTGGGCTGAGTTCTCAAGCTTCCTTTATTTTCTCCTGTCCACAAGACCTTCTCTGTACTCTGTAGAGAGGGCAGCCCCAGCTTAGTCTACACGTGCATGTCCGAAGCTCTGACGCCCAGGCCCCAGTTCGCCTTTGCCCTAGTTCTCTGTTCAGTTTCTTGTTCTGAATCCGGTCACACCAACTTTCCAAAGTCTTCCTCCTACAGATATGTGACTTCACCAATGCTGAGCCTAGGTCCATCTGGCACGAGGCAGGAGCTAGAGACAGGAGGGCCCTCCTGGGTGTCTTCATGTCTGTCCTCAGGGCCCAGCACTCGCCAGTGGGTGAGGTAGATGCCACCCTCTGGCTTTGGGGCTGGTGGCTCTGTGGGGAGATTGGCATGGCCCTGGTGTAGACTTGGCCCAAAGTGGACTGCCACCACGATACAGACTGCCAGCAGGACGAACACAGCGGTGATGACGGTGAGCAGAGGCAGTCCGTCCTCTGGAGGTGGTTCCCAGGCCCCACTCAGCACCTCTGGGAGCTGCCTCTGGGGCCCCTGCCCCGCTGAGCCGTTCACAACTGGAGGAGGCCAGGAAGGGTGGTCAGCCTGGGAGGGGAGTGGCAGAGAGAGACGGTGACATGGGCAAGCACACACAGAAGAAGACCGAAGTAGGGAGAGACAGACCCCCAGAGGGAACTGAAAGGGAGAGACAGAGAGCCTCAGGGGGAGGGGGAGAAGAACAGAAGCAAAGACGCAGAGTAAAGACATGGAGGGAGAGAGAGACAGAATAGAGAGACAGAAACATAGAGGTAAATACAAACATAGCAACAGAAGAATAAAAGAAAAAAAAGACAATAGAGGGGGATATGGGGAGAAAGAAAGATATAAAGCGAAAAAGAGAAAGAAGAGATAAACAGAAACCAATGAAGATAGTTACAGAGAGACAGAGAAAAAAGAAACAGAGGGAGATGAAGTTGTTTGGAAAGGGACAAAATGAGGGGCCTCGTTACAGAGTCTGGTCCTGCAGGTCCCCTCCCACTGCCCTCTCTTCCCAGGTTTCCATCAAAGTGCCTGAATAGACCCTGTGTCCTGGACAGTGGGCAGTGAGCAATGCTTCTCAACGTCCTGGGAAAGGGGAGTCCCTGTGTCCAGTATCTTAGGTTCCCACTATGCAAACAGAAGGGGGGGTACAGGGGAGAAGTGACCTGGGGGAAGGGAAAAAGGAAGGAGAAACAGGAACCCCAGAAACTTGGCAAGGGGGATATCTCTTTCATCATACCCCTCAGGTCTCAGGATCAGATTCTAGGCTTAGAGGGGAGGGGGTGCCCAGTGTGGGTTCCTGGCTCTGCCCAGGACAGACTGAGGGGATGTCATGCTAGCCTTTATCTACCTCTTCAAGGGCCCCAGAGTCATTCTGCCCGAAGCTGGAAGTCCTGACCCCTATCTCTGCCTGTCTCCACCCTGCTAAGTGTGGGGTTGTAGGGGTTGCCGTGAAGATAGCAAACCTCCAAACTATAAACTCCAGAGCGGGCAAGGTCATCAGAGTCTCAAGAAAGTTTTTTCTACCTAGCCTTATTGTCCCCAGTTGGACCATCACAAGTAGGCACTGTGAGGTGGAGCCCCTCCTTTAACTCTGAGCCCGCAGCCTGGCTCTTCCAACAGGTAGGCACCCGGGGTCCAGAAAAGGCTATCCAGAACAAACCCACTCCCTTTAGTCTCTCAGTCACACTGTCCACCCCATCCCATCCCCCAACACGTGTCCCTTTGAATGTGGAAAGCCCAATATCCCACCCCCACCCCACTTGAAAGTCTGAGGCTCTCTGGGGCCCAGGCCACAGCTCCCAGGCAGGGGTGGGTAAGCAGCTCCCCCGGATGTGCAGGGGAAAAAGGAAGCACGGGCTGGTGAAAGGCAAGGGGCCCCTTCAGGGAGTCAGGCCTGCCCTGCAGGAGGGGGTGAGGAGAGAGTCTACCTGGAGCATTGTTCCCCAGCGCAAGATTCCCACAAGACCGGCGGTCAGCTGGGCAAAGGAGAGCCTGCGCCCTGGCTGGGCCCCTACCCGGAGCTGCCACGTCCTATAGGGCTCAGGGCGCACACACCCTCTCCACACACACCCTCACTGCTCTCTCCCGCGCTTTCACTTCCTTGAACGTAGGGACAATACTGACAGCAGCCCTTAACTCTGACAATACCTTGATCTTACTCCTTGGCACCTCCTTTCATGCCCCCTGCCAGCTTCAGGAGCCGGGGTCTGCCTGCCCATCCCTGCCCCCCACCCAATCCCAGACACTTGGCCATTCACTGTTCCTACCCAGCCCCGCCATCCACCAGGCAATACTAATTCCCCACCCCAACCGATTTCCTGAGGTACTACCCTTTGGGGGTTTTTACAGTGCTATCTCAGACACACCACAGAATCATATACGATGATATAGTAAATCTCTCTGGCCCTCCCACCAGCTCTGTCCGTCTCAAAAGTTTGTCACATTTATTTCAAAACTTTTGGGGGATAGGAGGGTGGGTGGAGATGGAAGAGGATATGAGGGAGATAAATGATAATGGAAAAAATACAATAAAAAATAAAGAAAATATTTTAAAAAATATTTTGTTTATGTATTTTTAGAGAGAGGGGAAAAGAGGAAGAGAGGGAGAGAAACATCAGTTGATTGCCTCTCATACGCCCCCAACTGGGAACCCAGCCTGCAAGACAGGCGTGTGCCCAGACCGGTTAAAAACCGGTGAGCTTTTGGTCTGCAGGTGAGCACTCACCTGAGCCAAATCTCCTGAGCCACAACAATAAGGGTGAGAAAAGAAAATTTTTTAAAGAACCAAAATGTTACAAATAAAATAGAGCCCCGCTCCTTGATCTGTCCCCTCCTTCTCGCCCCAGGGATAGCCATCTTGTTGAACTTGATGTTTATCGTTCCCATGCGAGGCACTCTTTTCTCTTTGAGTTGTTTTCTTCTTTGGTTTTTACAAACATGAATTCTGTATGTCTCTGCATTTGTCTGAATGCAGCGACTTCATTTGAAAATGTGTGCCATTTAGCATGTCTAAGTCACAAAAAGTGCTCACCGGGCTCTCCTCTCTCTGGAGTCAGTTTACAAAGGATAATATTTTCTCCCAGTTAACTCCATGGGACCAGCCATCCCTCCTTCTGTCCCTTGTTGTGCACGCATCACCTCCCCCCAACCCCCGCCCCCACCCCGTTCCAGCGTGGAGACCAAGAGACTGACAGCAACTTCCCTCCCCCAGCGGCTTGATTCTGATTCCCTGGCTCTCAGCCAAGCTGCTCACATTCTGACATTCAGGAGACCCACTCACACCTCCAAACTCACTTAAGCCTAGGTCACTGGGCTGCTGACCCAACTGCAAAGTGAATGAGACCAGCAGATGGCTGGCCTTGAAACCAATTGCGAGGCTCGCCACCCCCACCCCCCACTCCCAATGCAATCAGAAGCTGCAGTCATTCCCCACCTCCCACCTCGGGCTCCTTAGACACCATCAGCCAGAGGGAATCCGGATCCTGCCACAGTCAAGAGCTCCAGCCACTGCCCTCTGCCCCCGCCTCCTCAACGTACATGTCCCATTGCTGTCACAGGCACCACCACAGGGGCTTCCACCTTTGAGTTCAAAACCCAATTTCTGATTCTTCTGATGGCTGATTTTTCCTTCCCCTCCCTCATCAATCCTGGATTTATCTCCTAAAGGGTAAGGGGTGGCACTTCAGGGACCAGATTATTGTCCCAGCCTTCTCTCTCTTTCCCACCTCCATGCTCGCCCTTCCCCAAGTCCCGCCATCCAAACACTAACCACCTTTAATGGCTCAGTTCAAGTGCCACCCCCTCCAGGAATGTATACTGAAGTAGATTTCTCTTTTCTTTAAACCCCATAGCAGTATGTTTCTTAACTTGCTCCTGACATTCATCTTATGGTACAGGTGTGTGGGGACTCATTTTTCTTCCCAGCCTGTGAACCCCATCAAGGGCATTCCTGTCTGGGTCCCGGAGTCCATCACAGTAACTGGTACCACACATAGGTGCTGGCCCAGAGCTTGCTTAATAGGAGCAGAACCTGGACTAACCTCCCACCCTTGCCCCGTCCTTAGTACTGGAGGCTGGCAAGAAGCACCCTTCGCCTGTGGGAGGCACTTCTGAGCCATGACAAGTGTTCACTGACTCGCTCCCTCTGTTTCTTTTTGGCTTTTGCTCTCAGGCAGCCTCTTACATGTTTTCAGGGGGCTGAAGTGATTCAGAATCTGTTCTTATTTTACAGAAGAAAAGTCATAGCTTTCAAGGTGTGAGCCCTGGACCAAAGATGCAAAGACTCTGGGGTCCTCCCCAACATCACCCCTCCAGCCTGGAGTTCCCTGACTCAGTTCTGTACACTGGGGTCACGTCTTTTTTCCAGCTCCCCATGGGAGGTGGAAATGGCCCTTCGGCCTAAGTAAAACAAAGAGCATTCCTTCTTCCCTCATTCTGTCCCCACTGAAGGCAGCCAGGGTTAGGATTCTGCATAGGAAGCTGAAGGAGGACTTGTGGGAACATCTTGAGTAGGCCAATGAAGATGCGGACTCCGACCAGCAGGGTCCATGTGTTGTGGATGCGACGAACAAATTCACATGGACAACAAATTCACATTTGTCGCATCCACAACACATGGACTGCAGAAGTCCTGTGGAGAAAAAGGGATGGCACAGTCACTCTCTGAGAGAGAGAGCGCCCTGACCCTTGCCTAGACAGTCTTTTATTGCTTTTCTGGGTACATTACATCAAGGATGGTCCTCATTTATTATGCACAGGTTTGCTTTAGATGATTACCTTTTCCAGATAACAAAGGAAAGGATATTGCTAATGCAAGGGGAAAAGTGGTTGAACTGGTTACACTCCATACTTGGGAGGTTTAGCACAGATTTTAGGAAGTTATTTTAGCGAAATGTAGCAAACATTTGTTGCCTCAATTCAGGGTGAGGGAGTTTTAGCAAAAGCAAGTCTCGAAGCAGCCTGGGTATGATACAGGCCTGGTTCCCCACAGGAAAGCCGATCTGTGGGCCTGGCTCCTGCGTGCCGCCTAGCTCCCGCCGGCTTTCTGAGTCAGGGGCTGGGCTATATTCGCCACTGCCATGAGGTTCGGTTCCCTATAGGTTGCCATGACAGAGAGCCATTGACAGCTGGCTGACTTCCAGAGCTCATCTTAAGCTCTGGGTCACTGGAGTAAGCCAAGAGCCAGGATTGCCCATTTCAGTCACACCCTACTTCCAGCCTTCTTATTACAAGCTATAGATCTATAAGGGGAGTGGGATATTTTGTGGGGTAATAAAAGTGTTCTAAAATTGTTTGTGGAAATGGTTACACAAGTCTCTGAATATACTAAAAGCCACCGAATTGTACACATTTAATCAATAAATTGCACACTATGTGTCTTAGTCTGCTCAGGCTGCTATACCAAAATACCACAAACTGGGTGGTTTATAAACAACAGAAATTTTTTCCTTGCAGTTCTGAAGGCTGGGAAGTCCAAGATCAAGCCGCAAACAGATCTGGTCTCTGATGAGAGCCCACTTCCTTGTTCCCAGATGGTGCCTTCTTGCTGCATCCTCACATGGCAGAACGAGCAAGCTAGCTCTCGGGGCCTCTTTTATAAGGGCACTCATCTCAATCATGAGGGCTCTGTCCTCATGATGTAATTACCTCCCAAAGGTCCCACGACCTAATACCATCACTGTTGGAGTTAGGATTTCAATATATGAATTTTCAGAAGACACAAACTTTCAGCCTATAGCAAGCAGTATGTGAATGATATCTCAATAAAGATGTTCACACACACACACACCATGAACCCTGACCGGGACCAGTGTGGCTCAGTTAGTTGGGGGTCATCCTGCAAAGCAAAAGGTTGCCAGTTCAGTTCCCTATCGGGGCTCATGCCTGGGTTGCACGGGTCCAGTCCTGGTTGGGGCATGTATGGGAGGCGACCAGTGGATGCTTCTCTCTCACATTGATGTTTCTCTCCCTCTCTTTCTTCCTCCTTCCCCTCTCTCTAAAAATAAATACATAAATAAAATCTTTTTAAAAAACCACAATGAAAAATCATATCTTCTAAGAATGACCGAAACAACGTGATAGTAGTATGGTAGCTGTTCATGCCAGAATCAGTCATAAAAGGAAAAAACGGAATCAGCTTAAATGTTCAAAGCAGAAAGATGATTAAATAGACCACAGAATACTACCTAAGTTGCCATTAAAAATAATCATTATGAAAACTGTGAGCCAGCAGAAAATGCGTATGATTTGAATATAAGGAGAGGTTTCTTCTTCCTCTTCCTCTCCCTTCTGGAATAATTCAGTCCTAAAGATCAAGCAGAACAAGGTAAGCAAATATACCCATGGGGGTGGGGGGTCAGGGAAGTCACGGTGGCCCAGAGCAGGGGTTGCAAGCCCACAAGAAGTAAGAAAGGTAGGGGAATGGCCCAGGGTAGGGGGTCACATCCTGAGTGGAGGGTGGAAGGCACCCGTGAGACAAAGATAGTGGCAGTGGTGGGAGCTGGGTTACAAAGGGAGTGATCAAATGAGAATAATAGGAGCCAAGCTTCAGAGAAGGACCTTGGAGAAATTCCCCCCTCATAGCAATGGGCACACCCACCACCTAGATCTCAGGTGTTTTATTTCTTTCAATTACAGTTGACAGTCAATATTATTTTATATTAGTTTCAGATGTATAGCATAGTGGTTGTCATTTATATAATTTACAAAGTGATCCCTCCCAATAAGTCTAGTACCCACCTGGCACTATGCATAGTTATTACAATATGAATGACTATATTTCCTATGTTGTACTTTACATCCTCATGACTATTCTGTAACTACCCATTTAATCTGTTCAATTAAATCTCTTTGATGTACTTCTTAATCTCTTCACCTTTTTCACCTAGCTCCCCCCCCATCTCCCCTCCCATCTGGCAACCATCAGTTTGTTCTCTGTATCTATGATGTCTAGGTTTCTTTTTTTAAGATTTTATTCATTAATTTTTAGAGAGGGGAAAGGAGGAAGAAAGAGAAGGAGAGAAAGATCAAAGTGTGGTTGCCTTTCACATGCTCCCTACTGGGCACCTGGCCTGCAGCCCAGGCATGTGCCCTGACTGGGAATGGAACTGGCAACCCTTTGGTGTGCAGGTAGGCGTGATGTCTCAGGTCCTAAATATCATTTCCATTAAAAGGAAGTGGGGCCCCTTGGAGAAAGAGCTGATTGCAGGGCTGGGGCTGGTAAAGCAGATGAGCCTGCATGTCCTGTTATGCCAGAAAGTAAGGAAATGTTCAAAGAATGATGGAGACAGGTTGAAAGGACACAGAAGTCAGCCTGAAGGGGTCCCCAGTGACCAAAATGGGGACAATTTGAGTATCAAAATAATAAATGACTGTAATATGTAATATTCACATAGTTTCAAAGTATCTCCCCACAAAATAGTTATTAATTGCAAAGGGAAAAGAGTAACTTTGAAGTGGAGAAAACTGGCTATAGCAGCTGAATGGTAGTTTCCAAAAAGATGTCTGTATCTTAATCCTGAGAACCTGTGAGTGCTCCTTGGGAAAATGAGCCTTTGCAAATGTAACTAAGTTAGGGATCTTGGGATGAGCAGGTCACCCTGGATTATCTAGAGGGGCACTAGGTTCAAGGACAAGGGTCCTTGGAGAGAAACACAGAGGAGAAAGCGATGTGAAGACAGAGACGGAGGCCAAAGTGATGCAGCTACAAGCCAAGGAAAGGCCAACAGCCACCGGAAGCCGGAAGAGGCCAGGAACGGATTCTTCCCTAGCGTCTTCAGAGACAGTGCGGCTCTGTCAATACCTTGATTTTGACTTCTGGCCTCCAGAACTGTGAGAGAGTACATTTCTGTTGTTTTAAGTTCCCAGTTTATGGTAATTGGTATGCAGCCACAGGGAACTAAGACACTAGCAGACACCACCTTAAGCAAGTGATCAAGTGACCATCCATGGAACAGATCAAAAACCGTGCACCAATCGATAGGATGCAAAGAGAGGAACACAACGTGGCTTCTGCGACATTCCCGTCGAAGATGCATGACCTGACGAACCCAAACAAGGGAAATTCTACAACGTAGCTGGACTGTAACCTTTAAAACTATCAAGGTCGTGAGAATCAAGGAACAACTGAAGAATTGTTCCAGATTGAAGGAGACAAAAGAGATGTATAATGAGTAATTCTGGACTGGAACCTTTAAAAAATTATTTATTTATTTATTGTTTACTTAGAGGGCAGAAAAACAGCGAGAGAAAATTGATGTAAGATAGAAACATCGACTGTACCCCAATCAGGCAACCCTTCGCCCTGCGGGAGGGCACTGAGCCAGCTGAGCCACACTGATCGGGGCCAGACCAGACAGTTTTGCTATAAAGAGCATTCTTGGGACAACTGTCAAAATTGGAATGAAATCTGAGGATTAGATAGTTTTAATATACCAATATTAATTTTCTAATTCGACGGCTGTATTGATTATGTAGGAGAGTGTCCTTGTTTGTAGGAAATACATACTACAACTTCATGCGTGATGGGGCATTCTGTTGGCAATTTACTCTCAACAGGTTCAAGGAAGAAAAGTTCTGTTTAATGTACTTTCTGTATATGTGTGATTACTTCAAAATAAAATATTCATTAAAAAACAAAAAATAATGGACAAAAGGACACCAATTATAAAGTGATTACACATATATGCGTATTATATCACAGACTGGAAGAAAATTCACAACGATTATATTAATAATTATATTAATAATTACATTAAAGAGGATTGTGTGTTACATTGCTGTGCACCTTTTGAGTTTAGTTTAATAAATATGTGCTGAGGACCCCCTATACGTCAGGCATTGTGCCAGGTCCTAAGGATACTGAAAAAAGTGACAATGTGTCTACAGGAGAGAGCACCGTGGAATCTATAGTGGCTGAATGCTAAGGATAAGGATATTGCTGGGGCACAGGGTGAGGGGACTGTCCGGAGGGAGGCATGCTTGGAATGTGGTTCTCTTAGTTTTTTCTTAAGAATAACAATAATAGCCCTGGCTGGCATGGCTCAGTGGATTGAGACGGGGACTGTGAAACAAAGGGTCGCCAGTTCTATTGTCAGTCAGGGCACATGCCTGGGTTGTGGACTGGGTCCCCAGTAGGGGGCGCGCAAGAGGCAACCACATATTGATGTTTCTCTTCCTCTCTTTCTCCCTCCCTTCCTTTCTCTAAAAATAACTAAATGAAATCTTTAAAATAAAAAAAGAATAACAATAATAAGAGATACTGGGAGCCCCCTCTGCATTGGTAGTCATGAGGAGGGAGAGGAATGTGAAGAATTCGGATTCTATAGAGCATGGGCGGCTGGTGGGCTGAGCTTTAGAGCACAGTCACAGTCTGAAACAGAATGGGGTTGGGGGACCGGATTACATTCCAGGAAAACTTCTAGGTGGTGTGTGGAGGTACCTGATAGAGCCCTGGGAGGAGAAGACAGGGGGCAAAGCTGGGCTGGGGTGGGGTGGGAGCATAGGTCGCCATCACTGGTCTTTGAGCACAGGCCCTGGAGGAGAACACAACTGGCACTAGCCCAGGCCACGCGGAGTCCTGGAGCCCAGGGCGCAGTCGTCGATGTTTAGGCCTTACATCCTCATCTGGGCCGTCAGGCTGAGCAGGGCCCCTGGAGTTAGTCCCAATCTGTTTCCTTCTATTCTTTGACAGGAAGCTCCTGGAGAGCCAGCCCCCAGCCCCTCCCCGCCCCAGCACTCCCTCTCTCTTCTCCACTATGGACAGAGCCTCCACAGAGCAGCTGCCTGCCCACCACAGACCCAGCTGACTGACATGGGGACTGTCAGAGTGACGCAGCTGTGCTGGGTGATCCTCGGCTTCCTCCTGCTCCCAGGTAAGAGGCACTAGCCACTCTCCTTCAGCAGTTCCCTCCCGGGGCTGGCCGCCCTATCCCTCCTTCAGGACACACGGCACAACCAGCTCTCTGTCCAGGGCTGTCTGTGCCCCAGGGAAATTCCAGAGCCTCTTGTGCAAGGGATAGGTTGGGTTTGGAGGGGGTTTGGAGGTAGTCATTACCAGCCAAGGGTAAAACAGCATATGGCTAAGCCTTTTTGTGGGAAAATTTCAGGGTGAACTGGAGCCCCCGTTAAAGGCTGGCCTCCTGAAATGTGGGAAATGATTGTCTGGGTGTGAGATTGAGGCCCCAAAGCTCCTTCCAGGGTGTTCTACTAGCTCCACACTGTCTGCCCCTGGGGCTTCACGGGTGATCGTTTTTCTTCTTCAGTATGGGGAGGAAGTAACAACCCCAGATTCCAAATACTGACTTTAAGCCACAGCAAGAGGGATTCAAGTTAGATACAAAGAATTATTTCCCAAAGAGGATGTACTCAACATCCTCACCCAGGGGCCTAGTTGAGATGATCTTCAGAAGAGATGACTTGAGAACACCTCCCAGACACAGCCTGCCAGAGTGAGTGGAGAAGTAGCTCAGAAAGGGGACCTCTAATTAGGGAGCAGTTGCTGGGAACTATGAGAAATCCGGGAGATTCTGACTCACAGAGCAGCAACTTCCCTTAGGTCGTTTCTCCCCCACCCCCATGGCACCCTCCATGAGTCCTCTGCGGAGGGTTCATGAACCTATGCCCAAAGCTTGGATGGGAGGGAGGACGTCCTTCCTTGGTGGCGGGTGAGAAGGCCTTAGTACCAGAAGACTCTGCCTCCTGGGGAGGTCAGACATTTCTCTAAAAGTCCGTGGCTTGGAAGTCAAACTCTGGTTACCCACCCCAACCTCCCCCACTCCTCCCAGAGGATGGAGTCACACTTTTGATCTGGGGCTGGGGAACTAGGCTCTGGTAGAGATTGCAGAAATGGCAGAGGAGGTTGAAAGATGAGACTCGTGAGGTGGGATTTTCATAGGCTTGGGCTTCTTCCCGACACACTGCCTTGTCCCAGATGAGTGCCAGGCCTGGGAATGCCCTGTATGACTCCATGGCAGCCATGCTCGCGGCTCGCACACCCTGTCCTCTTACCCAGTGTCTCAGAGCACTTACTGTCTCCTTCCTTTTGGTGGACTGAGGAATGCTTTTGAGGACATTCAGACCCATGGAGGGACTTGACTGTGGGTACACAAGTCAGGGCAGAGTAGGCCTGACACTGGGAGGGTCTGACAGAATGGGGCAACATTTTAAATGTCCAGCATTTATTGAGCATGGACTACCTGTTGGACACTGTATTAACTACTTTATATGCATTTTCTTATCCTCACAACCACTTATAAGGAACTAAAATCACTTGCATGTTATTTTATTTTATTTTATCCTCATCCAAGGTCATGCTTATTGATTTTAGATAGAGGGGAAGAGAATCATCGATCAGTTGACTCTCGTGTGCACCTCCACCCCTCTCGGTATGCACCCCAACCAACCATATGCACCCTGACCAGGGACTGAACCCGGCTGGGGACCAAACCCATAACCTACGCATATGCCCTGACCAGGGATAGAACCTGCAACCTTTTGGTTTACAGGACAATGCTCCAACCAACTGAGCCACACTGCCCAGGGCTAAAATCACCTGTATTTTAATGAGGAGAAAACTAAAGCTCAGGTCAGTACGTGCCAGAGTCAGGACTCGAACTCAGGCCTGCCAGACTCCACACTCCATGATTTTTTAAGCACTAAAATGTGCTGCAGAGGAACACTGGCTGAGGCTGTGGAAGGGGAGGAGAGAGGGACTGGTTGGAAATGGAGCAGGTGGGGATGAGGGAGAGGAGACAGGAAAACAAGAAATCCCAGTGGCCAGTGTGCTCGGGCCGTCTGAGTGCTCAGTGGTCAGGGGCGCACTGGGCTATAAACACAGATGCTCCCTAAATCCTTCCTCTACTCACGGAGGAATCCCCTGGTGACAAAAAGTTCCAGTAGGGGGAGGGGGCAGGAGACAAAAAGCAGGCTACTGGAACTTGGAACCTGGGACTTTGGAATTCTTTCTAAGACACTCGTTTTGTTTTTAGATAATTGTGGAAAGGCAGGCACGGTGCCCTCCCACTAAAGACTAGAGTTATAACCCTGTACAGCTTAAACGGTTCTTTTATGAAAACAACTGATAGGTGTTTTCAGGACAGGCCTTGTATTAAAAGGGTCATTCCCCAGCTGGGGAAAGTTCTTTCAGCCTGGGGCACCTATAAGTTTTAACTCCCCTCTTGACCCACCACCAAGTGAGGGAATGAAGTATCAGAGATGCTGACCTAGAAAAACACCGCATGGCCTAGGGTTTGGGAAAGAGTGGGCTTGGAAACAATTAATTCCATGCTATCCAAGTGATAGCCCCAGGAGGAAGGCAGTGGCTAAGGAAAATAAACAGACCAGCAGGCTGCCCCAGGCTGGGCTGGCTACTGGCCCCCAGCCGCCTCTGTTCACCCAGGCCTGGCTTGGTGTTTCCCTGATGATGAGGGGCGGAGGGAACAGGAGAGCCAGGCCAGTGGCTGTCCTCCCGGCTGGAGTTGAGGGACGGGAACCCAGCTGGGCGGCTCCACTTCCCCACGTTTTCCTTTCACATTGTTCGCAGGTTTCAAGAATGATTTCATTGTGGAAAATGAGCAAACACAACATGACCTCTGAGGTCCCACAGACACAGGGGACACATACACGGCACACAAGCACACGTCTGCATAGAGGCTGGCCGGCATACACATGTACTCACAAAACAGTGTGATATGGGCTTCCTACCGGGGCCTCCTAGTGAACTCCTCCCTGGGTTTGTCCAACAACAATCATTTCTGAGAAGGCTCTGCCTGTGAGAGTGAGCTGATCGCTTGTTCCAGAGCTCCCTGTCTCCTGTATAAACCCCAGAACTTGCTTCCTGTAGGCCCCAACCTCCTGCTGGAGGAGGGCAGAGAGAGAATCCAGATACCACCCCAGGCCCTAACTCCATCTAATGCATCACATCTTCCCATCCCCTTCCCTTGAGGCAGGACTAGCATGATGAGATTCACAGGGGAAAATGGATGGCTCAATGGCGGGGTGTGGTGACGACATTAGCCTAGAGACCTGGAGTCTTTGTCTAGACTGGCAGGTGACTGGCCCTCTGTCCTTAGACATATCACTAATTTAAAATGACCTTCCCCTGACGGTGTGTCAGGTTGGTATACAACCCGCGTGGGACTGAAGAGACAGGAAAGGATTCTGGGACGCTGAACAATGAGGTGGTGGTGATGGTGCTCTTCAGTCACGGTCTCAGAGGCAGCCAGCCAGCCCCCTAAGCTGAAGCCATACCCTTTAGCCCTCTGTCAACATGGGAGGCTTGGAAAGCCAAAAGGCCTTGGTGTTTCTGGGGGCTGTGTGCTGGGCAGGAGCCTCACAAAGCTAGTCCGTGTTTTGCTTTCTCTTGCAGGCCACAACTCCCAGCCCACCACAACGCAGCCCTCTAGCCCTCAGGGTAAGACCAAGCACACAGGACCTCCTCCGGCATTTAGGTCTGGGAGCTTGGTAAGGGTGAGAGGATCTCTAGGCCCTGTTTTGCACAGATCTCAAGTGATTAGGGGTGGGGCCAGAGCTCAGGACATTCAAGATCGAGGTCACCTAGGGCCCTTTTTCAGCTTGGTCCAGTCCAACCTGCCTTGAAAGTGGAGAGAGAGGAATTGTTGCAGGTGAGGGATGGGGTAGGAAGACTAGAAAACACCAGCTATCGGGCAAAAGAGAGGGAGACAGAGCAACAGGAGGCAACAAACACTCAGCCTCAGGTGATCTGTTTCAGGAGCCTTCAGTCTAAGTCTGACCACAGAGTCAACTCCCAACACAGGTGAGTGAGTGTGGTTGTCGCAGGGCCAATCCCGGCCCTCCACCCGGCCCTCCACTCAGGCCCCGCCCATCCCTTCAGACTTGCTCAGGGCCCAAGGGTTCTCATATGGGTTAGAAGTGTGCTTTCATCAAACCTGCCCCACTCCAATTCCCCTCCTGTGTCTGTTCTTGCAGAAGACAGCCCTTCCTCAGAGCCGAGTACCCCAAGCCCTCTGTCCAGCGCCAGTGCCCCAGGTACTCTGCCAGTCAGACTACAAATTCCATCCGGGGAGGGCCCAATGAGGAGGCAGGCACAGTTTCTGCCCTAAAGGAGAATGCGGACTAGTGGGGGAGCAGACAAGTGAACAAGACCTCATGTTGCCAACTACAAAGCAGGGTGAGAAGGGCTGTGACGGCACAGCAGAGAGTGCTGTTGGAGCCCAGACAAATGTCAGCCACTTCTGACCCGAGGGCCAGTGAGTATATTCCAGAGAGAGTGAGAGCTGAAGCGGAGGCCAAAGAAGGAGTTAAGCAAATGAAGACTGGGAGGTGAAGGGTGGTAGGGTGTATTCCAGGCAGAGGGAACTATCTGTATAGGTGAAGACCCAGAGGTGCAAGAGAGAATGGCTCCTTCTGGAATGAAACCAGTAATGAGAAGAACGATCTTGGACTTAAGAGCCTCCCCTATGTGCATGCTGGCTGAAGCCCTAAGCAGGCTCATATATGCTTCCTAATCCACAGCTGCTCCAGAAAAGGCCTCACAGGTCCCCACACCTGTGACGCCAAGGTCAAGTACCATAGATGGTCACTTCCAGAGCTTGCCAGGCCTGACTCCGTCCCAGACACAGCAGCATTTATCAGCCCTTGGTAAGTATCTGGGGCTGGCGGTAAAATACAATGGGTCATGTCTGGCTGGGTTCTTTCCTCTCCTCTTCAGGGGGCCCAGGTCCTGCCCCACAATGAGGGGTCTCAAGGCCAGGATCCACATCAGGAGCACCCTGGTCTGGAAGGGAATGAGAGGGGTTAGGTGGGGAGTAGAGACAGGGACCTGGGCCTGGTCACAATGGTAGAGAGTCTGGACTCAGGATTGATAAAGGCCCAGAGAAAGGGAGGCCTAGAAGGCAGACAAGGTTAGGAAAGGGTTGCCCGCTTCTCAGGGCAGGTTGGTCCCCGCCCAGCAGTGCTGGAGAAGAGCTGGGTGGGGGCGGACACCCACCGCCTTGGCCTGCTGTTCATGGCGCAAGCACAGGCATTCCAAGCAGCAGCAGCAGTGGCAGCAGAAGTGGAGGGATGTCCTGTCTGTGCTCCCGACAAAGAGCACCCTGACCCTTTCTTTCATCCTACCCCTTGGCTCTGGGATTTTTTTAAACTCCCAACTTATTTAGGACAGGGGTGAGGACAAGGAAATAGAACAGCTATCAGGCCTGCAATGAGTTCAAGAAGGGAAGAGATGGGTGACCATACCACTTTTTAAAAGGGCCAGAAAGTTGGGCGTCTAACTGGCAGACTGACATGATCAGTGCCTGGGACAAATATTTGGTGCACTTCTTTCCTTCCTCTTCAACCCTTGGCAATGCATGATGACTCCACCATGCCTAGTCTGTCTCCTGTATCTGCAGCATAAATCCCTATCTTCTTGAATCCAAGGGAGTGGTGGGAAGAGCATAATGAGGGAAGCATCCTGAACTTTCTGGAGTCCTTTGGAACTAGTAACACAGACAACCAGCTATCTAGTCATGTGATCCCACATCACCCATTTCTGACCGCCATCCTCGTGGGACCTGGTCAGAGGGGCAGGGAGGAAGTCTTTTCTGTAGGGCTTGAGCTGTCTCTGCCATCCTTTACCTGGAGGAAGTGGGAGGGGAGCTAGCTCTCCCTGGTAGGCTGAGTTCCTTCACTAATGCACCCATCACCACTGCATTTTAGACACTTCTCAAAATGTTACCACCAAATCAGCCACCATGAGCCTGAGGACAAGAGGAGACTCTACCATCCTGCCCAGCCCGACGTCAGAGACGGTGCTCACTGTGGCTGCATTTGGTGAGAAGGAGGAGACGGTGGGGTTGGCGGGGACCCCACCCCTGAACTGACTTGGACTCTGAGTCTGGAAACACAAGTTCAAATCTCACTCATTTGTGCTAAGAGGGTTTGGCTGACAAAGAAGGCTCTGGCGGGAAAGAGTCTTCACTGTCTCTCTTGTCAGTTCTGCTGGGCTCTGCTGGGTTCCATGTTCTTATGGGAGGATGGGGAAGAGCTATGGAGCTCACAATGGCCAGGGCAGCAGGCTGAGAGCTCGTTCCCCTTCTCTGCTGAGAAGGGGAATTCACTTTGCTATGGAGCCTGTCTACATAGCACTTAGCTGGGAAAAGAATTTGAACTCCTGTTATCCCCTTTTGTCCCTTCCTCTCCTCCCCCTCACCCCAACCGTTTCTTTGTTCAGGTGTGATCAGCTTCATTGTCATCCTGGTGGTGGTTGTGATCATCCTGGTCAGTGTGGTCAGTCTAAGGTTTAAGTGTCGGAAGAACAAGGAACCTGAAGGTACGTGCCTGACCCTCAGGGTCCCCCTTTGCCTCTCTCCACTAAAGCACTCAGAGCTAGATTCTGGGACTGACATCCAGCCTGGAACTGAGGGCCGGAATGGCACATCAGTGCCAGTGGATGAAATGGGAGGGCCCACTTTGGTGATCTTTGAGGTGCAGATTAGGCTTCTGAGTAACAGTGTGTGACCCCCAATCTGTGCCTTTGGGTTTTTGCAGATCCCCAGAAGCCGGGGAGTTCTGGGCTATCGGAAAGGTAAGACTGTCAGAGGTGGAAGTCGGAATCATTTTTCCGACCTCAGTCTCCCCTCCAAGAGGAAGCCAACGGCCAACGCTTCCTGCCTTCTACACACACACACACACACATGGAATCTGACAGCCCCCTCTGAAGCCAGAGCTGGGGGCAAGCAGGACAGGGGCGGACCTGGACCTGGGACTGGAAATCCTCAGTCCCAGGGCTAAGCCCTTATTATTCCTTCATGAAAAGTATAGGAATTCAGATTCTAATATACCCCTTAAATAAGAAGATGCTTCACTTATTGAATACTTTGTATGTCCTAAGTCCTGTTGTAGATATTTGGTAATATTATCTCAAATTCTTAGAGTAATTCTTTGAGGTAGATATTACTTCATTTTATACATTAAAATATTGAGACTCAAGAGAGGTCATAACTTGGTCAAGATCACAAAGCAGTAGGTAGTAATACAAAGGTTTAAATACAAGTCTTTTGGGCTTCAAAACACTTTCATTTCATTAGAGTCCACCACTGAAACAAAGGTCTAATTTTCAACACCTCCCACATAATTCCATAACCCCCACATTTCCCTCCCACTTTTCCTATCCATAACCCACGTTCCCTTCTTACCTCTAGCTGCTCCACAGCCAATGGGGAGAAAGACAGCATCACCCTCATCTCCATGAAGAATATCAACATGAATAACAGCAAAGGGGGTCACTCAGCAGAGAAGGTGCATTTTTCCTGGTACCCCCCTCCTCCTTTTCAGGCTCTTTTTTTTTTTTTTTAAGTAACACTTAATGTACTTGGAATATTATAATGCATCATCTAGGATACATAAATAGAAAATATGTTAAAGTAGTCAGACTCTTATTCCTTAACCAGAAATGAGATATTTTCAAAGACCCAGGCTCTCCTCTCCTCTTGCCTATTTTACCACTCCCAAGGAGTTCACCCTTCCTCATTAAGTATTTATTTTGTAGGTTCTTTAAAAGCAACCTTGGGTCCCGAGGAGTCTGAAGATGATGCAGCTGCCCTGAGACTGTACAGAAGAAGGCGACGGGATCCACAGAGGCAATAAACCACGTAAATTATTTTTTTGTTTCATACCTACTCCGTACTACATTCCTCCAGATCTACAGGATACTACCATTCCTTCAGATCTAGGAGCAAGGTACCAATCTGAGAGCCTCTTTCCCACATGGACAGCCACTCTAGAAGCACGGCCAGCTCCTCCGCCTTCTCAATGTCCCAGGAAGGAGAAGTCTGTACAGCAAAAGCAAGGGAAATGACAAAGTGGCTTTGTCCATTCTACCTGGCATTAAAATTATTTTCTGGCCTGTAGTCTCATTTCTTTTAAGGTCTATGCTCCCATGCACATTTCTTTTTTTTTTTTTTTTTAAGATTTTATTTTTATTTATTTTTAGAGAGAGGGGAAGGGAGGGAGAAAGAGAAGGAGAGAAACATCAATGTATGGTTGCCTCTCACATGGCCCTCACTGGGGACCTGGCCTGCAACCCAGGCATGTGCCCTGACTGGGAATCGAACCGGGACCCTTTGGCTCCTAGCCCGCGCTCAATCCACTGAGCTACACCAGCCAGGGCCCATGCACATTTCTTAACAGAACATTCTAGCAGCTCTGGGGCCTCCTTTTCTAGGCAAGGCATGTCTGCAAGCTTCTGCCCCTGTAGGGAGCTCTCTGAGAGGCCTGGGAGGCGGAGAGAACTTTTGTCAGGCCTGCCTCCGTCCACACAGTTTATTGAGTACAGGGATGAAGTGACTGACTAGCCTCGCTACTCTAATAGAGGGGAGAGAAAAGGAGCTGTAGCCAGTGACCAATCATCACCAGTAAAGAAATATTAAATCTGGAGTGAGAACATGGGAGACACAACGCGTTCTGACTAGGAAACTCCAGCAGTGGTACGAGCTGAATACTAAAAGGACAAATGTCCTCCGCCTGCCCCAGGGTAGATCTCCCTCACTGTGGTTCTAGCTGTGGGAATAATACCGGGAGGTCTGGGGCGAAGACAGGTCTATGGCTTTATAAAGCAAAACCTACCCTCTCTACCCCTACACAGCTTTATCTTTGTGTCCTAAAAATAAAGGATAACAAACGATGTAAAGTCATTTAAACAGAAGGAGGAAAAGAAAGCAATTATCTGTTTTCTTAGTAATCTGTGTTTGAAAATAAATCTTGGGAAGAGTTGATGGAAGAGTCATCTGTGCATGTTTGCAGGCAGCGTTTAACTCTATGTAAGCATCTGCTGGTCGGCAGTTTAGAACAGAGGGAGAACACAGATTACCCATTCTGAAGCCAAAATAGGCTATTTTCTTCTGGATTTAGACTCTGCAAGGTGATATGAGAGAGAAAGCCTAGAACAAAGAGTTTCATTTTCTCTGTGTCACTGAAACAATTCAAGTGCACTAAAGAAACTTAGTGGATTCTAAAATCCTCTCAGGCAGCGCCAGGACCCTGCTTACGTCTGCAGCTCTCACATGGCACGTTGCGCCCAGCGTGTCAGAGGACGTGAACACTGGCTCTTAAGTACAGGAAGACGTGTCACAAGGTTGGGCTTTGCCACAGATGCACAGCTCCACATTGGTGAGCTCAGCCCCCGTTGCAGAGCCTGTTGGCTTTTAAAGTGAGGTGGTTGGACTACTTGCCTCTACTGACTTTTCTGATCCTTATATTCTAAAGTCCTACAAACTCTAGAAATAGGGAAAAATAATCTTTTGAGTAGATATCACTCTGAGTGGGAGCCAGAGACAAGTCTTAGGTGACTCTGGGCAAGTCTTTTACATCCTCCATACCTAGATTTCCCTGTGTATTCACGTGTACAAAGAATGATCCGACTTGGCCCTGTCTACCTCATGGCCCTGTAAAGTGGAATGGTAAATGTGGAGATACTTGGGACACACTAATTGACAATTGTAGCAGAAAACATGGCGTACCACTTGTGTCTAGATCCCGTGTTTCAGGATCATGGCCCTTGTTCCCCCACTGCTGGAAGTGTTGGCTGCTAAGGGCTCACAGCTGGTTGATGACTGGTTGATGGCGATGGGGATGGGGATGAAGACCTGGACTTCTTGCCTCAACTTCTGCCCCAATCCTGGTTCCCTTATGTCTCATAGATGCTCCCAGAAACACTCACCAATAAACTGTCAGCATGCAAATCTTAGTGTCTCAGAGTCTATTTCTTGGAGTACCCAACCTATGATAGCAATACTGTAGCATTTCTAAAAACTAATTCAGATTTATTTTATTTGAGCCACACTGCAAAAAGCACCTGACTTCCTAGCCAGTTCCAGTACAAAAATCCATCATTGGGATAGAACCCTCCAGGTGACATAACAATGTCTAGAAGTACTGAATTCTGTTTCAGTTGTTATTCTGACTACCATGGGCACTTAGTTCGGCTGCTTACCATACTGGACTAATTAGGTCAAGGACATGGGTTTCACTCTAGGTAACTCAGTTGATGTCTCCATTATAAGGCCGCAAGTTTCCCCAACCCTGGACGATGTCCTGCAAATATGAACTGTTAGTCATAGGTATTTATATGTGGGGGAGAGGGGGTGAACTGGTATTAATATGAGATTGAAAGGCTTTTACCCTAAAACTAGCACTGCAGTACCACATTAGCCATATTCATTGTCCAGTTGCTAAATAACTATCTTTTTGGAAGGGGTAGAGGATGCATTCACTTAATGCTGAATTCTGTTCTCTGGCAAATTATATGAGGGGATTCTGCTATTTATGCAAAAACAAGACCCCACCTCTGACAGGAAATCCGAGTGCAGCCTTCTGCAGCTCCTGAAGCTTCCCTGCAACAATATCCCTTCCTTGATGTCTAGACAACAGGATGGTGGGCATTTACAAGACAGCTTCCTCCCTATTCTAACACAGAACTACAGCATTCCAAAGCAGGAACAGGTGTTGGGGGTATGGTGGTTGCTGTAGAGTGAGTGCCCTTCTTTCACTTCTCCCCCCATCCTGTGCAAGGACAACAAGCAAACCAGCTCTGGCGCACAGTGCCAGTGGGACAGAGGGGTCATTTACTCAGCATCTTTCTTCCAGGTCTGGATGGAGCAGCATCTCAACCATATAGGGCACACGGCCAACCTCAGACTCACCAGCAAAAACTCACTACAGTTCAACAAGCACTTCTAAAAGTTAGTAGAGAAAACTGATAGAAATCTGAGGCTGGCTCTAGGTAAAATAGTATACAAAAATCATGGCAGGCCCCCTTGGCCTAGGTCCTGCACACGGTTTCCCAAAGTCAGGTCAGTACTACTTAATTCTATTTGAATCTGCTGGAAAACATTGTGTGTCTGTGCTCAGCAGGACCCCCTGGATTAGTGCACGTCCTTTCTCACTTCTTTGAACTTCTTTCTGCACCTACCTTCTTATCTCTATGAACCGCCTTACAGATCCCAATTTCCCTTCCCTTATTTCCTTCCCAATGGCTCTCTCACTCTTCCTGCTGTTGCTTTCCTTAACTCTGCCATTCTGAACCCTTTGAACCCACAGCTTCTTCTTTTACCAAACACAGAGATTGAATTTGACAGTGGGAATTCTTTGTTGAGTGTTTGGTGTGCTTAAACAAAAACTGGCACGGAAGTGTTCTAATGCTGGGGTTTGGAGTTCTAAGTTAGTACTGGTGATAGAGTCATAGGAAAATTCATCTAGAAGATGAGTTAGTTGAGGTGTAAATGAACTGAAGGGTACAGCTGCATGGCAATTATCTCAGAAGGTTGCAATGCTGAATCTCCATTTTATTTTTTCTGAAAGGGGAAGTACGGTTTCAGCAGATGATGGGAAAGGCTGTTGAGGTACCATATATTTGTATTTCCAAGAGGCCCCAGTTTCCCAAATCTTGTCTAGCATTCTTGAACCTGGACTCTACTCCTGAGTAGCCCCATAATTTAGCATGGATTTTCAATCTAATCACTCCTACAATCCCACTCTTAACCGATAACTCAAGCTGCATGCTACTATGACACCTCTGAGTGTCTCCCCTGGACTCCAAGGCACACCCCATCTTTCCATCTTCTACAGCAAGATGTCTCGTCTCCCAAAACTACCTAAGGTTTTTTGGTTTGGTTTGGGGATAACCATGATCTTTTTTTCACTTTCACAGAACTGGGGTTTTGTTTTGTTATGTTTATTTTTAAGATTTCATTTATTTATTTTTAGAGAGAGTAGAAGAGAGGAAGAAATATCAACGTGTGGTTGCCTATCGCACACCCGCTACTGGCAACCTGGCCTGCAACCCAGGCCTGTGCCCAGATTTGTCCACAGGCTGGCACTCAATCCACTGAGCCACACCAGTCAGGGCTGGAGAACTGGTTTTATTCTTTGCTAAAAGGCTCCATGCAAACCTGAATGAGGGAAAGCAGGAATATTTCTTCATTTTCTTTTTACTGGTCTTCTAAGGTGTGGCCTTCATATAAAAGGGAATGGACCAAGGAAACTACTGGGGTAAAAGAAAGGAGAAAAGTCTCAGAAGGGTCCTGGAGTAGGATGGGATGAAGGATAAGGAAATTGAAGACAGGGGCTGTAATGCCGGCTCTGATATGCACCTGCTCTATTCTTCTTTCTCCACCCCTGACCTCTGGTGGTCCCTCTAATGACGCTGTGCCTGAAGCGCTGGGGGAGAAGGGGTAGATCAAGACAGCCCTCTACCCACATAAATTTACCCCACTTTTCTATTTTTCATGGCTCTTAACTTCCCAGGGTTGGGTTCAGCATCCCCAAAACCTGTCTCTGAATCGACAACAGGTGTTAGTGTGTGTGTGTATATATATATAAAATTATTTATTGATCTCAGAGAGAGAAAGGAAGAGAGAGAGACATTGACTTTCCCATTTATGCAATCATTGGTTGATTCTTATATGTGCCCCGACACGGGATAGAACCCAAACTTGGCGTATGGGACCATGCTTTAACCAATTGAGCTACCCAGCCAGAGGGCATTCTTGTATATTTTGAAACAACATCCCTGAGGAGAAAAACAGTCATACTGTCACACTCTAGCCGGCAGTTTGCAAAGCCTTTCCCAGGCAGGATGTCATTGCGCCTCCTTGAATGTCCCCAGTGTTAGGCGGGGACGAAGCCACTATCCCCATTCTATAGAAGAGGAAAAGCGCTGCCCACAGTGGTCACTGTTTCCTGCTGTGAGCCACTAGCCACGATGCAGTCAACTAGCAACATGCACCTCCACAAGCCTCGCTTCCCAAGGAAGAACCCCTTACCCCACCGCGCCTTCAACTGTCCCTCTCGCGGAGCCTGCCGGAAGTTGTAGTCCAATGTTCCGCCGCTTCAATGGGTTGGACTACAATGACCAGCATGCCCCACGTTTCTTGCCCCCTCCCCCAGTCCCCCCTCATCTTTTTTAGCCTCAGGCGCTGGAGAGGCTCCGCTGACCTGCTGACTGGGAACCAGAAATGGCAGCTACTCTGGGCAGCGGGGAGCGCTGGACGGAAGGTACCGGGGCCTGGCCAAAGGGTGGGCCAGAGCGGGGTTCGGGAGCAATCAGGGATGGGGCCTTTGAAGGTGCCCGAGGGCTGAGATCCTGGGCTTGAGGTGAAGGATGGAGGCCTATGAGATGTAGAGCCTGAGTAGGGTTCCAGATGAGGAGGTGGTGGACCATCCAGGCCAGGGGCCGGGATCCAGAAACCAAGAGCGCTAGGTCAAGCAGAGAAAGAGGCCGGGAGCCCAGAGTCCTCCGTGACGCCTCGTGGCCTCTGGCCCCCAGCCCCGCCCCGGCCCGGCCCCGCCCAGGGTCCCTGGGCAATCAGACTCCGCCCGCGCCAGGGTGGCCGAAGGGTCAGCGGGGCAATGCGGTCTCCCGCAGTTTACTTACCCGGCGCCTTATGCTCGCTACCAAACTGGGCCACCTGATCCTTGGTCTCGGTTTGGTCTTGTCGCTGAAGCCCGCACCAGGATCGACAGGCCGGCTTTTTCCATCCTACGGTCAGGCAAAGAGTGCTGAT
Source organism: Micronycteris hirsuta (assembly GCA_004026765.1). Lineage (NCBI taxonomy): Eukaryota > Metazoa > Chordata > Mammalia > Chiroptera > Phyllostomidae > Micronycteris > Micronycteris hirsuta. The sequence goes on from PVJI01000419.1 coordinate 106,799, forward strand.
CCAATATCTCTTATGTACCCTGCATTATGCTGATCCTGCGGCAGGGATTTGACAGGCGTGGGCCCCGGAGATCACAGAACTCTTAGTTCACTGAGGGAGTTTGACAGGTAAACATCAATTACAAAGCAGGGTCAATAAGTCCTGGGCTATACACAGGAGGGTCTAGTATTGGAAACCACACTGACAAGGCAGCCAACACAGCCTGGATGTCAGAGGAGGCCTTATGGAGACGGTGTTACTGTGATGACATAAAGAATGCGTTGGGGTTAGGCTGCCTTGCAGGAAGAATGTGGTGGGCAGAAGGAACAGGGAAAAGGGGGAGCTTTGCTGATCACAGAGTTTGGTGTGGCCTGAGCATAGACTGCAAAGGAGCATGTGGGGAGGGATGAGGCAAGAGATGCAGCCGGGCCCGTGGTAAGAAACCTGGACAAGGCGCAGTGTGTAGTCACTAAGGGGTGCTAAGCAGGAGAAGAATGTTTTAAAAACCTTTTCCACATCCTCCAGATGGGACATGAGTACTCTGCCTTCTTTGACTGGGTTGCTATGGCCCTCTTTACATTCTGCAGGTGTTCAGATTAATTTGAATCCTCTCCCTTTAAACTAACCCCTTTATGGTCAGGACTGGATCTTACCCGTACATCCCCTTGATCTATCCGACCAGTGTCTTGTACATATTAGTTCTATTACTGTTAGTTTAAAAAGAATTGAACTCGGCCCGGCTGGTGTAGCTCAGTGGATTGAGCGCGGGCTGGGAACCAGAGGGTCCCGGTTCGATTCCCAGTTGGGGCACATGCCTGGGTTGCAGGCCAGGTCCCCGGTGGGGGCCATGTGGGAGGCAACCATACACTGCTGTTTCTCTCCCTCTCTGTCTCCCTCCCTTTCCCTCTCTCTAAAAATAAATAAATAAAAATCTTTAAAAAAAAATTAAAAAAAAAAGAATTGAACTCATCTCTACTTTAAATCTTAGTGGTGGGAGGCATTGCAACAAAAAATGTTATTTTATGAGCAATAGCACTTCTGACCATGGACCACAGAAAACTAGGCCTTCCCCTGCATTGCACTAAAGGCAAGGTATTGAGCAGACACCTCCTGAGCACCTTTTCTGGCTCTGAGTCAAAATTATTTGATGACTGACCATTGTAGGTATGGTGGACATTATTAGGTATGGTTTCATGTTTCTGGAATTATAAGTATTTCATGGTTGCTTCCATATTTTCTGTATTGTTTTCTCAAGGAAGATATTTGTTCGTTTTTTTATGGATGCGTAAAAGTCAGCATGAGGTCAGTAGCCTGGCCCTCACACTCAAGCAGCCTCCCAGATAACTAAGGCAGGCAGCAAAGTTGATTGGCAGGTCAGACTGAGGACTAACGGAGTGACTGTTGCTTTGCAGCTTACATTGATGCAATTAGAAGAAACAAATACGCAGAAGATAGACCTCGTGAAACTCATGACCCCTGTGGCTGCTGTAACTGCATGAAGGCACAGAAGGAAAAGAAGTCTGAGAATGAGCGGAATCAGACCTGGCAGGGTGAGGGCAATGCCACTTACACTGAGGAGCAGCTGCTTGGGGTACAAAGGTGAGCCTGAGATGGGATTAGTGGAGTGATTTTATGTAGACAGCCTGGCACAGACAATTTGCTACGTAAGTATTGACTATTATTACTATTGAAGCAAAATAGCTTCTTAGCTCCAGGGGCAGGACTTGGTGGAAGTGGAGTAGTAGCGTGTAATCTGAGGTATCTGCCCTGCTTCTATGGTAAGAGAGGCAGGGAAAATCAACTAGATATAACAGACATCTATATAATATTCTACCCTGAAGCAGCAAAATACACATTCTTCTCAAGTATATGTGGAACTCTGTCCAGGATAGACCATATGTTAGGTCATAAAACAAGCCTCAAGAAATTTAGAAGGATTAAAATCACACAGTGTATGTTCTCTGAAATCAACAACAGAAGGAAAGTTGTGAAATCCACAAATGTGAAAGTTAAGCAACATATTCCTAAATAACAAATAGGTCACGGAGGAAATCACAAGGAAAATTTCAAAATACTTTGAGATGAATGGCAATGACAATACAACATACTGAAATGTATGGGATGCAGCTACAACAATATTTAGAAGGAAATTTATAGCTATAAATGTTTATATATATATATATATATATATATATCCGCATATGCACTCAATAACTTACTCTTCTTCTACCTTAACAAACTAAAAAAAGAAGAGCAAATTAAATCCAAGCAAACAGAATGAAGGAAATAATACAGAATGGAAATAAATGAAATAGAGAATAGAAAAGCAATAAAGGCAACAAAACCAAAAGCTGTTTTTTTTTTTAAATCAACAAAATTGGAAGCATGCAAGAGGAAACTGATCGATGTTTTTCTCACAGATCTATGTTTCTCTCCCTCTCTTTCTCCCTCCCTTGCCCTGTCTTTAAAAAAAAAAATCTAGCCCTGGCTGGTGTAGCTCAGTGCATTGAGCGCAGGCTGGGAACCAGAGGGTCCCGGTTCGATTCCCAGTCAGGGCACATGCCTGGGTTGCGGGCCGGGTCCCCAGTGAGGGCCATGTGAGAGGCAACCATACATTGCTGTTTCTCTCCCTCTCTTTCTCCCTCCCTTACTCTCTCTCTCTAAAAATAAATAAATAAAATCTTTAAAAAAAAAAAAATCTAACATTTTCATAACAACACCACCACTCAACACCATAGAAATAGAAGGGCACTTCCTCAACCTGATAAAGGCCATCTACAAATAATCCACAGCTAACATCATACTTAACGGTGAACAGTTCTGTGCGTTCCAAGATCAGAAATAAAACAGGAGGAACAAGACAAGCATGTTCACTCTAGCCACTTCTCCTGAACACTGTATTAGAGGGCCAAGCCAGGGCAGTTAGGGAACAAAAAGAAATAGAATTCATCCAGATTGGAAAGAAGAAGTAAAACTGTATTCACAGGTGATATGACCTAGTATAGAAAATCCTAAGAAATGTACACACATACACACAAACACAAGCTATTAGAACTAATATATGAGTTCATCAAAGTTGCAAAAAATAAAATCAATATACAAAAATCATTGTCTTTGTATACAATAGCAATGAATAATCCAAAATGGAAAAGAAAACAATTTCAAAAAAACCAGCTTCATTTATAACACCATCAAAAAAGAATAAAATGCTTAGCAATAAATTTAACAAGAGTAAAATTATACTTTGAAAACTACAAAACTTGATTAAAAGAAATTGAATATCTAAATAAAGGTGAAGATAGCCTGTGTTTATGGATTGGAAGGTGTATTATTGGTCATATGTAATACTCCCCAAATTGATCAACAGATTTAACACATCCCTATCAAATTCCCAGTTGCCCTTTTTGCAGAAATTGACAAGATGTTCTTAAAATTCCTATGAAAATGCAAGGGACCAGAATAGCTAAAACAGTCTTGAAAAAGAACAAAGTTGGAGGACTCACATTTTCCCATTTCAAAGCTTACTACAAAGCTACAGTAATGAAGACAGTGTGGGCTAGGATAGGATAGCCATGTCGATCTGTGGAGTAGAATTTTGAGAGTCCATAAATAACCCTTTATGGGCAATTGATTTTTGACAAGAGCGCCAAGACAATTTAATAGGGTGAAGAATCGTCTTTAACAAATGTTGGAACAACTGGGTAGCCACATACAAAAGAATGAACTTGTACCCTTTCCTCACACAAATACAAAATTTAACTCAAAGACCTAATGTAAGTCCTAAATGTAAGAGCTAAAACTATGAAACTGTTAGAAGAAAACATAAGTGTAAGTCTTTGTGACATTGGATTGGGAAATTTCTTGATATGACACCCAAAGCATAAGCAATAATAACAAAAAAGATAAATCGGATATTATAAAAATTTAAAACATTTGTACTTCAAAAATACCATGAAGGAAGTGAAAAAATCAACCTACAGTACAGGAGAAAATATTTTAAAATAATATACCTGATAAGGGACTTACATCTAGAACATATAAAGTACTCTTACAACTCAATAATAGACAGTCCACTTGAAAAATGGGGAAACGACATCCTGGCTGGTGTGGCTCAGTGGATTGAGTGCTGGCCTGCAAACTGAAAGGTTGCCGGTTCGATTCCCAGTCAGGGCGCATGCCTTGGTTGCAGGCCAGGTCCCCAGTTGGGGCATGCAAGCAGCAACCCAATCTCTTGCACATCGGTATTTCCCTTCCTCTTTTTCTCCTTCCCTCCCCATCTCTAAAAAACTATATAAAATCTTTAAATAATAATAATAATAAAAGAAAAATGGGCAAATGATCTGAATAGGCATTCCTCCAAAGAAGACAGACAAATGGCCAATAAGCACATGAAAAGTTTCTCAGTATCATTAGTCATTAGGGAAATGCAAATCAAAGTCACAATGAGATACCATACTATCTTATACCTACTAGGATGGCTATAATAATAAAGATGGACAATAACGAGTATTAATGAGAACGTTGAGAAATTGGAACCCTTATACATTACTTGCAGGAATCTAAAATGGTACGGCCAGTTTGGAAAATATGGCATTTCATCAGAAGAGTAACCGCAGCATATGACCTAGCAACCCCCTACTAGGTATATACCGAGAAATAAAACCATATCTCCCACAAAAACTTATGCATGAATGTTCATGAAGCATTATATATAATGCCCCCCAAATGGAAACAACCTGGATGTCCATTAACTGATGAATGGATGAACAAAGTGGGGAATATCTGTACAATGAATACTCTTCAGTAATAAAAAGGAATAAAGTACAGATACATGTTACAATATGAATGAACCTTGAACATCATGCTAGTAAAGAAAGCCAGACACAAAAGGCCACATATTATATAATTCCTCTTATATAAAATGTCCTGAATAGGCAAATTTATAGAAATAGGAAGTAGATTAGTGGTTGCCAGAGGCTGGGGAGTGGGAGAAGGAGGGATGACTGCTAATAAGTACAGGGTTTCTTTATGGGGTGATGAGAATGTTCTGGAATTAGATAGTGGTGAGGGGTGCGCAACTCTGAATATACTTTAAAAACCACTGAATTGTACATTTTAAGAGTGAACTTTGCGATATGTGAATTAGAGCTTAATAAAGCTGTTATTAAACAAGTAATTCATGGAAGAGAGAGGGAGAGACAGGAGTATCAGGCACTTCGATGAGTGTTGTCCTTTAGCCGGAACAACTCTGTGAAAACAGCGACCATTGCAGCCCCCCTCCGAAGACGACGCTGAGGCCCAGAGGCCGACGACACAGCAAGATCAGACCCCAGTCGAGGCGTTTGACTCCACAGTTCATGCTCTAGTCCAGCAGCTCTCAGAGTGTGGTGTGGGAACTCCAAGACCCTTTTGGGGGGTCTGCAAGTTCAAAACTGTTTTCATAATAATGCAAGTGCATTATTTGCTTTTTCATTCTTATTCTGTCAGGATTGTACAGTGGAGTTTTTGAAAAGCTACCTGGTATGTAACTATATCATCATGCTGTGTTTTAAATTTTTTTGTTTTCATTCCACTATGGTAAATATGGATAGATATAACTCACATGAACAAACGCTCTTAAGAATATAAAAATGTTTGACATCAGAAAGTTCAGACTGCCACTCTAAACTCTTTTCCTATACTTCTCATCTCTATTTGTTATGGCTCAATCTCTAAGATAAATTGTTAATTTAAAAAAAAAACATGTAGAAAGGTGATTATGACTACCTAAAACCTGCCATTTAGATAAGAAAAAAATAGAGATGCCCCGTACATGTGCTCGCTCTGTGCATAGGGTTCAAGGAAACTTCTAATGGTGGCTGCCCTTGCAGCGGGGCCTGGGGGACAGGGAATGGGGAAGTAGGAGATGTTTTCACTGCATATAGTTTAGTACTGTTGGATATTTTTCTTCTACCATATGTATATACTCGTATTAACTTTTAAAACAAAGTTTAAAAAGATAGCCATAAGAATAAAGAGAGAGAAAGGGAAAATGTAAACCAGTAGGTTTCATTTTCCTTCCAAAAGGAAGGTTAGCAACTTGGTCTGCTACTTGCAGGGACATGGAAAGAGTGGAATATCAGATGTGAAACTGCTCAGAAAGGCATTACGCTCTCAGTGGGAGGACATTGCTAATGATTTTAAATGTTTCATCAATGTGTTCAGCAATTTTCTTCTAGGTTTGTTTGGGGGCTCACAAATTGGAAGGAAGATCAATATACTATTTTGCTTATACTATACTATACTATACTATACTATACTATATACTTAATTGTATAAAAGGGGCCTTTGTAGACATGTATGTTTCTGATGTGTATTTTTAGGATCAAGAAATGCAGAAATTACTATGAAATTCTGGGAGTTTCTCGAGATGCCAGTGATGAAGAGCTTAAGAAAGCTTACCGAAAGCTCGCCCTGAAATTTCACCCTGACAAGAACTGTGCTCCTGGAGCAACAGATGCTTTCAAAGGTCTGGTCCTGAACTGATGCTTAATTCTGCCCTTCTTGTGATGTTCAGTCATAACACCTTGTTTTCAGCCTCCCCTGTGACTGTTTTATAAAGCCACAAGCAGGGATTTTTCCCTTGCTACACCTCTTAAATAGTGACTATCAGACTAGCTCCCTCCTGTCTTCATTCATGTCACCTTAATTTCTTTTGGAAAAAATATTTGGTTTCTCTATAATACCTTTTGGGACCATTTACCCATTGGTTCAGCAAATATTTGTGGAAGATCTGTGTGCCAGGAGCCACGGGGAATAAAACAAACGTGATTCCTCTCATGGAACTTACAGGCTGTTGGCCGCTTGCAAGCAGGGCCTAGACAGAATTCCTGAACGTCTCTGACCGTGGGACGTTTTGTTCATTAAACCTCTGTTAGCCCCCAAACATGTTCACATGAGAAATCTGTGTAATCTTTTTTCCATTGATTTCCATGGTACTTTCAGAAATAGATTCTTAAAAAATATTTTGAGCCCTGGCCAGGTGCCTTGGTTAGTTGGAGCGTCCGTCACACGCCAAAAGGTTGCAGGTTTGATTACCGGTCAGGGCACACACCTAGGATGCAGGTTCAGTCCCTGGTTGGGGTGCATATGGGAGGCAACCGATTGATGTTTCTCTCATATCTCTGTCTCTCTCTCTCTCTCCCTCCCTTCCTTCCTCTCTCCCTCCCTCTCTCTCTAAAATCAGTAAACATATCCTTGGGTAAGGATTACATTTAAAAAAATATTTTGGACCCAACACACAAATAAAATCTTACTTAAGAGCTTCACCCTCAGTGAAGTCATTGATTCAGGTAAGAATTAGCAATGCTAAAACCATTGGGTGATAGTTGGTTGTTGAATAGGATATTTACATGATGTCACCCCACAGAATACTTATTGATTACAAAGGGGGAGATTCCTTTATAATGGAGATGCCTACCTGTCACCACTTTAACCAAATGATCCAGCATCACCAATATTGAAACACCCTTGCCAAAATGTTTGACCTGAATATAATATTGAGGAAACAATCAAAATATGGACATTCTACAAAAAACATTGAACTACTCTTGAAAAAATTTAATATAATAAAAAGCAAAAAAGTTGGAGAGACTGTTCTAGATTAAAAGAAACTAAAGGGCATTGGCTGGTGTGGCTCAGTGGATTGAGCACTGGCCTGTGAACTAAAAGGTTGCTGGATCGAATCCCAGTCAGGGCAGATGCCTGGATTGCAAGCTAGGTCTCCAGTTGAGAGTGTGCGAGAGCCAACTGATCGATGTTTCTCTCTCACATTAATGTTTCTCTCCCTCCCTTCCCCTCTCTCTAAAAATAAATAAATAAGATCAAATAAATAAATAAAGGAAACTAAAGAGATATGAAACCAAATGCAAAATATATGGTAAACCTTGACTGGGTGATAATTAATGTTCATTTTCTTAGCTGTCATAATGGTGTAGGAGAAGGTCTTTTATTTTTTTATTTTTTTAGAGAGAGGGGAAGGGAGGGAGACAATGAGGGAAACATCATTGTGTGAGAAACATTGAATCAGTTGCCTCTTGCACGCCCCCAAGGACCTGGCCCGCAACCCCCGCATGTGCCCTAACTAGGAAACAAACCTTTCGGCTCACAGGCCACCATTCAATCCATTGTGCCACACCAGCCAGGGTGAAGAATGTCTTTCTTTTTAAGAGATGTATGTTGAAATATTAGGGGTAAAGTGTTATATTTGCAGCCTACTTTCAAATTACTCAGCAAAAGAAATATGTATGTATTATATGTATTTATGTATATAGAGAGAATTGAGGGAAGCAAAGTGTCAAAATGCTAGTAATTGGTGAATCAAGATAAAGGGTATACATGTGTTTATTGTACTATTTTTTCAATTTGTCTATAGATTTGAAATTTTCAAAAGAAAAAGTAAAAAATGATAGATCTGAGAAATTTTTAAAAGTCACCATTTACCTCAGATGATGTGCCATTGTGAATGGGGTTCTCCCCACAGTTTCTACAAGGAAACACATAGGTAACCCACATTCTTCATGTACGGTATCTCACAGACTAATGCCATTACTTTGATATATCTGCCAGATTTCAAGGGACGTGAATGTTTAAGCAATTCTATTTAGGTTTTTTTGTTTGTTTTTTTGCTTAGCTGTTTTATTGCTGTAAACATTCAACAATTCCCTAGGTAAAAGAATCATAAAGAAATGCTCTTCCTGTGTTTCTGATAGTGTTGACTGAATCAGATGTAGGGGTGGGGATACCTTTAAAAGATTTGGGGGCTATTTAATTGGAGGTGTGGATTATATGTTTGAAATAAATTGGACAAATAGGGAGAAGAGGTGATGATAGCATTTGTAATCTATTCAGTCTTTGATCTTTCATTGAGACATTAGGGATACATTTCTTGATTTCTAAAGACTATTTTCTTTTTTAAGATTTTTTTTTAAAGATTTTATTTATTTATTTTTAGAGAGAGGAGAAGGGAGGGAGAAAGAGAGGGAGAAACAGCAATGTATGGTTGCTTCTCACATGGCCCTTACCAGGGACCTGGCCTGTAACCCAGGCATGTGCCCCGACTGGGAATCGAACCGGGACCTTTGGGCTCCCAGCCCGCGCTCAATCCACTGAGCTACACCAGCCAGGGCCAGATTTTATTTATTTATTTTTAGAGAGGGGGAAGAGAGGGAGAAAGAAAGGGAGAGAAACATCAATGTGTGGTTGCTTCTCACGCGCCCCCTACTGGGGACCTGGCCCACAATCCAGGCTTGTGCCCTGACTGGGAATTGAACTGGCGACGCTTTGGTTCACAGGCTGGCGCTCACTCCACTGAGCCACACCAGCCAGGGCTCTAAAGACCATTTTCTAAAGGAAGCTGAAAAAGATTGTGGTGAGTGAGGACTTTGCTTCTAGCCAAACAATAATTTTACTGATTATTTTCTTCAGAAAATTGTTTCTAAACTTCAAATTAGAACACCACTACTTATGTATGAACTATTCCCAACCATAAACCATTGCTCTCAAGTGAAATAAGAACACATTTTTATGAGTGAAAGCAGTAGTTCTTAGTTCATCTTAAGTCCAGTGTTGTTTCTGGCTTTTCTAACTAGATCATGGAAAATTTCAAGGGCAAGCACTTTGGTGAATTTTCTAAGCCCAAGCACCTTCCTAGGCCCCTGTGAAGCTATCCAGCACCAATCAAGTCCGGGCTCTTCATTGCTGCTACTGTGATCACCTTCCGCTCCAGCCAAGACTATGCATTCAGGGGCTTTTTTGTTTGTTTGCAGCAATAGGAAATGCCTTTGCAGTGCTTAGCAATCCTGACAAGAGACTCCGCTATGATGAATATGGAGATGAACAGGTGACTTTCACTGCCCCTCGAGCCAGACCTTATAATTATTACAGGGACTTTGAAGCTGACATCACTCCAGAAGAGCTATTCAATGTCTTCTTTGGAGGACAATTTCCTACAGGTTAGTATCCCAGAATTGTCATGAAAAAAAAGAGAGAGAGAGAGAGAGTATGGTGAAAACAGCAAGAATTTAGAATCAGGTGAACTTGGATTTGAGGCAAGTCTCCAGCCTCCAACTCTGCATGATTCTAACCAAATCACTTAGTCTCTCTTTTTCTGTTTCTTCACCTGAAAAAATGGGGTTAATAATACCTACCTCACAGGGCTGCTGTGAGGAGTAGATATTTTTAAGTGCTTTATACATTAGTAGCAAAATGCCTATTATTATTATTATTATTATTGCAAAATAGCAGCTGTATAAAGATAACAGTTAGAAAAGCACCCTCAGAAAGTTGGAAATTGGGATAGTTAAATGCCCAGGAAGTACGGTGAATTTCATGCATTGCTATTAAAGATTCTGGTACTGGGCACAGAGGCAAACATAGGTATGTCAGACAGGACTCATGGCCTGAATGCTCTTTCTTTAATTGCCTTTTACGGTTCTCTCACTCACTGGCTACGAAAGACTATTTAAACAAAGGCATGGAGCTAAGCACATTCCATCTCCAGCTACTTCGCTTGGTTTACCTATTGTCTTATTTTTCTGCTGGGTGAGATGGGACCATATTCTGCCTTCAGAGAACCTAACTGGGAGGAAGAACCTTGGGAAAGGCAAGGAAGGAGCGTTTACCATATCCCATACTAAGGGTTTTTCTTTCTTTTCCAGGAAATATTCATATGTTTTCAAACGTGACAGATGATGCCCACTATTACCGCCGGCGGCACCGACACGAGAGGATGCAGACACGGAAGGAGGAGGAAGAAGATAAACCTCAGGTACGTAGGGAGAACAGGTGAACTGCTGCTCATAAACACTTGCACTGAGCTGGCCTTTATGGTATATGATCAGGTGTTAGAAGTTCAAATTTGTTACTGAAATGTGCTTTAGGAAAGCAGAGGCTATGGTAAGAAGATGATGTTTCTCTCCCTCTTTCTCCCTCCCTTCCCCTCTCTCTAAAAATAAATAAATAAAATCTTTAACCTTCAAAATATGCAAAACTAAGGGGGGTTTAAGGTAAGGGATCAGGCCCGGCTGGTGTGGCTCAGTGGATTGAGCGCGGGCTGGGAACCAGAGGGTCCCAGTTCGATTCCCAGTCGGGGCACATGCCTGGGTTGCAGGCCAGGTCCTCAGTGAGGGCCATGTGAGAGGCAACCATACATTGCTCTTTCTCCCTCCCTTCTCCTCTCTCTAATAAATAAATAAAATCTTAAAAAAAAAAAATAAGGTAAGGGATCAAAAGGGTTTCATGAAGCTCAAGGGTAGGAAGCACAGCTCAACCTCCGGACAGATGGGGACCAGGAATGTGTGCTGTCGGGCACCCACACAACTGTGCTCCGTCACTAGTTGGAGCCAGATTGCCTCGTTTCCCCACCTCTTTTCATCTGCTGTGTTCTCTCTAACCAGCCTGGCTTGTTCTCCTTACCCTTGCAAATGGCCAGACCCCGTGCCTAAGGGTATGTGTCCTTTATTCAAGTGACTGCCTAGCAGTAAATGATGATGAATCACAATCCCGAATTCCTAGGAAGGGGGAGAAAGTGATTGTCCCCGCTAGGGTTAGACGTCTCCCAGTCTGTTCAGCTGTGGCTGAGGCAACAAGGTTCTATGATACTAACATGGCCCATGGGAGTCCCAGCCTGGGCAGACCCACCCGGAAGTGTCTGCTTCATTGGTTTGAGAAAAGGGGAATGCAGGAGAACTACTATGTGTCAGTCAGATTGTGGGTGGGCCTCCTTTAGCTTTCTCAGCAGAAAGAACAGAGAGTTGTTTGGTACTTCTCAGCAAAGCATGGCCTTCCCCCAAAAGCCTTGGGCTTTGTGCAATGCACTGGTAATTTGTATTTTCTTTGGGAAAACAATCCTATTTCCTATAAGTTTTATATTGATAAGGAACACTTATACCAGATATTTTTTCTTTTTCAGACTACATATTCTGCATTTATTCAGTTACTTCCAGTTCTTGTGATTGTGATTATATCTGTCATTACTCAGCTGCTAGCTACCAATCCTCCATATAGTCTATTCTACAAATCGTAAGTCAAATATTTATAAATCTTAACAATCTGAATGGTGAAAGACTTGAAGTTTTTTTCCTGTACATTACTAACATTTTATTTTACCTTTTGTTGTAGAAAACATTGTTTTGTGTTTAAAGCCAACAGCTGGATAATAATAGTGCATAGACTCAAAAATACTGTAGGCAGTTTTCTGTGTACTCAGGACATGGATTGTTCTGTTCTACAGCGACATCATCTGGCCAGTTGCAGAACAGCTACGACTGATTTCTGAAAGATTAATAGAAAGTAACTCCAGGTTCAGATTAAATCCTTATCTTACCATGTTCAAGTTAGAAAGGATCTGTTGAGCTTGTGATAGGATTGCTGGCCTCTTGTGGGTCTGGAAACATAGTAACTGAGATCCACTGATTTTAAATTTAAGAAATTGCAAGAATAGGACATTTATTTATGAAAAGACTATATAATCAAACCAAAGTTATCACATTTCTTTGCTTTTGTTGAAAATATAGAAATGCATTGTAATGTTTGTATTGCATACAGATTACGAGCTCTGATAGGAATTTTTTTAATTTCTTCATTAATTATTTCAATTAACTCAGTTCTCAAAGTTGGTCCCCAGACCATCATCAGCATCAACTGGCAACATGTTAGAAATGCAGACTCTTGGGCTTTACTCTCTATTGAACCAGAAACTCTGAGGGTGAGAACCAGCGATCTGAGTTTGAATAAGCACCCCAGATTATTACTGGTCTATACTAAAGTTCAAAAATCATTGTTTTAAAAAATTAATAATGAGAAAATGAGCCATTACTTATTATTATAGCTTAGTAGACAAAAACCTTAAAACATGCAGTCCATGGGGCAATACCTAGTAGGAAGAGTCTTTGTTGGTGACCACTGTAGACTGAAAACAATTCTTCTAAGTCAATATCCTCATTTCACAGAGAGGAAATCAGACTCACAGATAGGTCATTGCTATTAGATCACGCTGGCCTGAAACCCTCAGTTTCTCGACTTCCCATGTTTCTCCATGTGCTACTGCCTCCTTTCTTGTCAGGCCAGTGGGGCAGTCAGGAAACTGCTAACAGTTTCCCAGAAGGAGGTGGGAGTGCTCATGGCCTGAGCTCTTGGACATTCAGCAAGATCCTGAAGTAGAGAGATCAAAGAGGGAGTCTGAGAAAAGGTCAAGTATAACTCATCGAGATAGAATTTGTCCAGTTTGAGTAAAATCAGCTTGCATTTTGCACATTGCTGCTACGTTATTTCACCTTGAATTCGAGTTCCCTTCCATACTTTTTTATGGTTAGAATTTGGTTAACCCAGACCTAGCAATGTTTCTAAGCACCAGATAACAACGGAGACCTTAGACCCACCCAGAAGCATCATTGGAATCTTGTGTCGGAGGTTGTTTTTTTTTTTTTTTTTGCAGTTCTCACTGTTTTAGGAGCTATGTGTGAAGTACTTTTTATTGTGTCCTAAAGATTGATGCTGGGTGGGTGTAAGCTAATTGCTTATTTGTAAACAGTTTACTGTTACAATCAGCTTATTCAACCAGCATTTACCAATACCCTGCTCTGTTGCACCAGGTCCTACACAATATCCAAATTGATTTTTAGGCATTAGAATTCTACTGTTCACATAGAAAGCAGTATGAGAGAGATGAATCCTGTAAGAGAATTCAGCTGAGGCTGAATCCACAGCACGAAGATGCTCATGGAAGAGCAATAATTGCAGCATTACACTAACGACTTTGCTAGGGAAATGATCAATGTTAGGTGCCTTAGACCATGATATCTACCTTGCCCTGTGAAGAGGTCACTGTGATCGCGATGTCTGTGAGGCCAGTGCTGAGTCATGCGGCCACATAGAACAAGCTTACCTGAGCCTCTCTCTCCCTGTTTTAGGACCATGGGCTATACCATTTCTAGAGAAACCCAGAACCTGCAGGTGCCTTACTTTGTGGATAAAAACTTTGACAAGGTCTACAGGGGAGCATCTCTGCATGAGCTGGAGAAGACGATAGAGAAGGATTACATTGATTACATCCAGACGAGTTGCTGGAAGGAGAAACAACAAAGTAAGATGCTCTAAAAGGGGCTTTCGCTGGGGGTCATGCTTCCAGCCTGAGGCACCCCCAGCTTCCTGATCAGTCCTCTCTCCTTGTTTGAGCCGCACCTGTTTATGTGAACAGAGACAGGACGGAGACCCGTTCAGGCTACTATAAAAAAGGGACGTTTATTGACAGGACACAGGTAGCCAGGACTTGGAAATCTTAGGAACTTAGGCAGGCAGCACTAGACGCCTCCCTATCCTTCTGTCTCTGAGCCTCCACTTCTCTCTGCCCCTCCGCCTCATTCTGCGCTCTCTGCATCTGCCTGCCTTTGCTTCTTCCGGCTCTCCTCCTTCGTAACCTCGTCTTGCTATGGTCGCTCTTCCGACTTCTCCAGTCCCATCAGTCATCGGCCCCTTTGTTTACCACAAGCTTCCTCTGTAAGTTCTTGTTGCCAGCTGATTTGGTCCAATTTCCTAATTCCAACCACAGTCCTGAGAGGGAAATCTGTTTGATCCAGCCTAACTTTTTGAGCTAGACCAAAGATTTATAGGTTGTTGTTACTGAGACACATGCCCCCTCCCTCCCCCTCCTGTCGGCTATGGACACACAGAACCAAAGCGACCCTCCCTGGGTCTGCCCTTTCAGTAAGGGTGCATGTGGGCAGGCCTTCCACTCTGTTCCCTCTCTGGAGACAGTTTGGGTAACAGCGTCAGCCACTTGGCCTACAGCTCCAGTGAGTATTAATGGGGAGTGCTGGTAGCAAGGGTAGCCCTGTCTCTCAGCCAACAGGTTCACTTCTTACCCCCCTTGACGTCCACACGCGCGCGCGCGCGCGCACACACACACACACACATGCTGTTAGTAACTTTCTTATAAAACTTGGCTTTGGTTAATTTTTTAAAAGCAAACTCTAACTCACTTTTTAAAAACCTTAGTACTGGGTATTATTAAACATCTAAAAGTGCCTGATAAAATTAGCTCTTCAGTCACAGTGCTGCTAAGCCCTAGCTGACCCATCATGCATCCCGGCCCCACCCCGAGTTAATCTCTCCTTCCTGTGTGTTCCCAAAGCGCTGTGCTCAGCCCGTTAACACAGAGCTGCTCTCACAGCGCTAGTGTTCAGTGGGTACCTGTCAGTCTCCGCGCTGGACTGTGGGCTCTGAGGACAAGAACCACATCTTACTAATTCTGTGTCTCCAGCACCTGGCCCAGTCCTTGTTTCAAAGCAGGGACTCGACAAATGTCTTTGGAAGAGAAGAATCTCAGGACTGGAAAACAATGAAAATACTGAGGATTAGGACTCACAGAACAGGGTTAGTGTTCTAACGCTGGCCCTAAGGGACCTTGTAAAGCCCAGCTGAACTCTTAGCTGCATTAGGAGCGTGGTAGGCAATGACTCTGGGGCACAAGGGGGAAGTAAACAAGAGGCGAAAGTTGCTTTTTTATTGAAAAGTCTGAGGGTTTAGGAAGTATCCTACCAGTTTCCAAAAATTAGGAAAGAATTTGGATCAAGATAAAGGCCTCAGACTAAAAGGCCGTATATTTGTAGATCCAAATCAGGTAAAGGCCACAGTGTGTGCCCTGAAAGTCCCCCCTTGTTTTGGGCCCTGGGAAGATTTTGAATTTTTTGTTTTCTACAAGAACTGGATGAAAATCTGCATCTGACATCCTTCTCACACACACACACACACACACACACACACACACACACACACACCACACCCCCCCCCCCAGCTGGAACTACCCAAAGAGCTCATAATAAGGACTGCACCTAAGGTGGCCTCTAGGCGTTTGCCCTCACCCCCATGAGGCCTAGTTCAGGGCTTTTGCACTCTCCAGGTACAAATAAAAATCCAGTGAGTAAACGTGATGCATGTTCCCACAAGTTCTAAATGGGGTTATCAGCACAAACCCCTTAAAAATCTATTTCTGGCATATAAGGATGGCGGTGACCGTAGCCCCACACAACCCAAATGCCATTTGAGAACGAGCAGCATCTGCCCTCCGGATCCAGCAGCAAGTGCAGCCAACAAGGTTAAATTTAGCACTTGGAGGTGGTAAAAATAAACCCACTTGAGAACAAAGTTCACTCTTGGCAAAATACCGAATGGAAACCGGTTTTAGCAAAGTTACCCATTGTCTTTTTAAACGTTTTGTTCATTTCTTTTCTCTGTTCTCCCTTAGAATGCTTAATCTGAGTGAATTCTCTGAGTAATTCTTTACTATGAACACTAATTGCCCTGTTTTCTCCTTCGCAGCTGCGTCTAGAAAATAAACCTGATGCCAGGGGAAGTGGCCATGCCACTGGGCTGGGATGGGCAAAAGTAATAGGCAGGACCCGCCTCCTGGCCCGGCTGAGCTGAGCTGAGCTCCTCGCCCTGTCTGGCGGAGGGGCACTTCTTTTCGTGCCCTGGAGCAGGGGAGCAGAGTGGGGTGACGCTTAGGCTCTGAAATGAGGGTAAATGAACTTCTTCCTAGAGAGCTTTTATGGATTATAGAAGATGTATGGCTGCTTAGCACGGTGTCTGGCACATAGTAAGTGCCTCGTTCCTGGTGTTCAGGCCTTGACTGGCCTTGCTAGACCAGATGCGGCACTGTCTCATTAGGCTGGATCATAAGGGTGGCTGGGATCTGCTGGGGTCTTCCACCGTCACGATTCTGATCTGGGTTTTTGCGTAGAGTGTTCTCGGGTTCTGGGACTTGCTTCTTTTGGCACTTTGTCTGAGTCAGTTTACCTTGAAGGCTCAATGCTCTGTCCACCTATTTTACTGGCATTCAGGGTAAACCTTTTACAAAGAAGAAAAGATGTTCTCTTGATCCTCTCCCTCCCAAAGATTTTTTTCTCTTAGAAGCTATTGAATATTAGCCAAACCTGTCAAACATAACATATTCATTGAATTGACCTTTTGCTTCACTGAAAGGCAAAAGGATTCACTGTCAGTTTGGAGAGAAGTTTCTCTAAGCACGGTGGTGGGGGTTTGGGACGCGGTTTTTTTTTAATCACTAACCTGGGGCAAGAGCATCACTCTGGGGCAGGGGTCTCAAGTTCTGGAGCACTGAAACACAGTTCCAGTGAACTTTATGAAAAGCAATGTGACGTTTTGAGAAAAGTATTCACATATGCGCAGTTATCTCTGACCAGCTTGTTATCATGGTCTTCAATGTAGAAAATAGTGCGAATCAATAGCCTTAACATTTTCTGGAATGAGATTTCAAGCAATGAGGAATTTAGATAGGCTTAGGAAGCAAAAAAACTAAGGAAATAAAAAATAAAAAGATGAGGAAGAAGGAAAAAAACACCTACAGAAATAATTTCAAGGAAAAGCAAAGCCACAGAATCTGTTCCATACACTCGTGTCACTGTGATTCCAGAGGACCAAAGGGACAGACTGATTTTCCCACAAGCCAAAGGAGCTAGAGAAATATGAGTTAGTGCCACCCCCTGGGCAGGACATAGGAGCGGAGGGCTTTCATTTGGGTGCAGCACATGCTCCTCCGTGAAGCCCATCACCTGCAAGGAGACCGTGCCAAGGCAAGCTCTGGCTCGCAGGCACTGCAGGCACCCGCACCAAGGGAAGGGAGCACATTGTTCTGAAGCCTAGGAGACTCGCCGCTTGCCAAGCAACTGCTGGGCTAGGGCCCAGGCTCTGAGCCCTCATTGTAGGGGGAGGGTTTTCATGCATACCCACCCCTCACCCTGGAGTCCTGCACTTAATCTGCACTTGGGGCCTTACTTGGTGTAAATAGAATCATTGTGAGCCAAAATGCCAGACGGTGTTTTGTGTCGATAGAAGCTTATTCAGAAACCAATGCCCATTGTCCCCCCTGTCTAAGTATTAATTCCTGTTTCCAGGCAGTTCACTGATTAATCAGACAGGTGTCTCTGGTTCCACCAAGAAAAACAAAATCTGTCAGCAAGATGATTAAGAATGGATAGCATATTTCCAAATGATTAAAATAGCATTTTCACGAGCATGGCCCTCTAAACGTTGCGTACTGCCTGCTGCCAGAGGCTCTTGGAAGCCACACGACGCAGCCAAGCACGCCATGCTGTTAATACGCAGCACGTCTCTACAGGGGCCTTTCCTCCCAAGACTGTCTCTGCAACTTTACGAAAGAATAAAAAGTAGAGGCCGCCAACTACTGCTGAGTTGGGGAAGACCATGGAGAGTATATCCTGGTTAAAAATAGAATGACCTTCTCCACCATTAAGAGAAAATGAAATTCATTTAGGCAAGGAGACGGCGGTCACCAGATCCAGATGATTTCACTTTTAAAGGAGCCCAGCTGCCTCTGGCCTTTGAGTTAGGGAGCCCACGTGCGGGGAGGGAATGAAGGAAGCCGCCAGCAACCTGGCCTTCTATAGAAGGCCTGCCCACCAGAAGTAGGCTCTTGGTCAGTGAGTGAGTATGACTTATGACCAGCAACACAAGGGAAAGAATGAAGCAGCTGTCTTTGTTTCAGATGACAGGAACCGGCGACTGGAGTCCATTCTCTCCCAACTGCCATCTGAATACCACTCGGAGGAAGACTGGGAAACAGTCTCCTCTTACTGCACACATGCAGGCTTCCTAAGTCTGGTGCCAAATGTTCTATTGATAAGAACTGAGTCTGGTGCTTTTATAATAGAGTGGAGATACTGTAGGACTCTAGGACCACAGGTGCCCTTTAATCCGTAGCGCCTGGTGTAGGATAGCTGCCTGATACGTGTTTCCTGAATAAATGCGTGTTTCTTAAATGTAATCAAAAGAGAAAACATTAAATAAAGTAAAAGAAACTTTGACTTCAGAACAATTTGAAATGACACAAAGGAGCTCAAGTGTTTTTGATGAATTGGTTACCTCTTTTATCTTTCAGAGTCGGAGTTAACAAATTTGGCAGGGTTATACAGAGATGAACGACTGAAAGAGAAAGCAGAGTCGCTGAAACTTGAAAACTGTGAAAAACTTTCCAAACTTATTGGCCTACGCAGAGGTGGCTGAGAGGATGACCGCCACGCAGGGTCGGGGTTTTGCTACTTGTTGTTTGTGTTCCTGATTCCATTTGATAATACAGAACTGGGACACGTCGAACATTTTACAATTTGCTACCTTGGGTGGGCTGCACTAAAGGCGCTTGCGCATGGAGCCAGACTCACCACAGAATCCTTCCCGGGGATCGGCTCCAGGGGCCAGAAACAGTTCATCTAAGTTGAATTAATGGCAACGCGTTGGATTCAGCCTTCCTGCCCCATACCTGCCGGGCCTCTAGGAGTCTAGTTCGGGGTATCCCGCAGCAGATTTATGCCTTCTTTCTTCCCTTCTCCACCAACCAGTCATTCCTGGGCATAGTCAAAGCAGCTTAATATTAGTTGTTTACAAAGTACACCAAGAATTATACCTCTCCCTTCATGAGAGTCACTGTCTTCCCCAGGGCTCAGCCTTTGGAATATGTTCCTGCTCAGATTTCCATTTCCTAAGGGGAATGTGGAAAAATGTAAACTATTATAGTCGGTAGTTTTCTATTAGTCTAATCTCTATTCAGAATTATTAGCAAAATGCCTGATTTGAGTTTCTTCTACTTCCTTAACTCTCTCTCTTGCAGAGGGTTCCAGAAATTAAAAGCAATTGAGTGAAACAGTTCAATGGATGTAGGGGCGGGGGCGAAGGTAAAAGGCAACACTTTGTCTCAGCTTCTTAGTCCATCATAGTACCCAGAGAATGTCTTTTTTGTCACTTCCCTTTGCCATATCACAGGAACTAGGTCCCTGCACCCCACAGAGGTACAGTGGTCAGAGCGAAGAGGAGCCGGCACTGCCAGCTGACTGGACTACTTGTTCATGCCTAGAGATAAGAGGGGACAGACCTTCTTTCCACGGCCATGGGGGTCTGGTGTTGGCCCCAGCAGTCTCTTTGTCCAACCCAGTGCCCTGTAGTCCATGGCAGGAGATGTTTTTTCACCTAGTCAACATTTACTGAGTGCCTAGAATGAAGCAGGGGCTCTCACATGCCTTTTCTTGCATTCACGTCCGCACTGCTCTGTGAAGCGGACGTGTCAGCCCCATTTTTATGAATGAGAATACTGGCCCAGAGAGGATGAATGGTTGGCCTGGGTCACACAAGTGACAGTGGCAGAGCTAGACGGTAGTCTGATTATCAAGTAGAAAGTGCGAGGTCATCCCAATTTCTCAGGTGATTCTAGCCAGATTGGTAAAGCAGAATCTTTCCCAAGAATGCTCCTGTCCCCCCAGACCCTGTGACCCTACGTCCTTTCTATGGCAGCCCTTCATCCATCAGGATACCTTTCCACTGGTCATTAGGAACCAAGACTCTCTATACCAACTTAGTGTACAAAACAAAAGGTCCCTCAAAGGCAGGCAGCCCTCCCCTCTGGTGACAAGGAAGGGGTCAGTTGCTGCCTGGGCCTTCCTGCAGACACAAGCCACCAGACTGAGCTGCCTAGATTATCAGGAATCTGAACCTGGAAGGGTCAGTAGGCAGCTGCAGTCAACACTCATTTTCCTCAGTATGGGAGAAAAGTCCCTGTTGGACGGAGATTCAACGTGAAAGCTGATTTCCAGAGTGGAGTTTCTCCTGTCAGATGCCCGGCCATGACTCAGACAGATGTGTCTGGCATGGTTCCCATTCCACAGGGTCAGCAGATGCCTCCAGAGGTAAAGAGCGGGGCATTAGTGGCTGCTGGGGACAACTGCTCAGCTGTGGGGAGGGGGAGCAGCTCCGGAGACAGCCAGATTTTGCTGCCCAGCTGTGTCTATCCTCCGGGGTTTTGGGGGCTTGCTTGATTTCCTCTAAGTGACTACAGGGATTTACGTGGTAAAATGTGCCCGCGAGCCCAACAGGCTTATGGAAAGTTTTCCTGTGCACACAAATGTCAACGTTCTCTTCAACCCCAGCCCCTGCTAGAAAGTAATGAAAGGGCCGTAATTAAACTGACTCGACAGGCTGGAAAAGACCCTCCTCTCGATGCCCACGAAGTGCAGTCACACGTTTTATGGGTTTCATGGCAGACACTAGTCATCTGTGATGGTACGACATAGAGGCAACACCAACCCCAATAAATGTGAGACCTATTGTCTGTATAAAGCCGAGGGTACTGTTTTATTTACTGCCTAGTAGACCACAGCACTCACATCTGGTTTTCCTCAAGGGAATTTGCATTTGGTTGAAGGATAGATTAATCTATTTGGTATGGTCCAGAATATTGTCAAACTATACTTTCCTGGGTTTATAGTTTAGATGGGTTGTCTGCATGGTGGTAAAAATAAGCATCTTCCTCTTGCCTACATCTCTTGGAAGGTTTCCTAGTCATATGTAAGCTCGTGAGGTGAGCTTATTCTTGCTGGCGGAACTTGGCATGCAGCTCTGGACTGGGTCTGTGGGCACTAGCGCAGGCTGGAGACGCGTGGTGGGAGAGCGGCTGAGAAGCAGCGCTGGAGGCTCAAGCAAACACCGAAGCTCTTGTCATTCGAGTGGCAGTGCTCTTTGCGCTGTACGGTCAGCAGTGGGGAGGGGAGCATGAAAGTCCTCACCACAAGGGACCCCGCAGCTGGAAGGCATCCATGTGCCCCGACGAGCAGCCCTGGGATTCATCTGCTCAAGCTAGAAAGTGTGAACTTCCTCGATAAGCTTCAGGCCTCACAGCTTGGAAGAAGCGACCAGTAAGAAAATGCAGTGGCTTGCTTTCTGTTGGAAACTATTAGAAATGACACCGAACTCCAAACCCCACTGGGACATGGGGCCCAGCAGCCTGGTCAAGCTCTACATTATTCTCATTGTCACCCTCACACTCAGGACTGGCTTTGTGAGAAGGCACTGTGGGATTGCAGCAGCTTTCTGTTAACGACAGGCCACACGCGCACGTCGTCTCTGCACGCACTGTTCCTCCCAGGGGCTAGCGCTTAATTAGTGTTTATTTTTGATTCATTTAAGGCATACGTTTGGTCTCCTAATACATCTGTTTTTGGAAAGGGCCAAGTTACTGTACATCTTATTCTTTGAGCCTGCATTGTTGATGCCTCGTGCAGTGACCACCAAGTAACTATATACCCACCCATGTGTTAGGTATGATTACGCCATGTGCATCCCATTCGGTGTTTAGAATTAAAGACGCGAATGTTCTGTGACCAGAGCCGGGTTTGACACAGTTGGAATCGGCTCCTGGCGGAGTCCAAATCCTGAAAAATCTGGTCACCTGATCTCCTGCATCTGGACTGAGTGTATTTTAGCACAGAAAGAAATTAAATGATTTTATATTTAAAAAAATGGCTTTATGTTTTTCCTTTGTCCTTTGACCTTTGCCCATGGGCACTGCATATCGCCTGACTCCTTCGGAGCCACTGACGACTAGAGAAGCTCCTGACCTCTTCCCCAGTGTTCCCTCCTCCTTCAGGGGAATTATTGGTGTTTAGAACAATAGGCAGTCTTGGTGCCATCACCAGTTCTGTGTTTGCCATCAGAAAACAGCAGCTGCAGCATATTACAGCCAATGGACAGGTCAAAACTACTTAGCATCTGAAAATCAGCTGTTATTTCAGTTTCTCGCTGGCTTTGTCCCTAATGGCCCATATTTAGGAAACTTTGGGGTTAAAAAAATACAGTATATATTTCAGTTGGGTTCTCCAGAGCCCAACTGGTCATAATACCTGTCATTTGATTGAGATTCAATTCAATTCAACAAAGACAGAGAATTTACCTATGTCAGGTGAGCTGAGCTTCTGGGATGGGAATCAAGAATGAGTGAGACCCAGCACCAAGGCTCCTGGAGCTCACATCTAATGGGGAACCTAACTTTGGACAACGCTCCGCAGGGGAGGAATGTCAAAGGGGACACCAAGGGAACCTCAGGAATATATAACAGAGAGATTTAATCCAGTGTGAGGGATCAGTGAAAGCAACTCTGAGGAAGAGAGACTTGAAATATAGCCACCCTTCTCACAGAGTACAGTGATTTATTTTTTAATGGAGGAAATGTAAGCAACACTCCTTGAGTGCTCCCGTTTCCATAAATAGCATCATCATTCAGCCAAGTACAAAAGTCAGAAGCCCAGGAAACTATGGTAGATTTGATTTGCTGTCCCCCAATGGACCACACCTAATATTCAAGCCCCTGTGTGGTTCCCTTTCCGATCTGGGCTGGCCTTTGATCTTTAATCCATAGAATGTGGCCAGGCTAGCTGCTTCCATTTCTGCACTTAGGAGAAGCCAGCTGCCATGTGAGTCCAAGCTCCCCGAGACCACCAAGCTAACCACATGAAGAAGGTATGCAGAGGAGAACCAAATGACTAAGCTAGCAGCAAGGACTAAGATCATAGACATATGAGCTATTTATGCCAGATGATTGGGCAGAGCAAAAATTAGCTGCCCCAACAAGCCCTCTCAAACTGCAGACTCATGAGCAAATAATGAAATGGTTGTTGTGTTAAGTCATTAATTATATTTTATGGTAGTCTGAAGCAATAAACAACCTAAACACCCTCTGCCCCTCTCCCCTCCATCATTGCTAAATCCTGACAGTTTAACCTCCAGAACATCCTAAATCCATCTGCACTCTCCATCTCCTCTGACAGCATCTGACACCCAAACTATCATCTGCTTCCTCTGATAAAAACTTGCGGTGGCCTCACAAGTATAAATAGTCTCTTGTGCATCAACTTCGGGCCCCGCCAATGTGTACACCTTGCTGCAACTGGAGAGACCACTGCACAGCACAAATTATATCATGTCACCCTCTGGCTTAAAATATTTCAGTAGCTTTCTTTTGCCCCCAGAATAATAATTACCAAAGTCCTTAGCATGGCCTAATACTTAATAAGGCTCTGCCAAGTTTCTGGCCTCTACCCCTGCTTGCCCTGTACATCTTTTTCTTTTCTACCATACCAGCCTCTACTACATTCCTACACTCTGCTACCTCAGGGACTTGATGTATACTGTTCCCTCTTTCTGGAGCCCTTTCCCACTCACCTGTCCCTCCCCTCTTCACTGAGTGCCTCCTAATTATCTTCCCAGGTTCCAGCTCAAAAATCACTTCCTCACAGAAGCCTTCCCTTTACCCTAGACTGGGTGAAATCTCCTTGTAAAATACACTCATTCCTTCCTTTCTTAGCACCTGTCATAACTATAATGCTATTTATTTGAATAATGACTTAGTTTGATATTTGAGTGTTTATTTGATTATTGTCTGTCTCCCCTACTAGTCTAAGTTCCAGTCTAATTTTATCCAAGCTGAATGCTGAAGGGAATGACATGCCATCTTTCAGGACTTCCTCTGGAAGTGCAGCCCAAATTGGAACTCCTCCCATCAAAAGGTGGGATGCTTCCACTCTCCTGGAAGCTGGACTCCGTGGCTCCTTAATCAATAGGATACAGCAGAAATGATACTATGCTGCTTTTGAGGCCCAGGCCTCAAGAAACCGGCATCTTCCATTTCCTATCAGTTTTGATACTTTCTCTTGAACCCCTTCCCTGAGTCCGTGGAGAGGAACAAGACCGTTGGTCCTCAGTCTCAGATGAGCTCCCAGCCAACAGCACCAATTGCTAGTTATGTGAGCGCGCTATCTCGGTAGTGGAACTTCTAGCCTCCCTCCCTCCCTCCCTCAACAACCATGCCAGCCGATTCTACATGGAGCAGAGAGGAGCTTTCACTATTGAACTCTGCCCAAATTGAAAATTCCCGAGCAAACTTATTTTTTTTAAGGTATAAATTTTGAGTGAGGTGTTATACAGCAATAAAAAACCAGATCAGTCATGATGAAGAAAGTATCTGCAAAGAAAGCCACTCTTTCTCAGGCAGGATCACAGAACTGTTTGTGATGTCCTGTCATCCTGCCCCACTGAGCCCGGATTGGCCAGGAGCTCATGTTTGTTGACCTAGAGAGTGGGAGTCTGTGGGAGTCCCCAACCAGGCTGGCCATCCCTCATCACTATGCTGGTATCCAACGTTCTCTCTTGCTCCTAACTGTCCATCCCCAGGGAACCAGCTGCTGGAGCCTACCGTGCTCCAGGGTTTTGCCCTAAGTGTGCAAGGTAGTCTGTTCCAGCTGGTGGAGGTAAATGGTGAGTGGCAAGAGACATTGAGCAGCCCCTCATGAAAAACCCTACAGAGGGGACACAGTTCAAGAAAAGATTCGGGGATCACTGCCCCAGAGGAACGTGCAGCTTTGTCCAGGGTGACTCCAGTGACCATTCACATTTGATAGACAAAGTTCCGAGAAAGCTCTGCGCTGAAGGACATACCCTGTATATACTGCATCTTCTAGGCCCACGCTGTCCAAAACAGTAGCCAGCAGCCACAAAAGGCTATTTATTTTTTAAAAGATTTTATTTACTTGTTTTTAGAGAGAGGGGAAGGGAGGGGGAAAGAGAGGGAGAGAAACATCAATGGGCTGGAGAAACATCGATCGGTTGCCTCTTGCACCAACTGGGAACCTGGCCTACAACCCAGGTATGTGCCCTAACCAGGAGTCGAAACTGCAACCTTTCAGTATGCAGGACGACTCCCAACTCTCTGAGCCACACCAGTGACAGCCACATGAGGCTATTTGAATGTAAATTTTAAATTTTGAAAAAATTGAAAAGTACTTCCTCAGTCATGTGAGCCATGTTTCAAGGGCTGAATAGCCCACATTGGCTAGTGGCTGCAGTACTGGACAGTGCAGATGAACATTTCCATCATAGAAGTCCTAGAGATATACTGTATACTCTGGGCTTTTCCAGATTGGCTGACAGAAATAGCCTTGCACTCAAGGACGTGAGAACAGACACATGCAACAAAGGGAAGATAAAACAAGGGCTATTGCTGAGATACCCACAGGAATGACCATGTTTGTCAGGCCACAAAGTCCAGCTAAAACACAGGCCCCTCAGGAGTCCTGGGGAGCAGCCCAAGTGGCTTATCTAAAC
Organism: Micronycteris hirsuta; assembly: GCA_004026765.1. Lineage (NCBI taxonomy): Eukaryota > Metazoa > Chordata > Mammalia > Chiroptera > Phyllostomidae > Micronycteris > Micronycteris hirsuta. The sequence continues at coordinate 132,773 of PVJI01000419.1, forward strand.
TTTCAGCTTCCCTTCCTGGACACTGATAACATTTTCTGCAAACTCCTTAATATAGTCATTTCGTGCTTTCACATCCTCAGTATCCATTATGTTCAACAGAAATGCAGCACAATATCATGGTTAAGAACATGGCCTCTAGTGTGGTTCAGTTGGTTGGGCAAAAGGTCGTCAGGTCTATTCCCAGTGAGGGCACATGCCTAGGTTGCAGGTTCGTCCCTGGTCAGGACATGTACAAGATGCAGCTGATCATGTTTCTCTCTCATACTGATGTTTCTCTCCCTCTCTTTCTCCTTCCCTTCCCCTCTCTCTAAAAATAAATAATTTTTTTAAATAATAAAAAAAAGAATATGGAATCTAGAATCAAACTGCCCACCTGCAAACTGTTCCCAGGCTTAGTAGCTTGGATGACTTTGGGCAGGCTATTCACTCTAGAGAACCTGCATTTCCTCATCTGTAAAATGTGGGCATTAGAAACTACTTCCCAAGGTTATTATGAAGAGCAAGTGAAATAATACCAATGTGGCATAATTGTGCCACAAAATAGTGAATACTCGCTTAATATTAGCTCCGATATTCCCCAAGCTTAATCTTAACTGGGTTTCAAAACAAAAGGGGATAGGGATTTGGTGAAAATGTGTGATCACTTTACCCTTCCCTAACCGTTTTAGAAGTCTCCTTCATGCTCCACTTCAGTTCTAATCTCTTCAGACTCTTCTTCAGCGCCCTCCGCAGCACCCTGATGTGGTCGCACTTGCCTCCATTGTGGCTGCAAAGAGCCTGGTACCAGATCACCAGGACTCATTTTAGGTGAGACCACTCTCCTTTTCTATTCTTGAGCCTCGCCTTCATTGCTTAGGCTAGGGCCTCCTAAGAACTGCATATGTTGTAGGAGGAAGAGAGAACACAGGAGGCTGGAGTCTCATACTCTGGGTTATATTTAGAAATTAGGATGAGAGAGAGGCGTGTGAAGCTAAAGATGCAGGTGTTGCTTTAAATTGCTCTTGCTTCACGGTCTTGCAGTTTCTGGGAGAAGACTGAGGGCGAATGTATTGCCTGTTTACTGGTTCATAAAGGAAATATCAATATTAGCTCGGCCCCGCCTGCTCCTCAGGACTGCGTGAGAAACACAAGATAAGACAGATAGGCAAATTCTCTATAAACTTAAATTCCTAAAGGTTTTAAATTCCTCGGGCGACTCCTTTAAGAGGCGGGTCCCATCCCGGCTAACAGCTAAAGTCCCCGCCCCCGGTTGCCAGGGTGCTCTGTGGCGTCTCCTCTTCATTGGTGGGCGACGTGGAGAGCGACCCAGCCGCAGCCATTTCCAACGGGCTGGCGGGGGCAAAAGATGGCGACGCCCGCCGGGTGGTCGCAGGGGGGGTCAGGGTCGGTGTGTCTCGCCTTCGATCAACTGCGGGACGTGATTGAATCTCAGGAGGAACTGATTCATCAGCTGAGGAACGTGGTACGCAGCCAGAAGAGCTGAGGGACAGGCCGCCTAAACAGCGGGGTCGGGGGCCAGACCCTGTCCGGAAGCAAGGGGCGTGCCGGGAGCCCATTGCCAATAGCGTCACCAGGAGGCGGGGCCCAGATGTGTTACGACTTGTGGGGGTGGAGCCAAAAGGGGAAGAATTTCATGAATATTTTACAAGGGAATTTTAACTTAAATCAAGTTGTTCTCCACTCTCTTTGCCTGTTTGTGCAGGGCCCGGTAGATATGTCCCTATCTATGCACTGAGCCTCATTTTCCCCATTTCTAGTTGGAGGTGACTTCACTGACTTCCCAAGGCCCTCTGGTTCAAGCATCCTTCCTATTAGGGACATCCTCTCCCCAGTGTCTAATGAAGTGCCATGCTGAGTGCAGTAAGCACAAATTTGAACCATGCACACGATAGTTTAAGGGCTTTGGCTTCTGACCCCTGTATGTCCCTTTGCTTTTGCTTTCTCAGTCAAAACCCAGTTCATGGGAGCAAAGCATTGAAGCCATCGATTATCTGGACAGGCATGGTAAAATCCTGGCCAGGTGGAGTTCATGGGTTTTTTTGGTTTTGTTTTCTATCTTGATAAGAAGGCGGGAGATAACTCCATCTCAGAAATAAGATGATTTACCTCTCTCATTCTAATGGCTGTATATGCAGCCCTAAGCATTGAATTACCTTCAATTACTTGAAGGTACCCAGCTCTTCCTCTTGGTTTCTTTAAGAGGCAGGCTCCATCCCTGGCCTTTTTATCACAGTCTAGACCACTTTTCTCTTCCACCTCTCTTCTTCTGGCCCACCCCTACATAGCAGTCAGATCTCAGGTCTGATTTGGTGTCCCCTCCTGAAGCAGTTCTGACTCTTCCCCAGGGTCAGGACCCTCCTCTGAACGCCACTTTGTACTTCTCCATCATAGTACACACCATGTTACAAGTGCTGGCCGTGGACTATCTCCTCTGTAAGACTGGCTGCTCCTTGAGGGCAGGACCTAGGGCTGAGCCTCAGCGAATATTGTGGAACTGAATTCTCCCTTCCCAGAGCCCCGATCTCATCCTTGGTGCCATGGGCATTGTTCCATTGTCCAACCTTGCTCCTGGTCCCCGAGGACGCCCCAACTCCAGGCCCTTCCTGAGCTGGTCTCTATTGCAGATGGTTCTCCAGGATGAAAATTTTGTCAGTAAGGAAGAGTTCCAGGCACTGGAAAAGAAGCTGGTGGTGAGTAATGGCCTGTGTAGGCTCCTAATATTCCCCCATGTCCCAGGACCTCTGTGGTTGAGCAGAATCATTGAGTATCAGCCTCTGAGAGCCCCCAGCCCCAGTAATGAGGAGAGAATCTTTCTGTGCCCTGGCTTCTCTGCGGCCCTTTGAGTAAGGGGACTGGTTGAGGGAGCCTAGGACATCCAGGGTGGTTGAGGTAATGAGGTTACTGGTGTTGCCCCTGCAGGAAGAGAAAGCTGCTCATGCCAAGACCAAGGTCCTCCTGACTAAGGAAGAAGAGAAGTTGCAGTTTGCCCTCGGAGAGGTAGAAGTGCTATCTAAACAGCTGGAGAAAGAGAAGCTGGCCTTTGAAAAGGCGTAAGTGGGCCTCTGTAAGGGAGAAGGTCAGGGGTCCCATCTGCCTGTCAGCCTTCCCACCCTTTCGTATGTTTTCCACCCAGGCTCTCCACTGTCAAGAGCAGAGCCCTGCAGGAGTCCAGCAAGAAGGACCAGCTCATCACCAAGTGCAATGGTAGGCGGGAGGCCCGTGCTCCTTCCCACGCTTACGTACACGGGCTCATCCCTAACTGCTCCGTGCCCATGTCCAGGGCAGGGTTTCATCCCAACTTCTGTTCCCGGCTGAGGATACAGGCAGGTCCAGGTGGGCCACAGCTTCGCAAAGGCCTTCAGGGACCAGGCAGGCCACGGAAATGAGGAAAGCAGTTGGTGTACAATATTCTTCATGGCCATAAAGGAACGGGCTTGCTGCCGTTTTTCTTGAAACATACAACCTTTCTTAGTCCACCTTTTGTTTTCCCCCTTTGATGGATATTAGAACTAGTGTACTTTATTCATAACTCTGTTAAAAGAGGAACAACAGAGCAAGCACAATGCTACTTGGGAGCTGTTCCCTAGTCTCCGGGTGGGGATTTAGTAGGGCAGAGTGGGGACTGTGGTGATGCAGAGAGCCAAGCCCTTGAGAGAGCTTAGCTGCTCTGCTGTGGAAATAGGGGTCCAGTACTTTTAGAGCTTTAAAGATTTTATTATTTATTTATTTATTTATTTTGAGGGGAAGGGAGGGAGAAAGAGGGAAAGATACATCATTGTGTGGTTGCCTCTTACACGCCCCCTACTGGCGACCTGGTCCACAATCCAGGCATGTACTCTGACTGGGAATTGAACCAGGGACCCTTTGGTTTGCAGGCCGGCACTCAGTCCACTGAGACACACCAGCCGGAGCCTGTCAGAGCTTTAAAAAAAGAAACCAGTTTTAGAAGCTTTTCTGATTTTTTAGTGGTGGCAGCTGATTTAGAAATTTTATTTTATTTTACTTTTTAAGAATGAAGGCAGAATTTTATTTCTTTATTTTTAAAGTGAGGGGAGGGAGGGAGAGAAAGATCAATGTGTGGTTGCCTCTCACACGCCCCCTACTGGGGACCTGGCCCCCAACCCAGGCCTGTGCCCTGACTGGGAATCGAAACTGTGACCCTTTGCTTCGCAGTGCAGTGCTCAATCCACTCAGCCACACCAGCCAGGTGATTTAGAAATTTTAAAAATATTGTATAGGCCAAGTACAGTATGCCTGTGGGCCATTAATTTTCAACTCTGCTCCACGCAGATACATGTAGCCACTTAGCTCAGCTGGTGCTGTGAGTTGTGGGGCACTTTCAATCAGCTATCCACTTTCATTTTCCCAGAATGCTAAACTCTGCTATTTTTTTATTTTATACCTATTTTAAGAAGTAGATATGAATTCCATGTACAACATCTGCTTCATTCACTGCTGCAGATTTTGAATAGGCCAGAGCCCAGAGCTCAAGCCCAAAAGAGGTTCAGGGTCTTTCTCGATGGGCCCCACCTGGAGCTTTGGCCACCCTCTAACTTCCAGTTCAGCCTTCCCTCTCCCTTGGCGAGTATTCTCACTGGTAAGTTGCCAGTAGGCTGCCATCTGGATCTGGCCAAGTGGCCTGACAGGTCTCAGGTTGTTTGATCAAGGGCATCCATTAGGGCCTCCTGGTGCCCAACAGGCAGTCACTGCCTTCATACCCAAGGACTCTGGTCCCTAGTCCTTTCCCTTTCTCTGGACACCCTCACTTCCCTAAAAGGAACCTAGGGTCTGTCCCTGGCAGTGCTAGGAAAAGACATCCTTCCTTTAGGGCATTTCCTAGAGATCAGCCAAGGCCACAGGGCTCTTTCGGAAGGTGTGTGTGAGTCACAGGGATGGAGCCTGGCTGCTTCCTCCCAGAATGTCCCGAATCCCTCCAGTGGGACACAAGCCCTTACCTGAGCAGATCTGGTGATCTGAACCTCGCCCTGGCCTCCTCCTGGCCCACGCCTCCCCACTGCCTCCTCCTTTGTGTGGTTTCAGTTAGGTTTTACGTACATAGTTCCTGAATCTTTTCAAAGGTCTTTTCTAAACTTTCCCTCACTGGGTGCGATTTATTTTACATTTGTCTCATTTACTTTAAAAGAGTCACACAAATTTCTGATGCTTTTTCTCAAGAGAACTTCACAAGCAGTGAGTCTGGATTAGCCGGATGAGCGGGGGAAGGAGTGTTGATCGTCCCGGGGCCTGTGACCCCCAGAGCTCGTGCCTTCCTTCCCTTCCTTCCCCTGTGTCTCCCCCTTTCTATGCTGTGCCTTCACTTTTTACCAGACCAGCTCTTCGGAAACCTTGACTGCTGCAACGCTTCTGCATTTTCAGAGCTTCTGTTTTAGTTACTCTTTGTCCAGCGTTTAAAGACAGTGGGGTTTTCTTCCTGTGAGGATCAGAATTTTCCAGCGCTTCCTGAGAGACAGTTATGTAAATGAAGCACACCCCCCACTCCCCCCAGGTCCCTACAGTCTTGTTGGATTCTGGCCCAAGTCACAAAAGTCTTCCTGGCATCTAATGAGCGCTTACTTAGCTGTTACGCTCCACAACCATGACTCTCCCGGGGTCCTCCCCACCCGCAGGTCTGTCTCTGTCCACATCGATCTAAATGGATAACATCGATGACATCGGTCTGAAAGGAGGCAACTTGCCCAAAGTGGTAACACTGTCCCACCAATATTCATTGACATGTCACCTTGTTCTGTTCTCTGATTGGTTCCTGAATCTTAACACTCCTTTCAGGAGCTGTTGCCTCGAGGGCAGGGACCCTGCACAGGGCTGGACATGGTGGCCCTCAGCAGGTCTGGTCAGATTGAGATGACCGAACTAGGTGATGTTTCTAAGTTTTAACCCCCTAGGGGACATCCTGTTTGTTCATTCCACAAATTTATTGTGTACCTGTTATGTGCCAGATACTATTTTAGGCCTTAGGGTTAAAACCATGAATAAAACAAAAACCCTTGTCCTTACATCCTAGGGGAGAAGGTAAATGAGTAAAATATATGGTATGTTAGGTATAAAAGTTACAGAGAAAAATAAAGCAGGGAAAAGGGGTAGGAAGTATCAGGAAGGGTTATAATTTTAGACTGGGGAGAGTCTCACTAAAGAGGCGACATGTGCAAAGATCTGCTGGAGAACAGGCCAGGGGCCGTTCATCCTTCTGCCTTGGGGCAGGGCTGCCGCCTCTCCAGGGCCTTTGCCTGCCCTCATGTGAGTCACCTGGTCCAGACCAGAGTTGTGAAGTCACTGATACGTTTATCAGACTTTGTGTCCCCACCACCCGACCATAATAAACTCATTCTTACTAAAGTATTAGCATCTACTCATGGAGAACCTCTGGGTGGCAGGAGCCAAGCTCTGAAAAGACCCATGATGGAATGCCTTGTCTCAGGAAGGAGCCCATGGGATGGAACCACCTCCACCCTGCCTCTCTCCCCCACAGAAATTGAGTCTCACATTATAAAGCAAGAAGATATACTTAATGGCAAAGAGAATGAGATTAAGGAATTGCAGCAAGTTATCAGCCAACAGAAACAGATCTTCAGGTGAGGGGTCATGGACAGGCTGGGGGTTGTTGATGGATATGGGAGCCAAACCTCTGGCCCCTACCATGGGCTGTCCCCAGCCCACGCCCAGCTGGCTCCTTGCAGGAATCACATGTCTGACTTCCGGATCCAGAAGCAGCAGGAGAACTACATGGCCCAGGTGCTGGACCAGAAGCATAAGAAAGCCTTGGGGACACGTCAGGCATGGAGCCACCGGCATCCCAGGGAAAAATAAAAATGGTCGTCAGCTTTCTGTTTGTAACCTGATCTCTGCCTTCTCTGCTGTGGGGATCCCCATCCTGATCCTTCCTATCCCTGTGTGTACCCCCTCAAGCCTTACCAGTGGCCTGGACCCCAGGGAAGGGGCAGGTTAAGAGACAGAAGTCACTCCTTCCTCCCTGCCTGCCTCCTGGGCCTTGGTGACTTAAGTGAGAATTAAATTATCAGGGACTGGGTGGGGAACAGGCCTTGGAGCACCAGCTGCCAGGGGGCCCATGGGATTACGGGATTGCAGCCTAGGAGAGGACTACTCAGTTGTCTACTGGGCACTGTCCTTTCTTACTCGATACTTAGTCCCTGCCTATATAAACAGCCCTGTGTGTGAGCGGGAGGGGGAGAGAGAGAGAAAGCCCTGACCAAAGACCTCAAAGACTGTGGGTTCCCAGACCACAATCAATTTGGGAAATCATGACAAGACAAAAATGTATTGTGAATTACATGTGCACCCTCTTAACCCTCTCCCCAAACAGAAACTCATCAGTCTTCACAAATGGGAGGAGGGAAAAGGAGAATGTCATGTCTCTTTCTAAGGTGGGGAGACAGTCTGTGAAGGGGCTGTGACAGGCTTCAACTTCTCAGATAGGCTAGGTGATCACAGGGATGCATCCTGGCAGGGGACCCACTAGGGAGGCTGAGTCAGATTTGTCAAGTCTAGCCCGCCCCCAGGCAGTGTTCTTGCTGCAGGGCCTGCTGGGACCTGAGTCATGCAGGACCTAGAAGTCAGAAGTTTGAAGGCAAATAGTGCCCGTTGTTACTGCCCCAGAACACTTAGAGTTGGGGGCTGCTTACCCACCAGTGCCTGTCCTCAGGGCTAATGAAGTGGTGGGGGCTGAATGAGGGCCTCGGGAGTGCCTGGGGGAGCACAGAGCTATTCCTGCCTCAGTGGGACTTTCCACGGCAACCCAAAATGTTCTAAGCCCACATCAGCATCCAGGACTTGTTCTGGTTGCCAGGGCAGCCTGTCCACTCCCGCTCCTTCCAATAGTTCCCACTAAAGGCAATGGGCCTAGCCAGGGACAGCAAATTCCTGAGGTCCTGAGCAAAACTTTTGGAGTTGGAGCGGGGGGAGGGGAGTCCTCCAAGCAATGCTCCTCTATCAGAGGTCGTGGGGTGGCTGGTCAAGGGAAGGGGGTGCACTCTTAGGAGCTCCAACCCGGATGGGATGACAGAGCCAGGGAGCAGGGGTGCCCTGCTGTGACGGGAAAACACTGAGGGCTGAGGGGAAGACGAAATTGCTGGCAAGACCTGAGTTGCCTGGCCTGAAAGTCTGGGCCCCTGGCTCACACACCAAACCACATGCCACAGCGCTTGACCTCAGGCGGGTCTCCCCGTCAGCCTCAGTTTCCTCCCCTCACCTTCCTGTCAGCCCAAACCTGGAGTGCCACCCCGGCTCTCCAAGCTGCGCCCGAGGAGAAGGGGCTTGGGAGGCCCAGGGTCCAGGTCTGTCCTGCTGGCGATACCGCTGGGTCGCGAGCGGGCGCGGCCGCTTTAAGGCTCGGTGACCCCATGGCATCGCGGGCGGGGCGGGGACAGTGCGGGCGTCCGCGGCGAATGCGAGGGAGGTAGTGAGCAGCGTCCGGCCCCACCATGCTGATCGCGCTCGCCCCGCCAGCCCTGCCCGGGCTCACAGGTCAACTACCCTCGGCCCTCGCGCGGCGCCAGGACTCCTCCGGTTCGTCAGGCTCCTACTACACGGCTCCGGGTTCTCCAGAGCCCCCGGACATTGGGCCGGACGCGGAGGGCCGGGCGAATTGGCCCCGGGTGGCCCCTGCGCTGGGGGCGGGTGCGCAGCCTCGCCTGTCCGTCAGCGCCCAGAATAGCCTCCAGCAGCTCCGGCCCGGCTCGGGTTTCCCGCGAGGCCCGGGCTCAGGCCCGCGGCCACCCCAGCCCCAGCTGCGCATGCTGCCGTCGGGGGAAATGGAAGTCATCTTCGGCGCCGGGGCCCTGTTCAGCCCCTCTGACTCGGCGGATGGAGAGGTGCAACAGATCACAGCGCGGGCTTTCAGAAGCCTCTCTCCACCAGGGCGCACGTCTCCCGCCCCCACCGAACCACAGCTCCAGCCCCCCGACGGTGGCTCCCGCTGGGCTACCTACCTGGAGCTGCGGCCCCGAGGGCCGGGTCCTGCCACCCCTGCGCAGTTCGAATGCGTGGAGGTGGCGCTGGAGGAGCGTGCGGCGCCCGCCAGGCCCCGGACGGTGCCCAAGCGTCAGATCGAGTTGCGCCCCCGGCCTCGGAGTCCCCCGCGGGAGGCCTGCGCGCCGCGCCCCCGACTGCTCCTGCGTACCGGCTCCCTGGACGAGTCCCTGGGCCGCCTGCAGGCCGCCGCGGGCATCGTGCAGGCGGCGCTGGCCAGAAAACTGAACCCCGCGGCTCCTGCCCCAAGCAGCGCCACCTTCGGGCCCACGGACGGACCAGAGCCGGAGGCTCGGAAAACGGACAGCAGTACCCGAATGGTCCAGGAGGATGGCAGGTCTCGGCCACCACGCGTGCAATATAATTCAGCCCCTGCTAGGGCCCCACGGCCGTGGCCCAGCCTCCGTGAACGCGCGATTCGACGCGACAAGCCCGCGCCCGGGACCGAGCCACTGGGTCCGGTTAGTTCCAGCATCTTCCTGCAGCCAGTGGAGAAGACCCAAGAGACGCAGAGCCAGGAACCCAAAACTAGGTTCCCAGGAGAGGCTCCGGATCGAACCATTCTGAGGCCACAGAGCCCGCCTTTCGAGTCCAGGGACCCCTGGGAAGTTCCGAGTAAGGCTGTGGGGCCGAGGAGCCTGTCCTCGCCGTGGCAGGCTCCAAATGGAGCCGTGCGGGGTTCTCACTGCCTGGCCCCGCAGAACCTGTCCCCGTGGGATCGGGCTATTCGGAAGGTGAGTAGCCCGTCCTTCCCCGAGGCATACTCCGCGTGGGAAAATCAGGATCCCACCGTCGAGGAAACTGGCAGCAGAAAAAGCTCTTCCCCTCTGACCCTTTCTCCGTGGAATCCGGGTGTTGCTAGGGCCAGAAGCCCATCCCCTGAGTCTCCTTCGCAGCGGGAGGTCCCACATCCCGTAGTCGGAGCCACAGTGGAGAGGAGTCGGAGTCCATCCCCGCCGGCGTTGATCTCGGGGGAGGCTCCAGCTCGTCCTGTAGGGACGTGGAGCCCATCGCCCCAAGAGACGTGGGATCCCACCATGCAGGGTTCACTGATAGTCTCTACGCGGGATGCAGTGAACGGCGCAGCCCAGGGGGAGCTGGCGCCACCTACGCCGTCCTCACCCAGGACTCCAGAGCTAACAGAGGCTCAGAGTCCCTCCACGCGGGGGATGCCGGATCTTGCCTCCCGAGGTGGTCAGCGGTCGCCAGAGGTGGCTGCACCCGACCCGCCCTTCAGTCGCCTCGTGGGCACCGTGGATTCGTATGCGCGCCCGGAAGCCTTGGGCCCTGCAGAAGCAGCTCCAGAACGTCCGCGCGTGGCTATTCCACGGCCCCGCGACGTGCGCAAGATGGTGAAAACCACTTACGCGCCGAGCTTCCCAGCGGGAACCCCAGGCTCAGGGCCGCCTCCGCCTCCTGCGGATTCCGGCCGGGAAGAGGGTGGTGCATCCAAGACGCAAGAGCTCCAGGTGCCGGGGACCCCCGCCCCGGCTCACTACACTTCTGTTTATCTCAGGGACTTTCTGCCGGTGGTATCGCACCCCTACGAGTCCCCAGAGCCATCCCCCAACACAGCCCCCCGGGACGCTCCTCAGCCCAACGGGGTCCTGCGGCGGAGGGCAGAGAACAGCACGGCGAAACCCTTTGCGCGCACTGAGATCCGCCTGCCTGGTGCCCTGGCATTGGGCTGCCGGCCAGAGGAAACCAGGGGAGTCCTGGTGCACTGTCCTGGAGGGGAAAACCGAGTTACGGAGGCCCAGCGCCTTGTCCCCGATGGTGAGGGTACGACCAGCCCTCTAGGTGGAGCTCGCACCTTACCCCAACAGTCGGTAACAGGGCCCGCAGGGGTCCAACCGTCTAGACCACCCCGCCCCAGCTCCCCTCAGGTGCACCCTAGCTCGAGCCCTGGGAGAGCACCCAAATTGGAGACTCCCCCTTCCGCACCCGAGCCTGCGACTGCGACCCAGGCGCCTGTCCTGAGGGAGCCCCAGGCATTGGCTGGCATAACGGCTCCGCCCCAGCCCCGCGCAGCCTCTGCGCCTCCGATGGACCGGTCCCCTGAAGGCCCCTCCCAGGGGTCACGCAGGCCACCTGGGGCCGCGCGCACGGGGAAGGTCCTGGTGGACCCCGAGAGTGGCCGATACTACTTCGTGGAGGCGCCGCGGCAGCCTCGGCTACGGCTGCTCTTTGACCCTGAGAGCGGGCAGTACGTGGAGGTGCTTCTGCCGCCCTCGCCCCCAGGGCCACCCCGACGCATCTACACCCCGCTGGCCCTAAACCCCAGCCTCTACCCGCCCGCCTACGGGCCTGTCCCTGGCCTCTCGCTGCCACCATCCCCGGGCCCGCCACCCTTCAGCGGCACCCAGCTACCCTGGGCTTCGGAGGCGGGGTCCCTGGACGGGATGTACTACCTGCCCGTGAGTGGGACCCCCAGCCCTGCACCCCCCCTGTTCCTCTGTGCTCCTCCTACCAGCTTGGGTCCGGGTCCTGCCCAGCCCGGTAAGGGCTCCTTGTTCCCTGTGTGAGGCCCCCAGGGCCTGATCCCCATGGTGTTGAGGCCTGTTGATGGCCTTGAAAGGTTCAGGCATCCAGCCCCTTGCCCGTCTCCTGTCACCTTTTTTGCCCATCTCATCTAGTCCTCAGACCGGAAGTTACCTTCAGAGAATGTAACTGAGCCCCCGGAGCTGATGGAGCTGGAGCTCAGGAAGTGACTGCCTTCCTTCCAGAACAGCATTGCATACCCCTTTCCCAAGCATTCCCAGAGTGGTGTGTGTGTGTGTGTGTGCGCGTGCGGGCAAAAGAGAGGAGTCTTGGGACCTGTCCCCAGGAGCCGGGCTGAGGGGGTGTTGGGGGTTCCCTAGGAACAGCAGGAATTGGGAGCAGCAAGGGACAGGGCTGCCCGCTGAGGTAGTAGTTGTCTGTTCCTCCCTGAAGGCGGGCCCAGCTGAAGTGGAGCAGGCTAGTGAACACCAGCGGGATGGGGGGAGAAGGGCTCTGGCCATCAACCTGTTATGCCTTGGAAGAAAATCTAAGCCTTGGCCTCGGAGGCTGTGGGGGGAAGTGGCTGGTGCAGCCAGGCCAGGCTGTGTCCGAGAAAGGGAGCTGCGGGGACAGCAGGTGGAGGTGGAGCAGGGAAGTAATGTAGGAGGTGCTATGGGGTACTTGGAGGCAGGTGGGAAAGTGGCTGTAGTCCCTAGCTGGGGGCCCCACCCTGTATTCCCCTGTCAACCGTGGCTTCTGACTTGGCTTCTCTAAACCCTCAGAGCTGAGCTGGCTCATCCTGGGGTCAGGGATGGGGACTTCAGCTATTCCCTCCCTGGGTAGGGAGCAGATGAAGTGAGTCATCGGGAAGGACTTACAAGCAGGAAAATGGTTGAACTGTTGTTCCAGAGGACCCTCCTGACCCCTCTGGGTGGAGTAGGGGGTGGGATAGGGCTGACAGTAGAAGGGACGCCTCTGTGTGGGGCTGCCCAGAGAGACTTAGAGCCCTCAGCTGGTTTCACTCCCCCAGCACAGGCGTGCCAGCCATGCTGAGAGGCACTGGCAGTGCAGGCTGCTCACAGCACAGTAAGGGACGGCCCCAGAGCATGTGTTCCAGCTGCCCTGAGATTCCAGGAGCCTCTGAGGAGGGCAGAGGAAGACGCATGGAGTAAGTGGAAGGTGGTCTGTGTGGGAGTCTGTGTGTAGTTCTGAGCGTGAAGTGCCTGGGCCTTGCTGCACAGGTAGGTGGGGTGATGAGTTTGGGGAAGAAGAGTGCCCACTAGATGCAGGATTCGGGGCGGAGACAGATGCCTTCATTAGGTTTCATGCCCTTGGGACACCAGGGGCCCTTGGAGTCCCTGCCCCCCTGCCTTGAACTGGAAGCTGACTGAGAGAACTATGAGCCAGAAAAAGCTGGACATCTTTTCATGGCCGGAGATGCTGTTTCCATAACACGGAGGGCCTTGGGCCTGTCACCTCATCCTGGTGAGCAATAAATCTCTGACCCAATGAGCTCTGATGGCTGGAACAACTGGTGTAAGGTGTCTGATTTCCTGCTCTGGCCCGTTAACACCCCCACATGCCCTTTCATGCCTGGGTGGAGGGGACCCTAGGGCTCAGGGAAGGAGATATGTGTGTCTTTCATACACTGTGGTGTCCCTGCCTCGGTGAGTTTCCTCCCAGGGAGGGACCCCTAGGCTGGCAGCCATGCCTGTAGCATCGTTCCTTCTGACGGCTGAGTGGCCAGTTAGCTTTGGGGTCAATCGGATCTGGGCTCCAATATCAGCACGGCCCCTCGAGATGTGTGGCCTTGGACTGTCACTTCTCCCCTAGCCTTTGTGTCCCTGTGGTGGAATAAAGATTACAGTAACCAACCACCTCCTTCTGGAAGGTGCTCAGCACAGTGCCTGCCACATGGTCAGATCCCAGGACTTGGGAAGTATCAGCCCCATGTGTCTTGCCCAGGCCCAGCCACTCTCCTTGCCTCATTGTCCCCTACCCGTGAAATGGAGCTAGGCTGGCTGGCGCAGGGAGGTGCACATGGGGCATCTCCGGGCGGAAGGGAGAAAATGGGAGGGGTGAGGTGTCGGTTCCCCATTGGTCTGGGCCAGGTGCTCTGGGGAGGCCCCCACCCCACACACACGTACACCTGCATCCTGAGCACAGTCCACGCTCACTGAGCCGGCTCCACGAACCATGAGGCTGTCACTGCCACTGCTGCTGCTGCTACTGGGGGCCTGGGCTGTCCCAGGGGGCCTCGGGGACAGTGCTCGGCTCACAGCCACTGCACCACAGCTGGATGATGAGGAGAAGTACTCAGCTCACATGCCCGCCCACCTTCGCTGTGATGCCTGCAGGGCGGTGGCCTACCAGGTGAGTCCCTTAGCGGAGCAGTTCCCCGGCCCAGGCCTCCTCAAGCCAGACCCCTCCATCCACCTCAGATTCCACCCCCACGCCCGGCCATCCAACCAGGCTCAGCCTTCCATGCTGTTGCCATCTTCTCCTCACCTGAACCTCCATGCCTCAGTTTACGCATCTGTCTGTCCAAGGGAGACCAGAAATCTGGGACACCCCACAGGGAGTCGCCACCTTGTGGTCTCAGACTCCTCCAGTTCCAGGCCCGTCCTCAGGTCTGGACCCTGTCCTAAAATAATACCGAAGAGCATTGGTATATGTGTGCATGTGTTCTGAGTGCATGGATCTACGAGAGTGTGTGTGTCTGAGTTCACACACGCCTGTCAAGCCTGCCTGAGTACCTCTATGGGGTGGGAGGGGGATGGCGGGGAAGGGACCTGTGAGTACACGTGTCACTGAAGAATGGGATGGAGTATTTTTTGTTTTCTTTCCTTGTGGTTTAAAATAGCATGTGCTGATGGGCAGGTGTGCCCTGGGGGAGGGACCCCAGTGCCCTGGCCTAACCTTCCACCTCAGTGTTTCCCACCCACCCACGCCATCCCAGGAGAGTGGCTCCTGCCTCGGCTGGTGCAGTTCCAGCTTTCGGGCCCTGGGAGAGGCCCTGAGGCCTGCCTCACAGGTGCTTCCTGCTGCAAAGTCTCTCTGGCTGCCTCATTCTCCCCAAGAGACCCAGGCTCCTGTTCTCTTCCCCCACACCGAGCAGTCCCTAAGCCCTGACTCTCAGCTCCTCCTTGTTCCAGATGGGGCAACATCTGGCAAAGGCAGAGGCCAAGCTTCACACCCACAGTGGGCATCAGGAGCTGAGCGAGTCAATTTACACAGATGTCCTGGACAGGAGCTGCTCCCAGACCTGGCAGGAGTGAGTTGAAAGTTTGGTCCCTTCCTTCCCCCAGGAGCAGGACTTGGTGGGTGGAGGGCCTCATGCTCCCCCTCACACCACACACACTCCACTAGGGCTCTGGTCAAGGTAGGGGGTCGGTTGGGACCAAGTCTGAGTTCTGGAGCTGGGAGCAAGTCGAAGGGTAGGTACCCAAGCGACAAGGTAATGGGGCCAGGAGCTTCCGCTCTTTGGTCCTCAGTTTTCCATCAGGGAGGATCAGAATCTGGGCACCGAACTCAGCAAAGGCCCAGTGTGCCAGCCTCCCATGGAGACAGGTCCCCCACTGGCCCGGCCCTCACTAATGCTGTGCCGCTTTCCTCCAGCTACGGGGTTCGAGAAGTGAACCAGGTGAAACGTCTCACGGGTCCAGGACTTAGCAACGGGCCAGAGCCGCACATCAGTGTGATGATCACAGGGGGCCCCTGGCCCACCAGGTATGATGGGAGGGGGGAGGCGGGATGGAACCCTGGGAACCTTAGTCTGCCCCCCGTGGGCTGGCAGAGTCTGAGGCTCCTGTTGGGCTCCCCTAGGCTCTCCATGACATGTCTGTACTACCTGGGCGAGTTTGGAGAAGACCAGATCTACGAAGCCCACCAACAAGGCCAGGAGGCTCTACAGGCATTGCTGTGTGGAGGCCCCCGGGGGGCCTGCTCAGAGGAGGCGCCAGTCACAAGGGCAGAGCTCTAGTCCAACTCCTCCTCCCCTCGGGGTCAGCCCCTGAAGACAGCGGGGCTTCTTCTGGATCTGCCTGACCCCTTTCTGCAGGTTGCTCAAGGGCGGGGAGGACTTGCTCTTCTGGGCTGCCACTCTCCCTCCGCCTCCAGCTTTGGGGCACTGGGGACTGGGCGGGGTCAAGGCCTGTGGACTCAAATAAAACCCAGGGACCTTGATTCTTTCTTTCTCTCTGCAAAATGTGCTTGAGGGGCTGGGAGGACAGACGTTGGCGTTTCTGCTGATGTCCCTCCTAGAGGGCCAAACACAGCTCCCCACAGTTTTCTGGAGGTGAGTGAGATCTGTCATGTCTGGAAATGTCAGTGAGCAAAGGCAGATGGATCCAGTTGTGCGAACGGTGAAACCCCAGCTCCACCATGAGAGAGAAGAAAAACCACGGAAAACTCCATAAGCAGGTCACCTTGTAGACACACCTACTGCAGCCACTGGGTGCTATTGGGGCCCCGCCCAGAACAGTAGTCTCACTGGGTCCACGCCCAGCTGCTGCTCACTCTCTGACCCCAGCTGGCATGGTTGGGCCCTGAGTGCCTGCCTGGGAGAGGGTGGAGCAGGGCTCCTGGAACCTGGGATTCAGTGTCTCAGCTCTAAGTCCTGCTCTCCCCAGAAATTCTTCTGCCCTGGGGCTCTTCCCTTAGCAAACAGAGCCAAGGGTCCCTCTTGGGGCCTACCTGGGTCTGGGAACCTGGGGTCAAGTGATGTTACAACTTACAGTTTCCTTAGCATCTCTCTGATCCTCCAAAGCCCTGGGAGGTGGACAGAATAGACACTAATCCCCAGACGACAGATGCAGAAACCAAGGCTTAGACAACAGAAGAGGCTCAGGACAAGTCCCAGGCTGAGCAGTGGTAGGGGTGGGAGGGGATTCAGATTTGGGGGGTGCAGAAAAGTCATTGCTGGAGGAATAGAGGTGCACCAAGCATGCCCTGACTCTCCAGCTTCCCTGAGCTACACTGCAGCCCAGCCCCCTACAATTTATCACCTGCTCCTGACCTGCCTGCGCCTCTTCATCCCTGACCCTCCCCCCAGAAGAGAACCCCTAGGCACCAGGATGGGAGCTAGGACCCAAGGAACTGCTGAGTGATAATAGGTGTGGAGTTAGGAGCCTGTGACGTGCCCTGTGTTTATGTGGGGTCTGCACCCGAGTCTGGGTGTTGGGAGTCCTTTGAGTGACTGTATCTGGGACCCTGCACAATTTCAAGGCCTTGTCTCCACGTGGTTGAATTGTCTAGAGGACAGGGAGAGGTAGGGCTCTGTCTCCATGGCCCCCTGGGGAGTACTGGGGAGGAAAGGGTGGTGAGGAAAGTGCTGAGGAGCAGCCCTGGAGCTTCAAACTGGTCAGACGACTTTGGGAACCTGGGAGCAGAAGTCAAGAAGGGAGAGGAGAGGCCGGTTGGACAGCGGAACAGCCTGGACGTTGAACAGGCCCAGGACGGACTCAGGGCTGTGTCATGAAACTGCTGCCTAGCTGGAGAGCCGTGCTGCCTGTGAGCCCGCGGGGCCGGGTCTGGCCATGGCCACAGCAACCCAGAAGTAGGTGGGCCCTATGGGGGCCTGGGCCGGGGCCGGCAGCACTGTGGGGAGCAGAAGCTCAGGCCTAGACCTCACCAGCTGGGGGCCTTAGCCTCTCAGACACCAGGCCCCTCTCAGCTAGCTCCAGGCCCCACGGCCAGGCTGGGCCGGACCTGCCAGGAAGGAAAGACAGGCAGGGCCCAGGCCTGGCTTCGGGACCGGTGTGGCTTGCACTCACACAGCCCGGCGCTTAGAAAGGCCCCGGACCATTCAATTCTCTGCTGTTGCTATCTTAAAATTCGTAATACTTTTGGAACTGCATTTTCATTTTTCACTGGGTCCCGACTTGGGAAACAGGCAAGGCTGGGCCAGCCTTGGCAGGTCCTTCTGTTGTATGCCTCAGTGACCCTGAGGGGTGAGCAGTGGCGGTGGTGCGGGGTGGGGGTAGGTTGCGGGGGTGGGTACTGTCTCATCATATTCAATGCAGCATAAATGCGGGAGTTCAGGCTGGCCTGAATTTTAGCAATGGTTTTCTATAAACTTGCTACCTGTGTGGCCTTGGTCGGATCACATCTCCTAATCTGTTTCCGTAGCTTTAAGAGGTTAATACTGCCTAGCACCTGGGCTTAAACACAACACAAAGATGTGGCCTGGCACACAGTCACTCCTCAATATTGAGAGTGGTTACGATGGCAATGATTAACTTGTTATTAATATTCAGATGGTAACATAGCAATGCCTGTTTCTACTCCTTTTCCTGTCGCTTCATCCAAAGCTTGGTAAACTTCCAAACTGCCCACACCTCACCCCTCCTCTTGGAAAACAAGAACAGGTCTCGTGTCCAGGCCTAGGTGCGGGCGGTGAATGTGGCAGAGGCGTGGGCAGCCTTCGCCACTCCCTGTGGCCAGAGTTAATACATTATCTTCACATGGGTCCTGCTTTCGCAATCTTGATCGGAGCTGGGGATCTGGTTACAGATTTACTTTGAACAATGTCCGATGTGTGGAGTAAAGTCCTCCTTGGCCTTTCTATAGCCATCCTCTCTTCTCCTCAGGAACTGCTCACACCTGTGTCCCAAAGATGAGGGCCCAGGAGGAACCTGAGGGCCAGACACAGGTGCTGTGGGATGGGTGGGAGTGGGGTAGGGGCAGGGTGGGGTGGGGGTCCGAAGGATCGCGCAGGCCTTCTCCCTGGGAGGGCAGAGACAAAGCTTCTGATAAACTTGATCTCTCAGCATGGCAATGGGGGGATGGGGTGGGGGTGGCAGTGGGAATGAAGAAGACTTCAGCTGAGGGCCAGTAGGGGCACAGCCTACCACCACCCCACAGTGACATCTCAAGGACCTCCAAAGGGCAGAGGTGGGGCCAAACTGGGCCCAAAAGGGCCTGTCCCCAGTCTCCAGCCCTCTTGTTCCCCAGGACTTCTGACTTAGGGGCCCACTACCTTTGCTAGAAGGCCTGGGTCCTGAGGGCTCCAGGAGCCAGCACAGTGGACTCAGCCTGCACAGAGCGATGCGAGGTGGGGGCCTGGTAGTCAGGCCCAGGGACAACTGGGTGGATGGACTGGGATGGAGGTGAGAACCCCAGGCTCAGACCCCATTCTGAGGAACTGACAGGCCACTCAGGTACCTGACTGATTCTGGGGCAGAACTGACTGTGCTAGTGTCCACCTCGCCACCCTGAGTTACTGCTCTCTGCTGTCCCCAGCATGAGGACCTGGGCCTAGCAGGGACCTCCACGAGGGACGCCCCCGTGTCCCTGCCCACAGAGCCCAAGTTCGACATGTTGTACAAGATCGAGGATGTGCCGCCCTGGTACCTGTGCATCCTGCTGGGCTTCCAGGTGGGCTTCCCCCACGGTTCTCCCCACCGCACACTCCCCAGAATTCCTGCCCCCTCCCTGGCTATCAAACTTATCTTGGGTAACAAGAAGAGAAACCTAAGGTCAGCAACAGTGACTGTCACCAAGCAGGGTTGGGGAAGAGGCTTATGGTGCCCCTGGGAGCAAGTGTCACCTGCCAGGTGGAGTGTCACCTGCTCCACAGAAGATGCAGGAATAACTTGGGGGCAGATTAGGAATCCCCAGAGGTAAGCAGTAGCCCTCCGGGAATTCCCTGTGGGAGTGTCCATTCTGGGTGGATACATTTCCTAGGGCAGCACGGCTTCAGGCCCACTGAGGCAGGCTTGAGAACTGTGAGGGGGCCCTGTTTCCCTCTGAGCTCTGTGGGCCTCATGCATGCCCCTTCACCCCCTAGCATTACCTGACGTGTTTCAGCGGCACCATCGCTGTGCCCTTCCTTCTGGCCGAGGCGCTGTGTGTGGGCCATGACCAGCACGTGGTCAGCCAGCTCATTGGCACCATCTTCACCTGCGTGGGCATCACCACCCTCATCCAGACCACACTGGGCATCCGGTGAGCTGCCCCACGCCCCACTCCCACACAGACACACACACACACACACACAGCACAAGTAGGTGGTCTCTCTCAGAGGACTCCTGGGATGGAGAAAGCTGGACCTGCCCCCACCTGCTGCTGTTTCTCCCAGGCACAGCCTTAGAGCAAGCAGCTGGGGTCCTACCCTGGCACCTGGCACTCCTCAAGGACTAGGAGTCTGTGTTTTTAAGGGGATGTGCCTCAGCTGGGCAAGGATCAGTCCTGGTGCCTGTTCGTCAAGCTGATTAAGCCCTGTTCAGGGTAAAGAGGACCACCTGCTTCCCTGCTTCAGGGGCCTGTGCAGGCCTCTTCCGTAGCCTGTCTTGCTGGGGGCCCGCCCCCTTGTCACAACCCCAGGCCCAGGTGGCCAAAGCATGGTTGTTTGTGTGGTGAGAGGAGGGAGGAAGGAAGGGTGCGAGTGGAGCTTGGATGCAAGAACTACGCTGTCCGCTTCTCGGCCCGGCCCCTCACAGTGCAGGAACTGGTGTTGAGAAGGAAAGGGGACAGGTTGGGGGCCAGGGGCTCCATTTGCTTTCCTCCTGGGTTTCCCAAGATGTTATAGAGTCCTGCCCGGGGCCTCCGTGACTTCCCTCTGCCATGACCCTGCCCTTGTCCCTCTGTCTGTGTCTCTTTGTGTGATTCTTTCTGTCCCTCTCTCTCTTTTGTATCCCTCTCTCTTTTTTTAAATTTATTTTTAGAGAGGGGAAGGGAGAGAAACATCAATGTGTGGTTGCCTCTCGCATGCCCCCCACTAGGGGCCTGGCCCACAATCCAGGCATGTACTCTGACTGGGAATCGAACCAGTGACCCTTTCGTTCACAGGCCGGCACTCAGTCCACTGAGGCACACCAGCCAGGGCTCCCTTCTTTTTTATGTCCCTCTCCCCCAGCCTCCCCTGTCTTTATATCCCTGTCCTCCCCTCCCCCACCCTTGCTGTTCTGTGCTTCACTTTCCAGGCTGCCGCTGTTCCAGGCTAGTGCCTTTGCATTTCTGATCCCAGCCAAAGCCATCCTGGCCCTGGAGAGATGGAAATGTCCCCCAGAAGGTGAGCACACTTCTGGGGGCTGTGCTGGAGAGTGGGGGGACTAGAAGCCTGGAGGTCTGGGTGACTGTCCCAAGTCCAGACACCAGGATGGCAGCACCTTCTCTCCCTGTCTCTGTTCCCTGTTCACATGTATGTGTCCCTATCTCTGCCCCCAGAGGAGATCTATGGTAACTGGAGTCTGCCCCTGAACACCTCTCATATCTGGCACCCACGGATACGAGAGGTGGGTTTCCAAGTGGAGTAGAAGGGACCTGGACCTGAGGAGGGGGCTAGATGGGAGTGAGGGTTACTGCTGAAGTAGGAGATAGCCCAGAGGCTTTTTTTTTTTTTAATGTAGAGGTCATGGCTTCTATATAATAACTTAGAGTTGATCTTTGCTCTTCCAGGTTCAGGGTGCAATCATAGTGTCCAGCATGGTGGAAGTGGTGATCGGGCTGATGGGGTTGCCTGGAGCCCTGCTCAGCTACATTGGGCCTCTCACGGTCACCCCCACCATCTCCCTTATTGGCCTCTCTGTCTTCCAAGCTGCTGGTGACCGAGCTGGTTCCCATTGGGGCATCTCAGCTTGGTGAGCAGATACCAGGACCGATCCTTGTCCAGCCCCAGCCCCTTTGCCCCCTACATTTTCTTCCCCCTTAATCCTGTCTCCTGTCCCCAGCCTGTCCTACAAGCCATCTCTTCCTTGTGCTTCTGCCCCCAGCTCCATTCTCCTGATTGTCCTCTTCTCCCAGTACCTGCGCAACCTCACCTTCCTGCTGCCTGTCTACCGCTGGGGCAAGGGCCTCACTCTCCTCCGCATCCAGATCTTCAAGATGTTTCCTGTGAGGAATGACAGGCTGCTGGGGCTGGGACTGGGGCAGGAGCTGGATTGTGTCCAGAGCCCAAGTAGGGGACAAGGGCTGGAATAGCAGGGGAACTAGAGCTAGAGTAGAGATTAGGTCCCAAACAGGGACTGGAGCAGGTGTTGGGGGCTGGGATCTAGGGCTGGGGCAAAGGCCGGGGCTGGGGCTGAGGTAGAGGCCGGTTAGCTTGCAACAAGACCTCTAGGGCCCTCAGTGTGTGCCTCATCCTTCCCCACTTCAGATTGTGCTGGCCATTATGACCATGTGGTTGCTCTGCTACATCCTGACCCTGACAGATGTGCTGCCCACAGACCCTTCAGCCTATGGCTTCCAGGCACGGACGGACGCCCGAGGGAACATCATGTCTATTGCGCCCTGGATCCGAATCCCCTACCCCTGTGAGCAACCCCACCTGGGCCCCTCTGCCTCCAACTCAGACCTATCTGTTAGGCCCCTACTGATCCAATCCAGCTGATGATAAACTAGTATTAGCCGCACACGTATTGTGTGCCAGGCAGAGTGCTGTTTAACTCAGACAAAGCCTTACTGCAGAGCTTCTCGACTCTGAGAGATCCCTCAGAAGCTCCGACAACTCTACAGCTTCCACTCCAGCTTGAGATCCCTTTACTCTCCCCGCCACCCAACTACCTACCTAGTCTACCTCCTATCCCACCCAGGGGCATTACATTCATCCTCTTGTCTCCCCTCAACCTAGGTCAGTGGGGCCTGCCTACGGTGACTGTGGCTGCTGTCCTGGGAATGTTCAGTGCCACATTGGCGGGTATCATTGAATCCATTGGCGATTACTATGCTTGTGCCCGCCTGGCTGGTGCACCACCCCCTCCAGTACATGCTATCAATAGGTATGCCCATCTGCCCTCCCCAATACCTGATTCCTTCTGAGGCCACTCAGGAAGCAAATGTAGGAACAGGGTTGAGTCCAAAAAATGTGGACTTGGGCAAGTCACTGATACTCTCCAGACTTCATTCTCCTAGTTTATCAAATGGGATGTTCTCATCTCTTACTCTGAGTATTTGTGAGAAGTTGAGGAGATAATGAAGTTCAAGGGATACTACAGTCATTGACAACCTCCCATGTACCTAGCCCCTGCAGTGAGTTCTTTTATGCAATCCACCAAATGACTCTGTGAGACAGGTACCCTTATTATCTCCATTTCACAGGTGAGGAAATTGAAACCCAGAATCGCCTAAGGGAGTAAGTGCCAGAGCACTGGGACTAGTGCTCAGACCAGAGCTCCTGGCTCCCACACCTACCTTTGGCCTGGAATGGGGTGTCTACTACAGATAGTTGGCAGCTTTCACAGAAGGCGAGCATCTCAGCCAGGGTAATGGGGCAGAGCTTGGACCAAAACCCCCCACGCTCCGTTTCTTTACAGGGGCATCTTCACTGAAGGCATCTGCTGCATTATTGCAGGGCTGTTGGGCACAGGAAACGGGTCTACCTCGTCCAGCCCCAACATTGGCGTCCTGGGGATTACGAAGGTACACTGCTGAACAAGAGCAGCACAGAGCTCCTCCCACTCCATTTGTCGCAGGCCTCTCCCCAAGCCGGTCTCCACTTTGGCCTAGCCCACTCACACTTTGAAAGACCCTGAGCTGCGCCAAGCCCTGGCGCATTTGTGCCTAGCTCTTATCACAGGCCCCGCCCACCGTGCCCCGCCCCGGAACTCACCCCCGGATTATATAGCCCCGCCCTCTGACTCCCTGGCAGGTGGGCAGCCGGCGTGTGGTGCAGTATGGTGCGGGCTTCATGCTGGTCCTGGGCACCATTGGCAAATTCACGGCCCTCTTTGCTTCGCTCCCTGACCCCATCCTGGGTGGCATGTTCTGCACCCTCTTCGGTGAGTGCTGCGCGCGCGTGGAACCCAGGTGGCAGCGCGGTGGCGCCCAGCCCGCACAGCGCCTCCAGAGGCTCTCTTGCGCCCCCAGGCATGATTACCGCTGTGGGGCTGTCCAACCTGCAGTTCGTGGACATGAACTCCTCCCGCAACCTCTTCGTGCTTGGATTTTCCATGTTCTTCGGGCTTACACTGCCAAATTACCTGGATTCCAACCCTGGCGCCATCAGTACAGGTGCCTGAATGTCACTGGGGGACGGGGAGGTGTGGAGGGCCAGCCTCTGAGCGCAGCTCCCTCCCTCAGTCTCCACGCAGCTAGAGTAACAAATCCTGCTGGACTCTGGATGTTAATCAGCAGCTGAGAGGCTAATTCATTAACAGGTGTCCTTTGCTAAGACACTTTCCGTGGACAGGTATTGAGCTTTATATATGCTCATTTAGTTTTCACAACAGCTCCACGACAGATACTGTTATCATCTCCATGGCACAGATGAGGGAAGTAAGGCTTAAATGATTTGTCCCAAGACAACAAGTAGCAGCTCGCAAAACTGTGATGTGAATCCAAGGGTGGGAGAGGCAGAGGAGCAGATAGGCTTGAAGGTCAGGGTTTGTATGGTTCCAGCTCAGTCTGCTCAAGGAAGTCAGGCTGCACAAGTAGAAAGTCCCTGAGGTCTGTTCTCCAGATGCGGACGCGATACCCATTAGCCCCTGGCCTACTCCACAGGCAGTGCTGAAGTGGACCAGATTTTGACTGTGCTGCTGACTACAGAGATGTTCGTGGGTGGGTGCCTTGCTTTCATACTGGACAACACAGTACCAGGTATGGGTCAACCCTGGGAGGATAACAGAACTAGGCTGAGCTCATTTGCACTCCAACAGATGACCCCTGAATGGGAGCTGTGACCAGGTCCAATGTGATGTAAGCCCTGTAGGCAGGAGGAAGCAGGAACAGATGGGCTGGTGGAGTGCCCTCTGGTTGGAGGGAGAGAACATGGCCAGAGGCACAGACATGCCTCACAGGTCTTGAAGAGGGCAGGGCTAGGAGAATAATTCCAGGGCTCTTTTCTCTTCTTCATGTCTTAATAGCCACCAGGGTGAGGGTTATCCTTTGGGTGCTTTTGCTTTGTTAGGATAGAAATGCAGCATGTTTATTTGCAGAACCCACTCCAAATATGCCAGCAACCTGTAACAGTGGCTACTAGGAAGATCCCTAACTTTTCTCTGCTATTAGGGCTTTTTGCAGGGATTGTGGATACTTAGTGGGGGTTCTAGAGAACCCTCCTGGACCACATTTATGTGCCCAGCAAGTAAATGTCACCAAATACCTTAACTAGTAAAGAGCATTGTTAACATTCATCAAACATCTTCTACGGGTCAGGCACGGAGCTAGGTGTCATCTTCAAAAACTGTCCTGTGAAGCAGAAACTACCAAGTGACTCACCAAAGGTCACAACTTTTGCAGATTTCTAATTTTGCAAATCTGGGATATTAACAAACTCCATCGGACACAGTCTATGGCCTATGTCCCAGCCTTTCACCACATGACCTCTGCTGGAGGGTTTCAGAGGGACTAGAAGATCTGGAAAAGCTCCATGGAGACAGGAGTAAAGATGGCATCACTCTTGGGAGATTAGAAATGGGAGTAACAGGATGGCCTTCTATCTCCTACCACTTGACAGCTTGAACAGGGCTGCAGACCCCACTTGCTTTTCCCTCTCTCTGAAGATGAGTCAAGAGTCTGGCTATGCACAGCTGGTGGGCTGGAGTGTGGGCAAGGAAGAGCCAAGACTCCCTGGCATTTTTAGAGATTTCAGACAGCATCAGATAATGAGGGAGCTCTTGGTAGCAGCTATCCCTTGGATCATGGTACCCACCTTCCTCCATTTAGAGGAAGCTCGCTGGGGAGAAAATAAGCAGCCTCAATGCCTAGTGGATCTGGGGAGATGGAAAGCATCAGGTGTGCAGCTATAAACTGAGGGGCTTCTCTGTGACTTGGGTAGCTGGATTAAGCTCACGAGTTGTTAAGTCTCAGACTGCCTTGTGGAGTTCCTCACATCTCCATCCTTCAATCCAACTTCTCCTCAGCAACCATCTTTGCCAGGGGATCATATATTATGCCACATAATCTTCAAGAGTCCTTCAATACACACTGGTGAGGAAGCTGAAACTCAAGAGTGGTGAAATCACTTGCCTAAGGCCATACAATCTGGATTCCACTCCAGGTCTTGCTAGCTCAGAACTCAAGTCCTTACTAGCTTTCTTTCGTGGGACGGTAACACTTTGCTGATATATCACTTTGCATTTGTTCTTTCTCTTTACACATCCATCCATAACCCAACCTTAGAGGGGCAGTCAATTTAGTTCACAAAATGCTAGAGGAACTTACCAGCTTTACCTTTGGCTAGACACTAAAAGGGATGTGCAAAAAAAAGTGTTTAACTCTCTTTTGAGGAGCTCCTAGCACAACACAGGAAGTGAAACTGAGCTTAAAGCAGTAAGGTCAACAGGACTAGGCTGGAGTCATCTGAAGGGTTTCCTGGATGAGACTAGTGGGGCTTAGAATGAAAGGGACGTGGAGAAGCAGAGGACTTGCAGGCAGGGAGGGATATGAAAGCTAGGTGAGGGAACTATGAGCCAGCTGTTGTGTCCTGGCAGTGGTGAGGGGGGCGACTAGATAACACAGCCGTGTGCCACACCTACAGCTCTTTCTTCCACTTTGCCCACTTGTGCAGCCAGGCCCAACTCAAAGAGTACCTCCTCCAAGTAGTCTTCCCTGAAGACCCCAGCCCTCCCTCAGTGCCCTCTCTTCTGACTCTGGGACACATTTCATTTGCACTGCTCATGGGGTTTTCAGGCTGGACTGCCAGCATATGGAAATCTCCCTCTTACCAGTGGATTTATACTGTGCCAGTGTTCGTCAACCAGCTGCCTCGTGAAACCTGAGAGAGCTCCTGCACCCCTCTCCCACTTTGTAGGGCAAACTCCCCTAGTTGTAAAAAATCCCTACCACTACTGTAACCAAAGATTTTACTTAGCTTGACTTTCTGAGGTTGTATTATAGAAACAAGAGTTTATTTTCCAAATACAAAATCATGTTAATACTGATTATAGTGTTTCAATACACACCAACCTGCCCCCACAGCAGAATCTAGGTACTTTCTGGTCCCCAACAGCCCAGCACATACTCGCCCCACATTCAAGATACAGGATGGCAATTACTAAAGCGTTCTGCCAGTTTCTTCATGATACAATTTTGTATAATAGTGCCTTCAGGTATATTTTGAAGAAATAAGACAATGAAATTAAAGCGCTTAGCACAAAACCTGGCACACTGCAGATTATAACCTGTATCCTTCAGGGTTCCCTAGAGCTCTGGCCAAGTCAGGAGCTGAAAAATCATGGATTCAACCCTTTTTAGAACCAGAGATACTTGAGAATGAAGACACTCATTCCAGAAGTCTGCTTCAGAACTAGATGGGAAGGGGAGGTGGCTGACAGTAGCTGGCCTGGGTAAGTGACCCCACTGTCCTTTTGCAGGGAGCCCAGAAGAACGAGGGCTGATACAGTGGAAAGCTGGGGCCCATGCCAACAGTGAGACGTCTATCAGTCTCAAGAGCTACGACTTCCCCATTGGAATGAACATGGTAAAAAGGTTTACCTTCCTGAAATACATTCCTATCTGCCCAGTCTTCAAAGGATTTTCTTCAAGATCAAAAGACCAGCTTCCAGTTCCAGAAATTATTCCAGAAACCAGAGAAACTGAGCCTGTCTGCACCAAAGTCTGAAAAATTACTCCCAGGTAAGGTAGGGTGTGTTAATCTATGGCTTTGGTGAGAGGGTTGAAAAATCATATTCTTCTGCTTTAACCAAAGAAACATCAAACTACTCGATTTGCATTTTTGTGGCCTATTTGGGTGTCTTCAAGGGGAAGGTAAACTGGGTAAAAAGTCAATATACAGATTTTAAGTGAAATTACTTAACCATTTTATAGTGAGAATGGAACTTCCCAACTGGTGTGGGCTACTAAGAGGTTACAAGTATGCTGAAATACTGATCCCTTCAGACTTCTGGGTAGCTGGGCAGAAGCTGGGTCAACTGGAGGCCAAGTGACATTAACTCCAGCCACTGGCAGCCAGCCTCATCTCTGAACTCCAGTATGCTAAACAAGTAACACTTTATGACGTGGAAAAGGTCAAGAAATGATATAGCACAAGAACCAGAAAAATCCTCTCATGTGTCTTGTTTCAATAATGGTCATTAAAAAAACAG
The DNA here is from genome assembly GCA_004026765.1 of Micronycteris hirsuta. Taxonomy (NCBI): domain Eukaryota; kingdom Metazoa; phylum Chordata; class Mammalia; order Chiroptera; family Phyllostomidae; genus Micronycteris; species Micronycteris hirsuta. The sequence goes on from PVJI01000419.1 coordinate 160,240, forward strand.
GACAACTTACTTTAGTTACCCTGGGGTGATCATCTGTCCCAAGGACTTCAAAATGAGGTAGTGATGCTCTAAAACTTTCCATCTGTATCTGTAACGCAGATGCCTGGCTCTCTAATAATTAAGCATCAAAGTAGTTTTAATGTGCACGTTACCTAAGAAAAGTTCCAACAAAATGAGAGCTTAACCTAGATGATTACTTAATAGTAATAACAATTATTTATTTTTAGAGAGAGAGGGAAGGAGGGAGGGAGAAAGAGAGGAAGAGAAATACCAATGTGTGGTTGCCTCTTGCACACCCACCACTGAGGACCTGGCTCAAAACCCAGGCATGTGCCCTGATTGGGAATTGAACCAGTGACCATTTGGTTCACAGGCCAGCATTCAGTCCACTGAGCCACACCAGCCAGGGCATAACAACAATAATTTAAATAGAATTTTCTATGTGCCAGAGACTGTCTTAAGTGCTTGATGTATATTAACTAATCACACAATCCTGAGACAAATACTGTTGTTACTACCATTTTAAAGAGGCAGAAGTTATCACAGAAAGGTTGAGTGCCTTGCCCAAGATCACTGGATTCATAGGAAGTCTGGCTAGTGTCTGTTCTCTTTAAGATTTTATTTGTTTAGAGAGGGGGAAAGGAGGGAGAAAGAGAGGGACAGAAACATTGGTTGGTTCGATCCATTGCCTCTCGCATGCCCCCCCCACCCCACTGGGAAACCTGGTCCAAAATGCAGGCATATGCCCTGACTGGGAATTCAACCAGTGACTGTTTGGTTCACAGGCTGGCATTCAATCAACTGAGCCACACCAGCCAGGGCTAATCTTTGCTCTTAATCATTAGTTTACAATGCCTAAGTTTATAATCTCCAAGAATACTGCACTATGATCTTTTGGCAGGATGTGGAAGTATTTCTGAGCCGAGAGAAAGGACCTCAGGTATTTGGCAGCCAGCAGTGCTACTTGTGGTACTGAGCTCTTAGACAACAGAAAGGACTGGTTGTATCATGGCTCCAAAAAGAACTAGAACCAAGCAGGATCATCTCTGCTTCAGTGTTTCTTTAAAAACCTACCTGATTATTAATTTGTTACAATAGCTATTAAAAACCACTAGGGCACAGGTGCTCATACCCAAGGGATCTCCCAGGGAGAATGTGAGCCCAAACTGATTACATGGCTTTCTTAATCCTGAGCCCAATATGCTCAAGAAAAGCACAGAGGACATTATTAACAAATGAGTAGGGCCATGAGGAAGAATTGTATGTAAAACCAGGAAATTGCCAGTTGATTGACAGACTATCCTAAATTAATATTTGCCATAAACAGCCCTGGCTGGTGTAGCTCAGTGGATTGAGTACCAGCTTGAGAACCAGGAGGGTTGCCGGTTCAATTCCCAGTCAGCGCACATGCCTGGGTTGTGAGCCAGGTCCTCGGCGGCGGGGGGCATGGGAGAGGCAGCCACACATTGGTGTTTCTCTCCTTCTCTTTCTCTATCCCTTCCCTCCTCTCTAAAAAAAGATTTGCTATAAACATATTATAAATAAGCTGTGAGGGGGAAAAAGTGGAACATCTATGTGAATAAAAATAGCAAACCAGTCCAATTAGACCAACAATGGCTTGTGAAGGGAAGAAGCCAATGAAGGTTATAGTTGAGTCAGGTCAAGTTTCTTAACATGGATATCCTACAACTGTCCTGACATTGTAGCCTGAGATCAGTGTGGCCTGCAGAAGGGGCTGTGGACTTTATTTTACTGTTGTATTTTAGACAGACACTTACATAGCAAGATACCTGACACAATGAGATCTAATAGTCTGTTCTCTCAGCAAATCTTGCCAGCAGGGTTATCCTGAGGGACTGAGCCCACAACTAAGTGAGTATCACCACTGGAAAGTCTGCATTCAGTACCAAGAAACACAACCATCAGCTTAGTTCTACTATTATTTATTTTTTTAAATATTTTTGAAAAAATATAATTTTTTTACAATATTTTCAACTTAAACACTATTCACACTGAACACGTATGGCAGCTTAACCTACCCAAATATGAAGTTTAAGAAGCCAAAACTGTTCTAGCTTAGTTAAAAGAAAAGTTGTGCTGCAGACTATTGTAGTGATGGTTAACAAAGCAAGGAAAAGCACCACTCAAATCATATGTTACAATTTCTTTGTTCAATTGGATTAAGGGTTGGTCAAATGTTAGACTTTACAAAGGCATAGCTACAATAAGAACTGCAGGAGATGCAGCTCTCAAATTACATACTTTCTCAAATACATTTCTGACATGATAACATACCACAAAAGCCAATACTAGTTCTACTCTGATCACTACCTCAGTAACCGAAGACAGGTGTGTCTACAATAATTTCAAATTAACAACCTTCCTCAGAAGATTCTTTCTGATTGGGACAAATACAAATTTAAGTCTAAACTGAGAAATTTGCTTAACAACTAGAACTTAATTTAAATTTACTCACTTAAAAAAGCTTAGACAGTAACAAGCGTTAGTTAATCCTAAGGGACCAGTTTAGTCTCAAAAAAAGACAATTCACTAAGTTAAAGGTCATTTAATCTGGTGCTTTGTCACAACTTGACTGGTGCTTCTTTCCTTGCTGTCTTCACATCAAGCCATGGGGCCAATTCTGTTTTTCAGTAAATGTTTGACAGCTTTTTACTTAATAACAGTCTCAGCACTTTTATTAAGCATGCAAGACTAACAAAACTTTGGCAATGCATAAGTGTAACACAGTGACAAGAGAGCTTTTACAATTAAGTCTTCTAATACTGCCTTCACAGTGTGGAAATTGTGCTACATCCACCAAAAGAGGGCCCCGTCTACTCAAATATTTTAGTACTTCACCCCAGGAACAAACTCCTTTGCATTTGGATTCAGATTGCTCTTGACCTGGAAAATAAGTACATAAAAAAGCAAGTTCATTAACGAATGGCTTCATATACTCAGAAGCATTCAACCCAGATCTACATGCAAAACATCTTCCAAAAAAATACAAAACAAAAGCAAGAACTGAGATCAATAAACTTAACCCCAAAAAATCTATGGCTGGGAAGGCAGGAACCATGTAAGGTATATGCATTGTATCAAATTTTATCAGCTTTCTAAGGGAAAGTAGGAATAGAAATTAAATTTGCTTAAGTGTAACTAGAAACCCACTAACTTCACATAAACTAAGAAAATATCACAGAATAAGGAATTCTGTTCCTTTAACTATATTTGACTTTCTTTAAACTTTCTTACAAAAATATATTTTTAAAGGATTTTATTTATTTATTTGTAGGCATAGAAGGGAGAAAGAGAGGGAAAGAAACACCAATGTGTGGTTGCCTCTCACCCCCTCCCCCTGCTTGGGACCTAGCCCACAACCTGGGCATGTGCCCTGACTGGGAATTGAACTGGTGACCCTTTGATTCGCAGACTGGCACTCAGTCCAATGAGCCACACCAGCCAGGGCCTTCGTAAGAATATTAAACAAGTGTTGAAATGATGATTAAAGTGAATGGGGAATTGTTTATACATTAATTTTACTTTAAGATCTTCATTGAAAATGTGGAGTTGTCTTTCTACAATTGCTGTATTCTAATTCCCACAGGAAGCATGGTATATAATAGGAAAACTACATGGGGAGTCAGAAGACCTAAAATGGAACCCCAGCTATGCCCCTAACTAACTTCCTATGTAAGCCTGGCAAAGTCATTCTCTCCGGGACTCCATTTTTTAATTGGTATGGGGAGAATGGGCCAAAGTCTCTGAGAGCCTTAGAGACTTGTACCACATTATTTGATCTCTAAATCTTTACTTTCCTAAGCAGATGTGTCAGCATATAGGGAATAACTAGAAAATTTCCTCTACCACATCTTGGAATGCAAGTTGAAAAAGACGAAAAGAAACCAGAATGGATTCCAGGGCCTGACATATAGGCACGCTGGAAGGCTTTTACACTGATTCTAAGCTCCCTATGTCACTTACTTTAAGACCAAAGCACATTAAACAACATGTTGGAGTAATAATTTAACCTTAAGTTTCATAATTTATGTATAACCATTTCCTTGCACGAGACACAGTCTTCCTTCTCTCAAGGGGAATATATATAAAAGTGTGAGATTTAAATAAAAAGCAGTGTTCTTGAATATGCAATCTTTTGGCATAAGCAACCTCAAATAATCAAACTGAACAAACCAGTTTCGAGACAATGAATTTCTACTGGTTCCAGATTAAAGTTATACTTTATACCCAGCAAAGGGCTTAACGCATCAGAACAACCAGGGTTATTTGTGGAGTGACTAAGGTAGCCATAAGCAAGCATACCCCAATGGACTATATTCAGATCACATACCTCCTCAACTGGGACATTTATTGTAACAGAGACTATACAAAAATTTAAATTTCAGTATTCTCTACACAGCCCTTTAGACGAATGGTTTCCAAATGCCTGATAGGGTAGGCTGGTAGTATTTTCTGGGAGTGCTTTTTTTAAAAAAAGTGGCATTAAAAAAATTTATTTATTTTTAGAGAGAGGGGAAGGGAAGGAGAAAGAGGGAGAGAAACATCAATGTGTGGTTGCCTCTCACTCATGCCCCTACTGGGGACCTGGCCCACAACTCAGGCATGTCCCCTGACTGGGAATGGTACCGGCGACCCTTTGGTTTGCAGGTCAGCACTCAATTCAGTGAGCCACACCAGCCAGGCAACCTTTTTAAAAATAAACATGCCTAGATGATTGATTCTGCAATTCTGGGATGTAGCTGAGGAACTTTTTTGTTTGTTTTGTTTTTAATACTTCATAACTAATTATGATGCACAGCAAGGTTAGGAAGTCATTGCCCAGTGAACAGAAGACAGTTGCAAGAAATACTTCAGAGTATAGGGGTAAATTTCGGAGACCTTGTAGAAGCAAATAGAGATTACCGATAAGGACAGAAAGGTTAACTTTCTCACTTTAAATTATTTTATCTTATTTTCAGTGAGGAACTCATTAGGTTCTACTCTATTACTGATGCCTAGTTATGACAATTTCTAATAATACTTTTTACTACAAATATACCATCACCAATGAGACACTGGGAATAACTAAAGATGCAAATAGGCTTCTTTTCTGCCAAGAGCTGAATAGATATCCTTATTAATTCACAGTTCCAAAAGGAGGCAGGGTTAACTCAATGAAAATCCTGGAGTTCCTGAATTCAGGGAGGGGTGTGTGTGAGGGGGAATCTCCAAAATTTTATGTTCCAGATAAAAATTTGTGAATTTCACCAAACTTTTAAGACAATATTAAAGAGCAAAAACCTCTCCATCAAGGTAATTCTATATAGGCAGGTCACATGGACGTACTGTGTATTTCTTTTGGATTTGCTTTAAGTCATTTACACATCCTAGGGCAACAGTTATCAAAACTAAAAGAAGTGGCAAGAAGTCTGTTAGTAGTCTCACACTAACTCCAGAGTGTTGCCAGAAGTCACTCCATGTCATAAGTGAGACTGAGAGGCCTCTGCTTCCATAGTAGAAAGCAGTACAATTTCAGAAGGGGAAGAGACATAGAACTCTTCTTAAACAGACGGTTGCTGGCTTTTCCACTTATGGAAAAGATGAGCTAGGTTCTAAAAAGATGAAAAATAACTTTTTACCACAAGATCTTCCAGAGAAGAGCCATCACTGATAACAAGGTCATTAAATTGGTCTTGGATTTGGTCCATAGTTTGTGGAAGATCTCGAGCTGGAATAAACCACTCATGTTCTTCTTCCTCTTCCAGCATTTCTTGGAAACAGCGTTCAATAAATTCCTCTTCCCATAACTCCTCTTCTATCTGGATTTATAATAAATAAAGGATAATTTATAGCATACTTGGTAAGGTATCACTAGGAACAGTGTGAAATATCTTGAACTAGATGCTATTTAAAAGCACAATATTGTACTTCCTCTTCTGCGCTAAGGAAGAAAAATGTTTACCTTAATACCTGGGAAGATCTGTTTAGGGTTTTGCTATGTCTTTACTTATCTTAGCAGAACATACTTTTTTCCATTGAAGGTAGAGAGGAAGTAACAAATAAAGGAGTGTTCTCATTGAGGAATGCATGTCAGAATTACATATTATACTTTACAACTATATAAACCTTAAACCTACCCAAAATGAAAAAAAATCTTTAGAGGGTAGGGTCAAGGCATGGATAGTTACAAACAAACAATCAAAACTCAAACTGATTCTTAGTCAAATAAGATTACGCTGTTTTGATGTTTTAGATTTATTTTTAGAGAGAGGGGAAGGGAGGGAGAAAGAAAGGGAGAGAAACATTGATGTGCAAGAGAAACATTGATTGGTTTATCAGTTGCCTCCTACACACCCCCAACCAGGGACCTGGCCCACAACCCAGGCATGTGCCCTGACCGGGAATCTAACTGGGACCTTTTGGTTTGCAGGACAACACCCAACTCACTGAACCATACCAGTCAGGGCAAGACTACATTGTTTTGTTTTGTTTTGAATTAAAAAAATAAAATAAAAAATATATATTTATTGATTCGAGAGAGAAAGAGAGAAGAGAAACATCAATGTGAGAGAAATGTTGACTGATTGCCTCCCACATGCACCCCAATCAGGGACCAAACCTGCAACCTAGATATGGGCCCTGACCAGGGATTGAACCCGGTGACCTTTCTTTCGGTCTACAAGAGGACGCTCCAATTAACTGAGCCACCCGCAGGGCCACACCAGGAAGGCAAGACTACATTATTTTATTCTTGAATATAACATCATCAGATATGGCAAAATCAAGCTGGCTACTTAAGATAGTATTTATCAATGTAGGAGAGTTCTCTAACCCTAGTACCTATGAGTGTCTGCTCCTGAATCCTATTCTCTTTACTTTCACTGCAGTAAAGCAACACGACTGTTGTAAGGCAGTGGTTTCCAAACCTAATTGCTCACTGGAACCATCTGGGAGCTTTAAAAAAACAAGTTTCCCAGACTACGCCCTAGTCTACTTGAATTAGAATCTCTGGGGTGGAACCCTGAAAAAAAACCCCTCACTAACTAGTAGTAATCAGCATCCAGATAACATAGGAGTGGTGGCACATAAATCCACATTTTTCATGGATAAGGGAACAGATAAAAAACATTTAAAGTAGTTACATTATTTGATGGCTGTAGTGGGGTACAAAAAAAAAAAAAGAACACATATGTACTCAAAACTAACTTGTCTGTTAAATTCCTCTTCATTTTCCATCCACATGTACTCTGCAAATGGATTGTCATCTTCATGAGAATGACCATTAATAATCACATCTTCGTTGATGATGCTAGGGCTAGTACTGCTGCGACTTGGATCTTTCATGGTTGGAGTTAGTTGTCGTTTTTAACCTTAAAAGAAAAACAGTAAGTTAATTTAGTCAGTCATTTTTTCTTAGTGAGCACTTATTATCACCAGGTACCAGACAGAGTTGTTAGATGCACATGATATATTAATGCACATGATAAATCAAGCAATTGATAAGCTTCATTTTCCCTCAAATGATTTTAATGCTTATGAAATAGCCCAGAACAACCTAGCTCTATCAGATAATACTCAGTGAAGGTAATCAATTGCTTAAATGGAGTCCCCACACCATCCCATTTTATTATTTATTTTTAAAAAGATTTTATTTATTTATTTTAGACAGAGGAGAAGGGAGGGAGAAAAAGAGGGAGAGAAAGATCAGTATGTGGTTGCCTCTCACACGCCCCCTACTGGGGATCTGGCCGGCAACCCAGGCATGTGCCCTGACTGGGAATTAAACTGGCAACCCCATGGTTCGCAGGCCAGCAATCAATCCACTGAGCCACACCAGACGGGGCAAAACAAACAAATTTTTAATAACCTTTTAGTTCTTCAGTCCCAAGATATAGCACTAGAACTCTCGGACTTCATAGCCCACTCTACAGTTGACAGTTTTCCCTTAATAACATGGGTTTGAACTATATAAAGTTCAAATTTACAGAGTTTTTTCAATTCACTATAGTTCAACTGGCCAGTGCATTTCAAAGTTGTTGTTCAAGAGTCAATTTCACAGCTGGGAATCTGCATATAGTTGGAGGGCCAACTATACTTATACATGGATTTCACCTCTAACCCCTGTGTGGTTCAAAGGTTGCTGTATTTGCCTTATTTGTGAGTTCATGTCTGGATATCTCCATTGTACAATGAGTTTCAGGCATCCAACCTCTTTGTGCAATGACCATCTCTTCATCATCTCACCCCTTTATGGGAGTAAAAATAGTATCTTATGTGGTAGGTCTAATTGGTTTCTTACATTCAATACAGGCATGCCTCATTTACTAAGCTTCACAGATGTGATTTTTATGAATCGAAGGCAAACCCTCCACCAGCAAAAGGATTATAAATGGCTCTATTGCAAGACCCGCTTTTATTGTGGTCTAGAACCAAACCTTCAATATTTTTGAGGTATGCCTATAGGTGATAACTTGATTTAATTTAATTGAAATAATTGCAGGCTAAAAGTTGAAATGTTAAATTTGGAATTCTACAACATTCTAAAAATGGGTTTATATAAAACAAGAGTTACTTGTACATAAATCCAAACAGTGGTGTGACTTGTGCCAAAGGAAGCCTACCTGAGTATAGAGTTAAAAACAAACAAAAACCCAACCACTTCAGGCTTTACTCCAAAGTTATCAAAATCAGGTAAAACACTAATAAAATCTCCTAGTAGAAAGTTTTTTTCCTTGGATTAAGATTCAGGGAGAGACTTGATCTATGAGTGTTGTCTAACCCTTTTAATCCATTTTTATGGACTTACCTTTACAAAACCTAGGTAAAAATTTTTATTATATAATATGAATTTAGCTTCTAAGCTGAGGGTAGGATGTCCTATCCTGACACATATGCATTTTCACAAATACTGAATACTAACAACAAATAACACTGATGTTTTTAGTTAAGAGGTTCTCAAACTGTAAATTACTGAGAACATCTGCTCTAGTTATTGTGTGTGTGTGTGTGTGTGTGTGTGTGTGTAGACTCTGAGATTTATTTATGTGTGCTAGGGTGTGGATAGAAAGAAAACATTACTTGGGTTAAGAACTTGAGGCACTGTGAAAGCCAACAAGACAAAAAACAGACAATTGATATCTTTGATATGTTTATTTATCATTAAACTTGAATTAAATAAACTTTATTTTGATAACAAGTTTTGACTAAAAAGCAATCAGTTTCTCTAAAGAAAATTACTCATTCTTACGTCAGGCTACCAAATATTTACATGTTCATCTTCACATGAATTACATTATGAATTACATTTTAGATCCTCCTCAAATACTATGAAAAGCAGAAGCCAACTCTGCTTCTTTGCAACAGGATGGAACTTTGTTTACTCTTTGTATGAACCAATCATTAAACTATGTTCAAAGACACCCCAATTTATAACAGCTTTTCATTCTTTTCCCAACATGTATCCTATCCCAACTTGTACCCATTAAATCCTAGCTTTCAAAGACCAAAATATTAACAAGTGACTTGTATTTCGATGAAAAACAGCAAAACTCATGTTTAGTAGAGTATAAGATAATCAATATTCAAATAGAATTTAATAGTTAAGTGGCAACTGTGTATGTGAGACATGTCCATTTAGAAATACTTTTATTTATTTATTTTAATTAAGATTTTATTTATTTTTAGAGATAGGGGAAGGGAAGGAGAAAGAGAGGGAAAGAAACATCAATGTGTGGTTGCCTCTCACTTGCCCCCTCACTGGGGACCTGGCCTGCAACCCAGGCACATGCCCTAGACTGGGAATTGAACCAGCAACCCTCTGATTCACAGGCCTGTGCTCAATCTACCGAGCTACGCCAGCCAGGTAGAAATACTTCTGTTTTAAAATATGCTTTCAGGTTACTAAAGTAGATCTATATATAAATGCAAACATTTTTTAAAAATAAAAGTGTATTCCATGCATTTTATGAGCACAAGTTTGCGTAAAACAATGAAATATCTGCTTCAGCAAATTCTATAGTCTGGGAATCCCAAGGGACTCCCTCCTTCTTATTTGATGCCAACCAGTAACAAAATATAAACAGTGCTTAGTAAAAAGGGCCCAATCCCTGCATTTGACAAAGCCCCGGGTCAGCTTTTTGCCTGTTAGCATGTCATCAAACAACCTGTGGATGTGCTAAAGATCCCAGTAAGAGAGTCTATGAAGTCTAAGTAAATGGAATTACTTTGTCATGCAATATTTGGGAAACAAATCATAACTGAAGCAAAAAAGAATGGACTGGAGTCTGGACACTAATCTTAAACTTTATACAGCTAAGGGAAGGAACAACTGTTGGCCAGTCAGGTGAAAGTCAGAGGGGTAAGGATCATTTACTTTCAGAACATTGACAGACATACAATTACTGAACTCAAAATGTTCTAATATAAGGCAATGTATTGGGTTTTTAATTTTCTTCTATGATCTGTTCTTGACCCTTCTTGGACCGCACTCTTTATAGTGTTTCCTCTTTTTGTGTTTGCTATTTAAAGATATTGAACATGTAGTTCAAACATCATAAGGCTTACAATTTTAAAAGGTAAAATCGTAAAGTGATTGGCATATGTTCAAACATAAAGATACATGCAGTAGTAGCCAATGCTGCCTAGGGCAAGAAATAACAGTTGGAACAAACAACAAATAAAGTGAAAAGCTGGGAGGAAAGCAGATGCTTTGGGAAAAGACCTGGGAAGACCCTACAATCTCACCTCTGGCTGACTTTCATGTTCTGCATATAAAATGAAAGCTAAAAAAGACTTGTAATCTGCCTAAATGTTGAAGGGATGCCTCAACATACACAAGAGCCTATCTGCAAAGACTGGGAGAGTTTTGTTTTTGGTTTACAGGTATTTAAGAAAATCTCTTTTAAAAAGATTTTATATTTATTTTTAGCCCTGGCTGGTGCAGCTCAGTGGATTGAGCGCAGGCTGGGAACCAGAGGATCCCGGTTCGATTCCCGGTCAGGGCACATGCCTGGGTTGCGGGCCAGGTCCCCTTGAGGGCCATGTGAGAGACAACCATACATTGCTGTTTCTCTCCCTCTGTCTCCCTCCCTTCTCCTCTCTCTAAAAATAATAAATAAATGAAATCTTAAAAAAAGATTTTATAGTTATTTTTAGAGAGAAGGGGAGAGAGAAAGAGAGGGAGAGAAACATCAATGTGTGGTTGCCTCTCATGCGCTCCCTACTGGGGACCTGGCCTGCAACCCAAGCATGTGCCCTGACTGGGAACTTAACCAGCAACCCTCTGGTTTACAGGCCAGAACTCAATCTACTGAACCACATCAGCCAGGGCAGGAAATCTCTTTTAAATAACCAGTGGACCATTAAGCTAATGGAACTGAGACTTCATTGGCTACAGACACAAATGATTGTGAAGTTTTACATAATTAGTTTAGAAAAGTCACCAAACTACTAAAGTAGAACAACCCTGGGGAGAAGGAAGAATCTGGTTTTCAGAGCTTCGACATAATATTCAAAATGTCCAGTTTTCAATAAATATTTTAAGGCATGCACAGAAATAAGAAAGTATGGTTTATACATAGGAAAAAAAGACAAAAACTTTAAACAGGTATTTTAAGTATGTTCAGAGAGCTAAATAAAGGAAACCATGTACAGAGAACTACAGGAAACCACAAGAATAATGTTTCATCAAAAAGAGAGTATCAATAGTGAAAAATTATAAGAAAGAAACCAAATAGAACTTGTGGAGTTGAAAATACAATAACTGAAATAAAAAATTACTGGAGTAAGTTTTAGTATGCAGTAGCACAACTCCCTTCCCCACCTTTAGAGGAAAAAACTTGCGTACTTATTTTTCATATGAACTTTAGAATCATTTTGTCCATATAGTTTGATTAGAATTTATTAAATTCTGTAACTTGATCAGCATTGATATTTTTATATTAAGTTTTTGGCCAGTAAGACTGTGTATCTATTCTCTTGAAATTGTTTTAATTCCTTAAAATCTAAATAAATCAGGACTTTTTATCAATAATAGTTGGCTAGATTATTTGAACCAGTCTTTGTACTGAAAAATGAAATAATTTTTTTTAAAGATTTTATTTATACTTAGAGAGAGGGAAAGGGAGGGAGAAAGAGAGGGAGAGAAACAGCAATGTATGGTTGCCTCTCACACGGCCCCCACTGGGGACCTGGCCTGCAACCCAGGCATGTGCCCTGACTGGGAATCGAACCGGGACCATTTGGTTCCCAGCCCGTGCTCAATCCACTGAGCTACAACCAGCCAGGCCTGAAAAATGAAATAATTTATAAGAAATCCTTAAAAGCAATAAAGTGTTGACAAGAAAGTAAAGTGGGAATTCAGACAGCAAAGTGCAACTTTTAAACAATGAAGTGGACTTTTGCCTATTAGGTTTCTTTGGGTTGACTCCTTGGATGCTTTATGGAGCAAGAGGCACAGAAGTAGAGGTGGAAAAATGAAAACAAAATCCTACCCACTCTAAACCAAGACCCTTAAAGGGCTAGGCTATATGCGCAGGGTAAGAGTAAACCAAAAGTAATCCTCATGTCCTACCATGCAAATCAAGAAGAGATAGAAGGGAACAAAGACACTGTGAATATGGCTACTTCTCCTGTGGATAGGAGAAAGTAAGTCTCCTCAACCTGGGAGGTCAAGAACATCCCAGGTGTGAACTAAGTATGAAATGGTCCTGAAAGGGCAGTGTCCCCAGTGCCAGTTACTGTTAAAAGCAAAGGTTAAAAACTCCCTGTGAGGAAGGTGCATTCATTCCTGGCTTTAGGACCTCCACAAAGAATTTTTTTAAAAGTTATTTTTAAAGATTTTATTTATTTGTTTTTAGAAAGAAGGGAGGAAGAAACACAGGAAGAGAAACATCATGTGCAAGAGAGAAACATCAGTTGCCTCTCACATGCCCCCAGCTGCGGACCTGGCCCACAGCCCAGGCATGTGCCCTGATAAGGAATCCAACAGGCGACCTTTCAGTTTGCAGGCTGGCACTCAATCCACTGAGCCACACCAGCCAGGGCTTCACAAATAATTTAAGGGCAACAAACAATATATGATTAAAGATAACCAAACCCAAAAGGAAAAAACAAGACACAATGAACAAGCAGCAGCACAACTTATAGGAAGCATCGTCAGACCCATACCCAACTGCAAATATTGGGATTAAATAACACAGATGGCAAAACAAATGATTATTGCATGTAAGTCTTGAGAATATCCTCAGAGAAAAGCAAAGTATAAAAAGTGCATAGAAGATTGGAAAAAAGGCAATACAACTTCTAGATATATAGAAATCACAAGGTAAAAATACAATAGGTTTGGCAGCAGATTAGATACAAGAACTGGAAGATAAAAGATTATCCAGAAAACATCAAATACAAAAAAGAAAAAAAAAAAAAAAGAAAACACAAAAAGGCTTCAAGCAATGTCGTGGGCAGAGTGCAAACTACCAAGTTCCAGAAGAGCACAAATGGAACAGAGGCAGGATATGATTAGTCTAGATCTGATGAAAAGTATCAACTAACATGTTTAAGACCAAGAATCTCAAAGCTAGCTACAAATCATGATACAATATAGTCAAACAGCAGAATATGAGAGAATTCTTAAAAGCAAAAAACAAGCAAAAAATACGTTTATGGGAATATATATTAAAAATATATTTTTAAAAATGAGATTTAACCTTCTAAAGTTTATTGATTTTTTTTGGTTTTCTATCTATTGAATTCATTTATCAGTTCTAGTATTTTTTTGCTATTTTTAAAAAAATATATTTTATTGATTATGCTATTACAGTTGTCCCATTTCCCCCCCTTTATTCCCCTCCACCTCACCTGCCCCCATTCCCCACCCTTTAGTTTTTGTCCATGGGTCATACACGTAGTTCTTTAGCTTCTACATTTCCTACACTATTCTTAATCTCCCCCTGTTTTCTACCTACCATTTATGCTACTTATTCTCTGTACTTTTTTCCTCCTCTCTCCCCCTATGACTCCCCTGTTGATATCCCTCCATGCCTTATACAAATCCTTTTAACATTCCATATAATAAAGACTGGGTGACGATAAACCCCTTGAACTTGACCTTATCTGAGAAGCACTTTGTCTGCCCTTCCATTCTAAACAAACGTTTTGCTGGATAGAGTATTCCTGGATGTAGGTCCATGCCTTTCATGACTTGGAATACTTCTCTCCAGCCACTTTTTGCCTGCAAGGTCTCTTTTGTGAAATCAGCTGACAGTCTTATGGGAATTCCTTTGTAGGTAACTGTCTCCTTTTCTCTTGCTGCTTCTAAGATTCTCTCCTTATTTTTAATTTTGGGTAATGTAATTATGATGTGCCTTGGTGTGTTCCTCTTTGGGTCCAACTTCTTTGGGATTCTCTGAGCTTCCTGGACTTCTGGAAGTCTATTTCCTTCGCCAGATCAGGGAAGTTCTCCTTCATTATTTGTTCAAATAAATTTTCAATCCCTTGGTCTTCCTCTTCTCCTCTGGCACTCCTATGACTCGGATGTTGGGATGTTTAAAGATGTTTTGGAGGTTCCTAAGCCTCTCCTCAGTTCTTTGAATTCTTGTTTCTTCATTCTTTTCTTTTGGATGTTTTTTTCTTCCTTGTGGTCACTCCGTTGATTCGAGTCCCAGTTTCCTTCTCATCTCTATTGGTTCCCTGCACATTTCTCATTTCCTTTAGCGTAGCCTTCATTTGTTCAACTGTGACCAACTTTCACCCAATTCTGTGAGCATCCTGATTACCAGTGTTTTGAACTGTGTATCTGATAGGTTGGCTATCTCTTAGTTGTATTTTTGTCACTTAGTTGTATTTTTTCTGGAGCTTTGATCTGTTCTTTCATTTGGGCCATTTTTTTTTTCTCGGCGCACCTGTTACTTTAAGGGGCAAGCTATTGTTCAAGCTACGCAAACTAGGTGTTCACCAGGGTGGGGTAACCCACTTTGCTGTGTTGTGATGCTACCTGTGGGAGCGGGCCCTGAAAGAACAATGGCATTTGCTCTGCTCTCTGCACTTCCCCCGCTACCCACAAGCAAGTTGGGCCCTTCTGTGCTGGCTCTGGGGTGGGTGGGCGTGCTTGCATAGTTCCAAGGCCCTGTGGGTCTCTCCCACGAACTCTCCTGTGAGGCTAGGAGTTCCTCCCATCACCGCCTCAACCTGCACAGGTGTTTTCAATTGGTGGTTTGAGGCTTTATTTCCCTGTGATGGTGGATTGCACAGTCTGTTCTGCTCCCCAGCTTTTTTCCCGGTTTATCTGCTTGCAAATGAGGGATTGCTCAGTCCACTAGTCTCAGCCCTGCTGGGTCCGGGTTGGCCAGCCATGGGTTTCGCTGAGTGCACCGGCCACGTTTTGGCCAGGCGCACCTGCTGCGGGTCTCTCCAGGCAGCTGGAGTGTTGCAGGTACCGCTCCACAAACCGCAGTCTTGCCACATGCTCTCTGCCCGGCTCCACCCTGCTTACTGGTCTGGATGAACGTGTCTTATTTAACTCCTTGGTTGTCGGACTTCCACTCAGTTAGATTTTGTCAGATCTGGCTGTTATTTTTTTAAAATCTTTGTTTTTCCTCTTTTGGTTGTGTGAGGAGGTAGAGTGTGTCTTACCTACGCCTCCATCTTGGCCGGAAGTCCTCTATTTATTGATTTTTTTTTGAGAGAGGAAGGGTTGGGGTGGGGGGGGAGAGAGGGGGAGAAAGAGAGATTGAGAGATGGAGAGATCGAGAGAGAAAGAGAGAAACATTGATTTGTTTCACTTATTTATGCATGTACTGGTTGACTCTTGTATGTGCCCTGACCAGGTACCAAAGCCACAACCCTGGCATACTGAGACAATGCTCTAACCTACAGGTAGCAAACGCAAGGCCCCACAGGCCAAATCCGGCCCTCCACCTTGTTTCATGTGGTCCAGTACCCTGTTTCTACCCAGTGGCAGTGCCGAAATCTAACTTAAGTGTTAAGGAGTTACATTTATGCAGTCCTAAAATTACATTTGGCTCTTTGAAGGCAACTGCGAGGCTGATGTGGCCCCCGGTGAAAATGAGTTTGACACCATCTAATCAACTGAGCTAGCCACCAGAGCAAAAACATTATTTTTAAAATGCAACAAGAAAAATCAGCTGCTTTTCAACAATAATGAAAAGTAAAACTACACTGAAAGAAAATAACTACAACCCCAGAATGCTATACCCCTGCAGAAAATTGCTTTCAAACATAAATAAACTAGGAAATTTCCATCCTTATATTCAGGAATATTTTGAACAGCAAGAACTAGGTGATTCCTGAAGGTAAATAGACCTAAAATTATATGGGCTTGGCATGATTTAAACTAGTACATCTTTTTTAAAGAGAATTTTAGTAACAGTTTCTTTAAGCCAAAACTGACAACAAATGCCAGGGAAAAAAATGGTAAAATAAATTTGTAAAATCTCAAATGCTTAAACTAGTATATCTTTAACAAGATTTAATTTTTTTTCTTGTTATGATAGGTCTATTCAGGTTTTCTATCTCTTTGGTTAATTATGGTGATTTATATTTCATTAAAATGTTATTTTGTCCAGATTTCAATTTTGTTATAAAATGACAAAGACTATACTTTGCACAGAATGACACTATTCCAATTTTTTTTGTTTCACAGTTAATTTGACTTTATGTTTCTCTTTTCCTTGATTAGGTCTACCAGAGATTTAGGGGGGAAAAAAATTCCAGCTTTGCAATTTGCAGAACAGTGAGTGTATTAAATTCATATATGTAAAAGAGGGGGATCTGTGTGTGTTTTTATGGTTTACAAAGGCAGAAAATCTCTGAAAAATATAAAAGAAACTGAGAAGCAAATCATATTAGATTAGAGACTTGTATCCAGAATATATAAAGAACTATTGTTACTCGATAATAAACAGACAACCCAATTTAAAAATGGGCAAAGGACTGAATAACCAGTTTTCCAAAGGACATATAAATGGCCAATAAACACATGAGGAGATGATCAACATCATTAACCAGTAGGGAAATTCAGTGAAAACCACAGTGAGCCCTGGCTGGCGTGGCTCAGTGGATTGAGTGCCAGTCTGGGGACCAAAGGGTCTCTTGTTCGATTCCCAGTCAGGGCACATGCCTGGGTTGTGGGCCAGGTCCCCACAGGGGGCGAACGAGAGGCAGCCACATATTGATATTTCTCTCCCTCTCTTTCTCCCTCCCTTCCCCTCTATCTAAAAATAAATAAAATCTTAAAAAACAAGCAAAAAACCCCACAATGAGACACCACTTTACACTAAAATGTCTAGAAAACATATACACAAAAACTTGTGCACAGCAGTACTATTTTCAATAGCCAAAAAGGATATACAACCCAAAGGGACCCAGTAAATAAGTGGATAAATGCGGTATGTCCATACAATGGAGTATTACTCATGAAAGACCTGATACATTATAACATGAACAATGAAAACATGTTAAGAGAAAGAAGTCAGCCACAAAGGACCACATGTTGCATGATGGCTAAGGGGTATATGATTTCTTTTTGAGGATAATTAAAAATGTTCTAAAATTGACTGAAGTGATGAATGCATAACTGTGGATATACTAAAAAAATACTCTACTGTATACTTTAAGTGGGTAAAATGCATGGTCTATCAATCATAGTTCACTAAGAGTTGTTTAAAAAACTACGAATATTGGTTACCTACCACCAGGGAGAACGAGGTGGCTAGAGATATTTTTGTTGTATCTTTTAAATTTTGAATAGATTACCTATTAAATAATTCAACTTTAATAAACAAAGCCCATGGTATTAGTTTTATTAATCTTTTCTACTTATTTTTAATTAATTTCAGTTTCCATACTTTATTTTTCCTTCCTTTCTAAATTTCAGCCAATTTGCTGCTGTTTGTATTTCAAGTTGAAAAATATTTAATTTTAACCTTCCACTTAATAAAAGTTTTATACCTATAAATATTCTCTAGAAGTTTTTATATACAGCATATTTCTTATCAATTTTAGGTAATTACAAATTACTTAATTTATAATGAGCCACAGATTCGGGAGAATATTTTTGTTTTGGAAGATTTTATTTATTTTTTAGAGAGAGGGGAAAGAAGAGGGAAAGAGAGGGAGAAACATCAATGTGTGAGATATATCCACTGGTTGCCTCACACCCCCCCCACCTGGGGACCGCAGCATGTGCCCTGACTAGGAATCAAACCCGCAACCTTCCAGTTTGCAGGCTAGCACTCAATCCACTGAGTCACATCAGGCAGGGCTTTTTTTTTTTTTTGGAAAGAATATTTTTCTTAAATATTCTCCAAGCAGTTAAAGTTCGTTTGGTTATCTCTTGATGACCTAATTTCTAGTTTTATTATTATAAAATGTAGCCAGAAAAGCCTTTACTTTTGGGGTTTATCAGTTTTGTTTGCAGGCAACTACGGTTGATTTTTGTAAAATGTTCCTGGGACCTTAAACAGAAAAATGATTTCTATTTCTAAGATACAAAAATGATATGTGTGTGTGTGTGTGTGTGTATATGGTTGATATTTTTACTTCATCTATTAAATTCTGAAAATGATGAAATCAAATCCTCTACTCTAAGTTAGATTATTTGACCTAAATAATCTGTCTCATACAGAATTAACATTTTTGATAACTGATGTTTGTTTGGCTTTATGTCTTCCATCATAATTTTATATTTGGTTTATTTTCACATTCTATTCGTGCAATGATCATTGTCCTATTTTAAATGGTTTTCTAAAAAAAAAAAAGCTCTATTTTTCATTTACTTACAAACTTTCATTTACTGAGGAATAAGTGTTTTTTCTTTTTCCAGTTTGAGATATAATTGACATCAGCACCATGTAAGTTTAAGGTGTACAGCGTAATGATATGACTTACATCTATTGTGCAATTAAATATTTGAATACTTTCCTGTCAATTAAAAGTATATTCTATAAACCCATATCCAATTCAAGACATTCAGAATGCTTTTCCTTCTTCAGTATACCTAACCAAGTCCCTGATCCCAGACAAGGCAAGATTTTTCAAATGATTTTACTTACGAACTTCCTCCCCCACACCCACCTTCTAAGGTCTGTGGAAATAGCTTAGCACTGTTAGAGCCACATTATTAGGTTTTCCCTTACAGTATTTATCTTTTCATAGAATTTTTAAAGTGAACACTTACAATTCATATGATCACCTGTTTATGTTTCCTGCTCATCACTGTTTCTTTTACTCATCATCTGCCCCTAACTTGACATCTCTTTTGGTCTAACAGTTCTACATAACCTGATGATATCTATTTCTACGCCACTTTAAGTCTTTTGCCTTTATATCTGAATAATAAGTGGGCCAGATTTAGACTTCTGTCAATAATCTACAAATATTCCAGCTTTCACTGCTATAAAAAACTAGTTTTTGTTCTTTTGTAAACATCGTGTTTAGGTGAGAGCCTAACAATTAAATTCAGAAATTTCACCATATTTTGGTTAGGGGAGAGCAGTTTTTTAAAAATTGTTGCCTGGCACTTTTAATCTACAAACTCTTATCTTCAGCTGTTTTTTCCCCCTCCTGAAATGCCTCCCCTCATAAAAATTCTTACTAAAATTCTAATAAAATTCTCTTCTATCACCCTGGCCTGGTGGCTCAGTTGGTAGGAGCATCGTCCTGTATACCAAAAATGTTGTCGGGTTTCTCTCCGGTCAGGGCACACACCTAAGCTGTGGTTCAATAACCTGTCGGTGTGCATGGGTGGCAACCCATCGATGCTTCTCTCTCACACTGACGTTACTCTCTCTTTCTCTCCGTGTAAAATCGATAAACATGTCCTCAGGTTAGGGTTTAAAAAAAGCTCTCTCTTGTCTCTTTCTTTCATGTGACTCCACAGACATCTTTACTTTTGTTAGACTCTACTTTGAACTACTGTAATTCCTTAACCTTACATACATATTTTGCATATCTTAGCCTACTAGTTGTCTCTTTAGCAGTTAGTAAAAAAGGATGAAGAAATTTTGTATCAGCTAGTTTCCACTCAGCATTTTGTGAGGAGCACTGAAATCCTGGTTTACTGTTGGACAGTATAAAGTAATGATTAAAAGTACGAGCTCCAGATCCCTCTGGCAAGTAACTTAACCTCTCCGTGTCTCCTGTTCCCCACCTGTAAAAAGGGTAACAATAAAAGTACCTAAGTAGAGAGCCTAGAAAAGGAAAGTATTACCTTAATGCTTATTAAACATTTATAGCAATTAAAGGTTTTTAGAAAAGGTATTAGGTAAAAATCACATGTCCATAAACCTATAGGTGAAATAATGTCATGGAAAAATCCCAAAGACTATATATATATATAACCCTAATCTAAACTGCAACGTTAACAA
The DNA here is from genome assembly GCA_004026765.1 of Micronycteris hirsuta. Classification (NCBI taxonomy): domain Eukaryota; kingdom Metazoa; phylum Chordata; class Mammalia; order Chiroptera; family Phyllostomidae; genus Micronycteris; species Micronycteris hirsuta. The sequence continues at coordinate 180,621 of PVJI01000419.1, forward strand.
GGGTGATGAGGTAAAGGTAAGAGTAAGGATTGCTCAGCACTACCTATCATCACTGTTGATAAAAACTCATAAAAGGAGCTCTCCAACAAGAGCTCTGGTTAAAAAGCTTTATTTCTGGTAAATAAACATTTCTGCATCCAACATAGGAGCACCTAAATATGTAAAGCTTGATGGACATAAAGAGAGAGTCACAGTTTACAGTCATAGTAGGGGATTTCAACACCCCACTGACATCAATGGCTAGAACTTCCAGACAGAAAGTCAACAAGGAAACAGTGAACTTAAATGAGACACTGGATCAGATGGATTTAATTGGTATCTTCAGAGCATTTCGCCCCAAAGCAGCAGACTACACATTATTTTCACACATGGAACATTTTCTAGGGTAGACCATGTTAGGTAGGACACAAAATAAGTCTCAATAAACTTAAGAAGATTAAAATTGTATCAAGCACCTTCTCTGACCGTAATGGAATGAAACTAGAAATCAACTGTAAGAAAAAAAACCTGAAAAATACAGTCATGGAGGCTAAATAATATGTTACTAGAAAGGTAACAATAAGATCAAGGAAGAAATCAAAAGTTAGCATGAAACTAATGAAAATGAGAACACAACAAACCAAAATCTATGGGACACAGCAAAAGCAGTCCTAAGAAGAAAACTCATAGCACTATGGGCCTACCTCAGGAATAAGAAAAAAATAAAATAAACTAACCTATCACTAAAAGAACTGGGGGAAAAAAACCCCACAACAAACAAAGCCCAAAGTGTGTAAAAGAAAATAAAAATCAGAGCAGAAATAAATGAAGCAGTCTAAAAAAACAGTACAAAAGATAATGAAACCAAGAGTTAGTTCTTTGAAAAAATAAATAAGCTCAACAAACCTTTAACCAGATTCATCAAGAGAAAGAGAGGATCCAAATAAATACAATAAAAAATGAAAGAGAAGTAACAAATGATGCCAAAGAAATACAAAGGGTTTGAAGAAAATATTACTAACAACTATATACCAACAAACAGGAAAATCTAGAAAAAATGGATAAGTTCCTAGAAAAATACAGTCTTCTAAAACTGGATCAGGACGAGTCAGAAAATCTTAATAGACTATAACTAGTGAAATTGAAGCAGTAATAAAAACAAAACAAAACAAAAATACTCCCAAATAATAAAAGCTCCAGACTAGGTGGATTCACAGGTGAATTTTACCGAACATTCAAAGAACACCTATCCTTCTTAAACTACTAAAAAAAAAAAAAAAAAAAAAAATTCAAGAGAAGGGAAAACTCCCAAGCTCATTTTGCAAGGCCAACATTATCCTACTTCCAAAACCAGATAAAGACACCACGAAGAAAGAAGATATAGGCCAATATCCCTGACAAACACAGATGTTAAAATCCTCAACAAAATATTAGCAAACTGCATCCAGCAATACATTAAAAAGTCATACACCATAATCAAGTGAGATTTATTCAGGGGATGCAAGCTTGGTACAATATCCACAAGTCAATAAATGTGATATGCCATGTAAACAAAACGAAGAATAAAAACCATATGATCATATCAACAGATGTAGAAAAAACATTTTATAAAATCCAGTACCTGCCCCAGCCAGGTAGCTCAGTTGATTAGAACATTATCTGCATATGCCAAGGTTGCAGGTTCGATCCCCAGTCAGAGCACATATAAGAATCGAACAATGGGCCCTGGCTGGTGTGGCTCAGTGAATTGAGTGCCAGCCTGCGAACCAAACAGTTGCTGGTTCGATTCCAAGTCAAGGCACATGCCTGGGTTACAGGCCAGGTCCCCAGGAGGGGGTGTGCCAGAGGCAACCACACATTGATGTTTCTCTCCCTCCCTTCCCCTCTCTCTGAAAATAAAATCTTAAAAAAAAAAAAAAAAAAAAAAAAAAAAAAAAAAAAAAAAAAAAAAAAAAAAAAAAAAAAAAAAAAAAAAAAAAAAGACTCAAACAATGAATGCATAAATAAATGCATTCATTTATGGGACAATAAATTGATGCCTGTCTCTCTCTCTGCTCCCCTCCCCCCAAATCAATAAATAAAAATTTAAAAAAAGAAATAAAATCCCATTTATGATAAAATCTCTTATCTAAGTAGGATGAGAGGGTACATACCTCCATGTAGGGCACACATGACAAACCCACCATCCTCAATGGGCATAAACTAAAAGCATTTCTTTTAGATCAGGAATAAGACAGGGATGTCCACTTTCACCACTCTTATTCAATACAGTACTGCAAGTCCTAGTCATAGCAATCAGAAAAAAAATAAAAGGCACCAAAATTGGAAAGGAGGAAGCAACACTGCCATTATTCACAGATGACATGGTATTGTGCATAGAAAACCCTCAGGATTCCACTGAAAAGCTACTACATCTAATAAATGAATTTGGCAAAGTAGCAGGGTACAAAATTAACATTCAGAAATCAATGGCATTTCTATACACCAATAATGAATTATCAGAAAGAGAAATTAAGAAAACAATCCCATTTACTATTATAACAAAAAAAAATGAGGTACTTAGAAATAAATTTAACTGAGGAGGTAAAAGACCTGTACTTGGAAAATTACAGGACACTGAAGCAATTGAGGAAGATACAAATAAGTGGATGCATACACCATGTTCATGGATGGAGAGAATGAACATCATAAAAATTTGCATACTACTCAAAGCAATCTATAGATTCAACACAATTCCCATTTAAATACCAATGGCATTATTTCACAGACCTAGAACAAATATTCCAAAAATTTATATGGAATCAGAAAAGATCCCAAATAGCCTCAGCAATCTTGAGAAAGAAGAACAAAATTGGAGGGATTGCCGCTATAATCAGAACAGCCTGGTACTGGCAATAAGAACAGGCATATAAATCAGTGGAACAGAACAAAGAGCACAGAAATAAACCCATGCCTACACAGTCAATTAGTATTTGACAAAGGAGGCAAGAGCATACAATGGAATAAAGTCAGTCTCTTCAATAAATGGTGCTGGGAAAACTGGAAAGGAACGTGCAAAAAAATGAAACTGGACCACTAACTTACACATATACAAGAATAAACTCAAAATGGATAAAAGACTTAAATGTAAGCTTTGAAAACAAAGATCCTAGAAGAAAACTCTCGTAGCAATATTTTTGCCAATATGTCTCCTAGAGCTAGGGAAATAAAGAAAAAAATAAATGAGACATTAAACTAAAAAGTTTCTGCACAGCTAAAGAAACCATCAACAAAATGAAAAGGGAACCCACATACAGCGCCACAAAGCAGTGAAAGCAGGTTGCCTCACCCTGGCAAATACCTAAGGCTCCACCCCTTACAATAAAACAGGTGCACCAAGACAGGGAGTCAAAGCAGCTCTACCTAATACACAGAAATAAACATAGGGAGGCTGCTAAATTGAGGACACAAAGAAATATGGCCCAAATGAAAGAACAGATCAAAACTTCAGAAAAAGAACTAAGCAAAATGGAGATAGCCAACCGATCAGATACAGAGTTCAAAACACTGGTATAAGGATGCTCAGAGAACTCACTGAGTATGGCAAATGCAAAAGGAAGAAATAAAGGCTACACTAAGTGAAATAAAGAAAAATCCACAGGGAACCAACAGTGAAGGGAAGGAAGCCAGGGCTCAAATCAACGATTTGGAACATAAGGAAGAAATAAACAGTGAATCAGTACAGAATGAAGAAACAAGAATTCAAAAAAATGAGGAGAGAATAGTAAGAAGACTCTCGGACATCCCCAAAAGTGCCAACATTCGAATCAGGGATGCCAGAAGGAGAAGAGAACAGCAAGAAATTGAAAATTTACTTGAAAAAATGAAAGAAAACTTCCCTAATTTGGTGAAGGAAATAGACATACAAGTCCAGGAAGCATAGATAGTCCCAAACAAGTTGCACCCAAAGAGAACCACACATCAAGACACATCATAATTAAAATGCCAAAGGTTAAAGAGAATCTTAAAAGCAGCAAAAGAAAAGCAGAGTTACCTACAAAGGAGTTCCCATAAGACTGTCAGCTGATTTCTCAAAAGGCAAGAAGGGACTGGCAAGAAGTATTCCAAGTGATGAAAAGCAAGGGCCTACAACCTAGATTACTACATCCAGCAAGCTATCATTTAGAATGGAAGGTCAATAAAAGGGCTTCTCAGACAAGGTAAAGCTAAAGGAGTTCATCATCACGAAGCCTCTATTATATGAAATGTTAAAGGAACTTATTTAAGAAAAATAAGATCAAACTATCAACAGTAAAATGACAACAAATCAGAAGTATCAACAACTGAATCTAAAAAACAAAAACAAAATAAGCAAACAACTAGAACAGGAACAGAATCACAGAAATGGAATCATATGGAGGGTTATCAGTGGGGAAGGGAAAGGGTGAGAATGTAGGAAAAGGCACAGGGATTAAGAAGCATAATTGGCCCTGGCTGGTGTGGTTCAGTGGATTGAGTGCCTGCCTGTGAATCAAAGGGTTGCTGGTTCGATTCCCAGCCTAGGGCACAAGCCTGGGTTGTGGGCCAGGTCCCCAGTAGGAGGGGCATGAGAGGCAACCACACATTGATGTTTCTCTTCCTCTCCTCCCTCCCTTCCCCTCTCTCTTAAAAAAAAGAAGCATAATTGGTGGGTACAAAATAGACAGGGAGATGTTAAGAATAGTATAGGAAATGGAGAAGTCAAAATGCATGACCCGTGGACATGAACTAAGGAGGGGAACTTTGAGAGGGAGGGAGGCAAAGGGGAAAAAAATTGGGAAAACTGTAATAATGTAATCAATAAAATAGACTTAAAAGAAGGGAACCTACTGTATGGGAGAGCATATTTGCCAATGAAAATATGTAAAAAACTTATACTACAACACCAAAAGACAAACAATCCAATGGGCAAAGGACCTAAATAGTCACTCCTCCAAAGAGGACTACGATGGCCAACAGACATATGAAAAAGCACTCAACATCAGTAATCATCAGAGAGATGCAAATAAAAACCACAATGAGATATCATCTCATGTCTGCCAGAATGGCTACCATCAATAAATCAACTAACAACAAGTTCTGGTGAGGAGCTGGAGAAAAAGGAACCCTGGTACACTGCTGGTGGGAATGCAGTTTGGTACCAGTTTGGTACAGCCACTGTGGAAAACAGTACTGAGTTTCCTCAAAAAATTAAAAATGAGCCCCGGCTGGTGTAGCTCAGTGGATTGAGCGCGGGCTGGGAACCAGAGGGTCCCGGTTCGATTCCCAGTCGGGGCACATGCCTGGGTTGCGGGCCAGGTCCCCAGTGAGGGCCATGTGAGAGGCAACCATACATTGCTCTTTCTCCTTCCCTTCTCCTCTCTCTGAAAATAAAGAAATAAAATCTTAAAAAAAAAAAAAAAAAATTAAAAATGGAACTGCCTTTTGACCCAGTAATTCCACTTCTGGGAATATATTCTAAGAGTCCTGAGACATCAATTTATTTTTTAAAAAGATTCTATTTATTTATTTTTAGAGAGGATAAGGGAGGGAGAAAGAGAGGGAGAGAAACATCAATGTGTGGTTGCCTCTCGCGCACCCCCTACTGGGGACCTGGCCTGAAACTCAGGCTTGTGCCCTAGACCGGGAATCGAACCTGAGACCCTTTAGTTCACAGGCCAGCACTCAATCCACTGAGCTACATCAGCCAGGGCTGAAACACCAATTTAAATCAATACATGCACCCTATGTTCATAGCACCCCTATGGTTATTTACCATAGCCAAGATCTGGATATAGTCCAAGTGCCCAGCAGTAGATGAGCAGGTAAAAAAAGCTGTGGTACATTTGCACAATGCAATACTATGCAGCCGTAAAAAAAGAAGGAAATCTTACCTTTTGTGACAGCACAAATGGACCCAGAGGATATTCTGCTAAATGAAGTAAGCCAGTCAGAGAGAGAGAGACAAATACGATATGATCTCATTTATATGTGGAACCTAATGAACAAAATAAACTGACAAACTAGAAACAGAGGCATGGACACATGGAACAGACTGACACCTATCAGAGGGGAGGGGGAAGGGGGAACTAGATGAAAAAAAGTGAAAGGATTAGCCAAGGAACATGCATGCATAACTCATACAGACAACACTGTGGTGACAGCCAGAGGGAAGGGGGCAGCAGGGAACAGTGGAGGCAGGTAAAGGTGGTGGCAGGGGGAGGAGGGAACAGGGACATCTGTATTAGTGTCAACAATAAAAATAAAAGGAAAAAAACTCAAAGCACATCAGAAACACCACCCTTATTTATAAAAACTGATACAAAAAATAAGCACAGGCAATTCAAAGTTCTGAACCATGCCATGATATAGTAACAACTGGCTAAGTGTGACTATTTAAATTTAAATGAATTACAATTCAATTAAAAATTCAGTTCTTCAGTTGCACCTGCCACATTTCAAGTGCTCAATAACACAGCTGCTTAGTAGCTACCTCACTGGGCACCACTGCTCTAAACAATGGCAAAATTAAGGGAAAAAAACATTGAATTACTGGAATTGAATCTGAGGCTGTATCAAATGCAAACTATTAAGGCATCTGTACAACATCACAGATCACAAAGGCAGTAACTTGGACAACTTTAATCTTGGACTGGGTTCAAATCCCAGATATGCCACTATGTACCCACAGGATCCTGGATATGTCACTTAAAATCACAGAAAGTACAGTATAATGGTTAAGAGCACTTAATCTCTAGACTACTTGAAGTTGAATTCCAGCTCTTACTAGCTGTGGAACATTGGGCAAGTTACTTCACATCTCCATTTGTTATCTCAAAGATTAAATACTTGTAAAAGGACTTACTGAAATAGAATAATGCGTAGCATTTCTAAGTGCTACAGAAATATGTGCCTAATAATATAAAAATAATCTCTCAAGCTTCTATCCTCAGTTTCAAAATGGGCAAAATAAAACTTGCTCTGCTTATTTCAAGATTGTTATGATAACAAATTTGAAAAGTTTGTAAATTACTAGAATATGTAAAAGCACAACAGGAAAGAGTTAGGGGTCTTATTTTCCATCTTCTTTAATCTCCCACAATATCCATAAAATTGCTATGCAAACAGCAGACTTTTTATAAATGTTTATATTTTTTATTAAAACTGGAATATCACTCTTTAGAGTCATAAAGGGGTAAACCTGAATAAGATGTAGAGTACTTACTAAAATAAATAAATAAAAACCTCTACTATAAATTTACTGTTCCAAATAGGGTAGAGATTAGTACCTACCACAATTTGAGCTCTTAAGGAACAACGTGTTATACACTATAATAAAAACGGCCAAACTTCCAAGCCTTGTAACCATTACGGTGAGTCTCCATTACCTAGTTCTCATCCCTTAAAGAATCAAGTGAATACACTATAATTTCTGTAAAGTTACCTATTTTCATTTGTCATAGACACATATTTGTGGCGGAAAACACATTTTGTTCAAGTTCACAAATAGCAAGTAGCATAAACAGGCTAATTTGCCTATTATCCTCATTCAAAAACCAGAAACAGAAGCACAAACAGTAAACACTGAGAATCTTCATTTAAAATCCTATGGAAACCCTTTTTGTAATGGTGAACATAACTTGCAGGGGATGAAAATCCAAAGGCTATTGAATGAAAATGTAAACCAACATCTGATCAAGTGCTCAAATGCAATTTTTGAAAAATCATCCCACCAAGGTACAAAACAAGACTACCCAACACACACAAAATGAGAATTGTCTTTTGTTGAAATAAATGCCAAAAGCTATTAGCTGTCACCGTTTCCTTCGGCAAATTGGATGCCAAATTCTTTCTAGAAGTTGTGGTTTCCGTGAGATAATGGAGCGGCAAAAACAGGGAAACAAGACAACAAAAGAAAGCAGAAAAGGCCCCTTTTCGGAGTCACTAGAAAATAATACTGCTAGCTTCCTTCAACATGTTTTCAAAAACTTTGTCATAAGCCATACATTTTTGGTGGTGGTGGGGAGTAAGCACAAAGTAGAGAGAAATTAAAAGGTGACCAGAATCAAAGAATGAATTGGACGGGCCCTTAAGAGCTCATGGCTCAAAACCCAATAACAAAAGGCTCTCCTATCAACACAAGTATACAGAAGGGGTATCGGAAAGCGAAAAAGTGGGAGAAAGAGAATCAGAAAGGTACAGGCCGGTGGTCCGTTGCAGAGAGTTCCCTAGGACGTGTGCCAGCCCGCCAGGCCCTCCATCCCTTTTTCTTCCCCCTTTCCAGCCTCGGAAAAAGCGCGCACGCGCAGCAACCAGGGGCTGCGCGTGGCGACGCGCAGGCGTAAAGTGGGGGAGAAACAATGAGCTTTGTTGCCAGGCGGCCCTGGGGGGCAGAGGAAAAGGGTACCGGAGGGGTGTGTTCGAAGGGACTGGAAGAGGGGGTGGGGCAGAACGCAAGAAAGTGCCATCCCGGCAACCCTCGCGCGCCACGGAGGACCCGGATAAAGTGCAGCGAGATCCAAATCATAAATAATAATGACAATGAGGAAAAAAAGCGACGGCCATTTCTTAGAGTAAAACGAGAATAAGTCAGTTCAAGCTATACCTCACACTCGGCTGAAATTGGCAAATAATAAAAAAGACGATACAGGACTAGGTGACCAACAACCCGGGGGACCCTCTAGGCCCCTCAGCCGTCGCCGAGGTACATTCCCTCGACTGCCATTGCGTTCGCACCCTCCTCGCCGCTCGGCCCGAGGGAATCCCTCACCCAGTGCACGGCAGCGGGGACGGTAGCCAACAAATCCGGTCGGCCTCCGCGGATCTCCACAGGCAGTGCCGCTCCCCCGCTCGACGCGCGCTTCGCCCGTCGCCTCCCTGCTCCAGTCCAAACAAACACCCCAGCCCGGAAGTGACTTAACTTCCGCCTCCGTGGGCCCCGCCCTCTCGTTCTGTCAACGCTGCCCTCCGAGGCCGCTAGAGAGCGCGTGAGAGAACTCGCGACCTCAAAGGTTTTTCTCCCGGACTGCACAAGTGTGCATGCGCAACAGCCTTTCCAGCCTACCCTGATAGCCGTGGGTATGTTGAAAAGGAGAGAGCCTGCAACCGCCTTTCGGTAATGATGGGATGCAGTGAGTGGGGAAGCTGGGGACTGAAGTTCTTAAAAAGATACACGGACTTGGACTCACGTTCCTGCAGTTTTTACATGTAAAATGCAGGAAGGGGCAAAAGTAAGTATACAGTTGTAAATACGCGAAAAATTCTTGTATTATTTATAATTAACCTACTTCTGTCCACCCCTGAATGTAGATCTTATGACTGAAGCGCTTCACATACAGGCCTGTACAAAGACACTGGACATATGTAAAGACGTAAGGATATTCATAGCTATGTTACGACCAAAAACACCTAAAAACCTATGAATAGATAATTGGTTAGATGAATTTTGAACAGAGTAAGTTATTAAAAAGATGTATATTCATTGATGTGGAATGGTATCCATAAATTTTTAAAAGGCTGCAAAACATAATAATCTAAAATTATATATATATATATGTGGTATGAATGCAAATATGATAGAAAAGCAGTATCTACAGGTGGTCAGATCTTGAAGGATTTACTGTCTCCTGTCCTGTATACTTTATATTGTCTGAATCTCTATGAAAATTTGAGTTGAATTTATAAACAGGAGAAAAATCACACTTGAAATGAAGTCTAACACATTTCTGTAGTAATTTGGTAACAGCCTTGTCCCTACGCTCACTTGTATGATGTACAGAGTATGTAAACCTCAGCATTACTGAGGTCTTGAGTAAGGGCCTACCACTGTGCAGGGAAGCAATGGTCCCTGTTCTGAATGTTTGTAATTCAAGTAGGGAGATAAAACTTCATTCAACAAACTGAATGCATTCTATGTGCCAGCACTGTTACAGACACTGAGGATACACAAAGCAGAAACTGGCATAATCTTTTCCTAGAAAAGTTGTAGTAAACTTTAAATGAGATACCACTTCATGTTTATTATCAAACAAAAAATAACAAACGTAAGCGAGGATGTGAAATTGAACCCTTGTGCATTGTTGGTAGGAATGTAAAATGGTACAGCCACTATGGAAAACAGGACGGGTTTCCTCAAAAAAGTAAAAACAGAATTACCATATTATCCAGCAATTCTACTAGTGGGCATATAGTCACAAGAACTGGGAAGTAGGGTCTTGAAGAGACATTTGTACATATATGTTCACAGCAGCATTGCTGGCAATACTACAATCGTGGCAGCAAATCGTCTATCAACTGAGGAATAAGCAAATGTGGTAATGAAGTCTGTCCAGAATAAGTCCAGCCATTGTTAACGTAACGAGAATGGTTTGCATGATACAGATGTAACCTGGCGGCCCTGGAGCCCACATGCATGAACAATGACTTCAGATTTCACTGTACTAGCCGGTGGTGTTAGATGCCTTGAGCATGTATACTGTGTGGTTGTCACATTCACAATGACTGAGCAATGAATCTGCATCAAATTTTGCATTAAGCTTGAACATTTCTCTGCAGAATTATTTGGATGCAGGCCACAGCTATGGGTAACTGGTGATTGGCAGCTTCATCACAACGCTCCCATTCACGCATCATGTCTCAAGCGCATTTTGGAGAAACATATTCCAGGTGACTCAGCCACTCTACAGCCCAGATTTGGCACCCTGCAAATTCTGCCTTTTCCCCAAGCTAAAATCACCTTTGAAAGGGAAGAGATTTCAGACCATTGGTAAGATTCAGGAAAATACAACGGGGTAGCTGATGGCCATTGGGAAAACTGTGAGGTACCAAGATGCCTACTGTGAAGGGGACTGAGGCATCATTATCTTATGTACAATGTTTCTTGTATTTTCTTTAATAAATGTCTTTATTACCTGGTTGGATACCTTCTGGACAGACTTCATATACATACAGTGGAGTGTTATTCAGCCTTTAAGGAAGGAATTTTGCAGCACGTGACTTACATCACATTAAGTGAAGTCACAAAAGACAAATACTTTGATTCCACCTACATAAGGTAGTCAAAATTATAAAGTAATGATGGTTGTGAAGGGCTGTAAGAATTGTTTAATGGTAGTTTGTATTACAAGATGAAGTTATGGGGATGTCGATGGTCATACAATGTGATATTACCCATTAGAAGTAGAAAAAAACCCAAAAGTTTTCTCATTTAATAGGTAAAGGTTTTAGCAGAAGGGTGATATGTGCCTACATGTGTGGAGTACTGGAAGTGCATAGGCAATTCCTCTTCCCCAGCCTGAGCCAAGCCCTTTCCTGCTGGCTTGTTTTGTGCAGCCTGACAGCTGCTTAAAATGAGTTGGAGACACACTTGGTGCTTGTGAGCCGAAGTAGCCAGCATCAGGAAAATTAGGAGGTATCAAGTTTCAGCATCCCTTACAGTAAAAATCATTTAAACTGCATCTCTTTTCCCACAGGCACTCATGACACAAAATTAAATTAGAATACATTTTCCACAGACTTTTAGTTTGTGTGAAATCCCATTCTGGGAAACTGCCCCCAAGGTCATAAAATGTTAGGACATCCTGCTATCAGGGTGGGCATGTTTTTGTCTACCACGCCCAACAGATTGCCCCTTTTCCTTTTCACACATTTGGCTTTTACATAGTTTATATTCTGTGGAAATTAGATCTGTAGTTCAAGGAAAGGCCAGGACTAAAAATTTTAAGGTCCTTTAAGTAAAGGTCCTTAAGGTCCTTTTAAAAAATTATTGAGTCTTGTCATTCAAAATTTTTCTCAATTGTCATCTGTATTTCAAACATTTACCTAATACATTATCTTCTTAAAGAAAGGAAATCTGCATTTAATCAGGAAGGAAAAAGAGCCATGTAGATTTTCAGAGATAATTTACTATTGAGATGGTATGTGAGGGAGTTTTGGGGAACCACCACTGGAAAGCAGAAAAGTGTTGTTTCTAAAATTCACACATAGCACAAAGAACATTCTTCCTCCCTGGTAATTCTCAAGAGAGCATTTGAATTACCCTTAATTACCTTTGAAGTACTACACTATTTGCTGAAAGTAACCCCCGAGAGACTGGGACACGTGGGACCCAATAACCACCAGGTTGTATGTATGAAGCACTTTGAGCTCAATGTCTGGTAGAGTTAATGTTACCTTTTTTTGGGCTCTTAATTACTCCAAATTGTTTGATGATCTGAGGAATATCAACCTCAAAGCCCTGGGTCCCTACTCTCCTTCCGCACATAGAATCAATCCCAACTCAGCCTGTACCTGACTTCTGCTTGAGCTTCTATGTACCTAGGTGTCAGATACCCACCGAAAAAGGTGGCTCCTGGCTAGGCCACAGCACTGGCAAATCTAAAGGCCCACGAGAGCCCAGAACAGTGGGGGACAATTCCAGAATGCTGATGAACGGAGCCCAACTGTCAGTTCAAGCACAGCCTCAAGCCACTTGGTTCAACCCAGGAGACAGAAGCGACAGTACTTTAATCAAGCCCTAGCCAGTATCAATCAGCAAATTAACTGTACCTGAGTGACGAGAGGTAGTTATATCCATCTTACTATTCACTCAAAACTCCAACTATTATCAAGCCTTTTCCTCAGCTCCTATGTTGTGATTAAGAGTGGTATGACAATAGAAAAGGAAAACAACCTCTGATCAGGCAAAACAGTGAATTCCCAAGACTATCTGCTCCTTTCTTGAAATGTCTAACTGCATCAGGTCCCCAGAAAATTATGACTTTTTAAATATTCTGAACAAAAATAAAGGATAGACTTGGAAAAGCAGTACCTAGGATTCTAAAATGGGGTGATTTTTAAAGAAATATTTTGTCCAGGTCCCAAAATGGTGATTATTTTCATGTTTCCTAGTTTTAGTTTTGGAAGAGTAGCAAAACCAGTTACTTCAATAGTATCTAAGCCAGACATCTGACTGCAATAGCCTAGCAAAAACACTTCAGCTACAGGTAAACCAATTTCCTCTTAAGTGTGGCCTCTATCCTTGATGCCATTACTACCCATTAACTTGTTAAAAGTGCAAATTAAGACCCATCTGAAACCTAACACATCAGAAATTCTACAAGCAGGGCCCAGCAATGTTTCAAAGGAGCCTCCATGTAATTTTGACACTTGCTAGCATTTGAGAACCACTAATATAAAGGAAAAATATCTCAGCCTTACCCTGTCCCAACATTCACAGGACAGGAATCAGAGTGAAGGAGGAGCACTTTAACCCCAGCTCAACAGAAGGTCAGGTTCCTTGACAGGCACTACAATCTCAAACTCATTACCATTCAACACTTGACCTTTGAGCTACATTAATCCCTATTTTATGGAATACAGAGCTGTTCTGAGCACTACTGCAAATCATGTTAAGTAGCCTATTGACGCTACCATTTTTAAACCCATCTGATTTTTAAAAAATGTTTTGCTGTGTTCCTATTTCTACTACACATCATGAGCCTGTTTATTTTACTGTTTAAAGACACTGAAAATCCATTGTGAACAATAGCGAGGTAAAAAATATGTGCACTCTTCTGCTTTACAACTTTAATACCTTCCATAGTACCTAATAGGTGTTTCTAAGCTTCCCTCAACTGCATTAAAATTAAACTAAAGGCTAAAATGGAAGTGGAAAAAACATTCTTAAACTCTACAGCAGCCCTGGATGTGAACTGAAACGTCATCAGTTTGATTCCCAGTTGCAGGCCAGGTCCCCAACTTGGGGATGTGCGAGAGGCAACTGATCAACATTCTCTTTCACATCAAGGTTTGTTTTCCCCCTTTCTCTCTCCCTTCCCTTCTAAAAATAAATAAATAAAATCTTTAAAAAAATAAAAAACTTTACAGCAGGTTTAAGTAGAAACATTCCTACTAAATAAAGGTTTGCCATAATCTGGGAAATAGTTGTTACTGTTTTATTTATCACTAGCAGTTTAGGAGACTTTCTGCTTTCTAAATGCTCTCATATGAAGATATTAAACATATTCTACAACTTGGTACTTTGAGAAGTAGGACCTATGGGAAAAAAGCTATCATTGATAGGAAACAATTAGGAACACCATTGTACACATTAAGCTTTGTGTTGTTGCTGTTAGTTAAAAGTTGAAATTAAACTAAAGTAGGTAATTAGTAAAAACCAGAATTAAACTGCAGAAACAAACTGGCAAGGATTTTTTGTGCATGTTACATTAAAAGATTATCACCTGACCTTCAGAGGTAGACCTTAAAATTTTATCCAACTATTTGACATTTCCTTTAATACACTTGGACATTTCAAAAAGAATTCCTATAGCCTTGGTTGGTGTGGCTCAGTCAGTCAAGTGTTGGCCTGTGCACTGAAAGGTCACTGGTTCGATTCCTCATCAGGGCACAAGCCTGGGTTGTGGATTAGGTCTGCCCCATTGGGGCTTGTGTGGAAGGCAACCAATCAATGTTTCTTGCTCACATTGATGTCTCTCTCCCTTCCTCTCTAAAAATAAAAAAATAAATAAATTTTGTACACAGATAATCAGGGCACAAGCCTGGGTTGTGGATTAGGTCCGCCCCATCGGGGCTTGTGTGGAAGGCAACCAATCAATGTTTCTCGCTCACATTGATGTTTCTCTCCCTTCCTCTCTAAAAATAAAAAAATAAATAAATTTTGTACACAGATAATCCGTTATACCAAGAAACCCAACATATATTAAAAAGGCTGGTACAACTATTTCTTGCTATTCCATGTTATTTCCAATTTTACTGTTAAGTACTAAAACATGTCTAAACTTCAGTGTTTGCTATTTCTTTATCCTTAGCATTTAACCCCCAAGGTCTTACAAACCATGTACAGCCTCATTTTGTTAAATAATAGGAACAAGAAATCCACCAGCACCCAAAACTTTAAAACTCAGATCTTTAGTAGCACGCTTTAGAACACTCTAGTTAAAAATGTAATATTTTGTTAAAGCATGCAAAAGTGTAACAGTGAATAAAAACCACAAGTGACAAATATATTGGTTAACATTCTAAACATGTATAACCAATGAACATGACCTAAGTTTTTATTGTATTCACTTCAGAAACTTGAATCCACAGATATAAGCAGTATATAACCAGAAAGTTACAAGTAAACACAGATTATACATGCAAATTTCTGTTCACAAAGGTCACATGTGCAGGTATATGGATTAGAAGCGTGCATCTAGATTATAGCCAAACTGTTTTTAAAATGCGTAAGTGTAAAATTACATCTTTAAAATATGAAAAGATGGTCTACACACTTCAAGAATCAGATGTTGCTTATACCAGATGTATGACAGCTACAGGATTCAAGTGACAAGCAATAAGATCTCAAAAAATTAATACTGGTCAAAGAGAATGGGAATTTTTTTACATTTCACCAAAAATACATCGACTACTAGAATACGAAATCTAGCAGAAACTTAGGGGAAAAAAATTACAAAATCTAAACCCAATTACTTAATATTTCTTATTACCTAAACAACAGCATAACATTAAAAGAAAACTGCACCTGTATTTAAATTGCTACTCTCAGTTAATGAAGATCTCCAAAAATGAAAAGCAACCAAAAAAGCTTCAAACTCAAAATGAAAAGTCTGCAAGGCTCAGATTAAAATGTGGAATGTTTCAGATGAAAGTAATAAAAATACAACTGGTTTTGTTCTTTATTGAATGGAATCAAAAGTTTTGACATTTCTTTGAAGCTTAGAACTACTACATTTCATTTCTTTGAATAGTTCTATGTATCTTTTTCTTAGTGGTGCAAGTTGTCTTAAGTAGCTTACGAAGTCAGTCTCAACAAAGTACTTGTCTGTTACCATTCTGATAAAACAAAAACAATTCTTCATTAACTTAACCGTATATGTTTTTGCTATAACACCTAACACATGAACAGACATCTATTATTTTTCCACTAAAACAAAAAGAGTACAATGGTTTTCTTCTATCAGTATTGTATTTAAAAAAGGTTAACATTAAAAACAAAGAACCATTATTTCCTTTGAAATCTTTAAGTTTCTTGCACAACTTAAGTTTCCTTCTTCTGCCTGCGTTCTTCTGCCAATTTATTCAGAAATTTCTGAAAAGAAAAAAAAAATTACAGGGATTGAGTCACTTAAGAGAAACACAAATGAATTAACTCCAAAATAAAAGTCTATCCAACTTTGGAGACTTGAGTGTAATTTAGCCTATAATCTTATCACTGTGTTAAAGACGTGGTTATTCCTATTATAGTGCACAAAACTAATCCGGTTCAGGGCAACACAATGAGACATGGGAGGAAAAAATGGTAGAATGTGAAAATTTCAATGTCAATTAACATGAACATAAAGATGAGAAAAATAAGACCATAGTCACGAAGTAGAATTGCTACTACTTCAAGAATATATATTAGTTAAAATGACATGAATTTATTCAATGCTCCTTTCACTAAACCAAGTGGGCAACATCTTCTTTAAGGGTCAGCAGTAAATTTTTTAGGCTTGTGGGCCACTTGGTCTTTGTCTCAACTATTCAATTCTGCCATTATAGCAATATAAGTAGCCATAAACAATACTTAATGAATGGTAGTAGCTGTATCCTAAGAAAACTTTATAAAAAACGGTGGCTGGGCTGCAAGTGTAGCCTGCAGATCCCTGGCATTATACCTGTAATTTCTAGAGTTCCCAAACATTAGCGATTGGTTAAGACATTAATGCAAGTACAAAAATTATAAATAGTATTGCCCTGGCTCGTGTGGCTCAGTGGACTGAGTGCCGGCCTGAGAACTGAAAGGTCATTGGTTAGATTCTCAGTAAGGGCAAGTGCCTGGATTGCGGGCTTGGTCCCCAGTTGGGGGCTTGTGAGAGGCAACTAACTCATCAATGTTCTCTCTCGCACATTAATGTTCCTCTCCCCTTTCTTTCTCCCTCCCTTCCCTTCTCTCTAAAAATAAATAAAATCTGCCCTGGCTGGCGTAGCTCAGTGGATTGAGTGTGGGCTGAGAACCAGAGGGTCCCGGTTCGATTCCCTGTCAGGGCACATGCCTGGGTTGCAGGCCAGGTCCCCGGTGAGGGCCATGTGAGAGGCAACCATACATTGCTGTTTCTCTCCCTCTCTGTCTCCCTCCCTTCCCCTCTCTCTAAAATAAATAAATAAAATCTTTAAAAATAAATAAATAAATAAATAAATAAATAAAATCTTAGAAAAATTTTTTAATAAAAACCTAATCTAAAACATCAGAAGCTTCTTTACTTTTGGCTGAAATTCATCAACTCTACAGTTACTGGAAATTGATGAGGATCAGAAGCCATTATAGCCTTAAAAAGTAAAAAGAAAAAAAAAAGGTAAAAATAAGGCTGTTAGTAATGTACCATTTTATCATTAGCAAGATACTACTTAATAATTCCTGAATAAAGTTAACAAAGTTCTTTTAAAATAGGAAGTAAGAGCCACCTCCTAAAGTGTATCTAGAAAATATTAGAAAGCATGATATTTTTTAAAGTATCAAGCACCCAGAGACCACATTTATATATCTTTAAGTAATACATAGTTTCTGTCACTGAACAGCTTAATATAAATTGAGATAAAATATGAAATTGCTTCTGTTGAAAATAACCATCATTCTTTTTACATATTCATGATGGTAAGATACATGTAGACAGCAAAGAACACATATCTAAAACAAGTGATAGAGCCAAGAACTAGATTATTTCCTAAATTCATTATATCCATGTAGTTAACTTGTAGAACATGTTTGATGACTACTTTTGTAGTTTTATACTATAAAGCAGTGTAAAAAACCAAGTTATCTATAATTATGAGTTCAGTTCTTTAACTCCTACATATTGTTTTCCCATCATCTATTTCATGCTCAGTCCTTAAAGAAGCCACTAAATTACCAAATTTTAAATTATTGAAATAGAAATTTCTTATTTTGTCTTTTGTGCTATATTAATTTATCCCATTAACCTTATATTCTATTGGTCATAAAAGTTACTGAAGACTATCATTATTAACAAATAGTAATTTGAAGTCTATGTAAAAATCATTAAGCATGACAGGACATAGCACTTTATAAAGCTGAAATGCATATTCAGCTTTATATTGTCACTTGGTCTTCTGGCATCCAGCATTTTCCAAATTAGACAAATTACAGTCCAATAGAATACTTAAAAAATAACTTTAATTGCCCAGCTGGTGTAGCTCAGTGGATTGAGCGCTGACCTGTGAAACAAAGGGTTGCTGGTTCAATTCTCAGTCAGGGCACATGCCTGGTCAAGGGCCAGGTTCCCCAGTGTGGGGCATGTGAGAGGAAACCAAACACTGATGTTTCTCTCCCTCTCATTCTCCCACCCTTCCTCTCTGTCTAAAAATAAATAAATAAAATATAAAAAAAAAACACAAAAAAAACCCCAACTTTATGACATGGTTAAAAATTACCAAATTACTACAATTTAATCAGTGTTATTATAGAAAGAATCTAAATAAATGTTTCTAGAATTGATTAAACTACTTAGGGCCCATCAATAAAGACAGAAAACTGTTCTCTGGATTCACAGAAGGTAATATACACATTTTATTTTTCATAAACTTGTATGATTTGTTTTAACAAACTCTTCTAAGATTTAGCCTTACCTTTAATTTCTGATAATGAGGAAGGCTGCTGCAATGAGTATTCTTTGCAACTTCTTCATTTGTATAAAAGAGTGAACACAGCTTACAGTAAAACCCTGTTTTAGGTATCACATAGTCTATACCTAGAACACAAACATACATTCTTACAAATTCAGTAAACTGAGTATTAGTGTTGTCAAAACTTTTTTGTGCATGAGAAGTCCAATATAACCTAAGCTAAAAAAAAAAAAAACAAAAACAAAAACAAAAAAAAACACCAACAAAAAACATGACATTAGTGAATTGTATTTAATTGATGTTCAAGTTCCCACCTAACAGTACTCTTAAAAAGGCATAAATATAACAGGTAAACAAAACAAAAACAAGGTGAATTCTCGGAAAGCTTTGAGAAGAGTACATATTGTGTAATGGTAACAAAAGGTAATACAAAATAAGGTGACTTGAGTAAGAAAAGAGAATATATCAAGACTTACAAGTTGTTCTGTACAGAAATAAATGCAAAATGCTATCAGAGCTTATGTAAGACCAATTTTAAAATCGTGTAAGAGTTTGGGGAGGGTGAGAGGGGAAGAACAAAGCCTTAAATCTCACCAACAGGAACATTGGGCTGATATGGTCCAATTCTATACTCATCTGGGATTGTACAGTCTTCCTTGTTTTCATCACTTTGGCCATCTGCATTTTCACTTGTGTCTTTGTTGGGATCATCAGCATTCTCAGCAGATTCAGCGCCTGGTTCTGCATTTTCCTCATTTTTAATTCCATTTTCCAACGCTGCTTCGTTTTCTTGATCAAGTTCCTCCATCTTGTCCACCTTAATTTCAACCAAACCATCATCATTTTTGTCACCAGATTTAAATGCCATGCCCGATTTACGAAGTTTCTGAAGTTCCGAATCTTCCTCATCACCAACCTCATCTAGAGTGACAAAACCTTCCATATTCCCTGGGAAACGACGCTGTTAAGAAAGACAAATTTACTCTGCAACAATTGTCCTGCAGCATCCCTTCCATCTGCTTTACTTGAAGGGAAAGGGATAGCGTCTTTGTCTTTATGCATTCTCTCAAAATACTGACTTTCCTTTCCCCCCAAAATTCACTGATTTTTAAAAAACACAAAAACTTAGCCTGTTTTAAAGCTAAATTAAGACTTGCCTTACACAAAGACCACAAAATAAATGAAACAAGGGCATTCATATTCTACACTTTGAGACTTTTATACTAATAGGGAATATATCAAAAAACTGATTAGTTACAAATAATTGAATGATGTCCTTTGGAAGGCAGTATCTTATGATACCACATTTGTTTAGAGAATACTCACTCAGTCTAAAACAGTGTAGTGGATTTGGGGGAAAAAAAAAAAAGCAAGCTCTGGAGCATGACCCGCCTAGATTTAAGTTTTGGCCTGCTCACTTATAAAGCAATATGATGATGGACAATTTACAATTCATGGAACTTCTTGATGCCTCAATTTTCCTCATTCATAAGATACAGATAACAAAGGCATCTATTGCACATGGTTACTGTTAACATACACAGAGAGCTAAGAAAAATTTATAGCATGTAATAAATGCTCAATAATCATAAGCTCTTAACAATCTGGAGGTAAAAATTAGTTTTCCATTAGTTGAATGTTGTTTAGAAGAAACTAATAAACTAGGATTACAAAAATCTCATTTCAAGAGCCATTTAACATAAGGGGCTTCATTAATGCTCGATTCCTTAATGTAGGTAGTTAGTGTAACATAGGTCTTTACTGGTCTTTGCATCATGTATGTATTTTTACATTCATATTGACCTGATATGCTCTTATTTGTAACATGTCCTAAGAAAAATAGAAGTTATTTAAGTATCTGCCCTGGCTGAGTGGCTCAGTTGGTTGGAGCATCATCCTGTATACCAAAAGGTTGTGGGTTCAATCCAAGGTCAGGGTACTTAACGGGAGGCAATTGATGTTTCTTTCTTTCTCCCTTTCTATCTCTCTAAATTCAATAAACATATCCTTGGTGAGGATTAAAAAATGTTTAAAAAAAGTTATTAAAATATATGATCAAGTTCACGTTTCTCAAAATAAAAAGTCTTCAACAATTTTTGAATGAGTGAAAAAAGGTTTTAAGTATCTTCGGTCAGTTACCTTAATGTAAACTCACACCCCATTTTTAAAAAGCAGGATGAACCATATAGCTGCCTGCAAGTACTTAATACTACCACCACAATACAGAAAAATCTTTCTCTATTACTAAAAAGATCTCTTTGTGAGTTGGTGTTTTTAGGCAACTATAAGAGGTACTATTTATTTATTGCAGAGTTTAGACTTAAATGCTTGTATTATTGTTCATACATGATTTTTTTCTAATATAAATGACTAATTCTCTTTAATCTGATCCTGCCAGGGTAAATAATTTGAAACACTGATCTAGTTTTCTGTTAGAATAGATCAATGTACAATCTTCTTTACCTTTTTAAGCTTTTTCTTTGCAGCTGAAGCACTCGTACTTCCATCTTTTTTCACAGCTTTGTCTGAAGGTTCCTTTTTTCCATCAGAAGTCACATCACCTAAATTAGCGAGATCTGTCTCATCTCCCACTGAACTGCCACTTTCTAGCAGGGCTGCTGCTTCTTCTTCATCCACGAGTAGCTCATCTTCAGATTCAAGAAGCATGCTAGGCTCTTGTTCTGCCTGGTCATCTTTTGTATCTTTTTCACCATCTTCACCTGATTTCTCTTCTTGTTCTTTACCTTCAGTTGTACTTTCAGTCTTCTGGGAACCATCAGTTTTGGATTTCTTATCACTTGGAGATTCTTTCCCGTCTGGAGAGTAAGATCTTTTTCTGAAATCAAGAAGATACACCTCAATTAATTCTGAGTTGGAAAACAAGAGCTTAATACAGTACTGCTTATTCACAAACTGACACAGACACAATGAAATTACCGAGATTTATCTTTTTTCAGTAAGTCAATGCCTCTGTTAGGAATCTAAAAGACAAAATTTTGCATTAGTTAATGTATTAAAATATTCATTTGCAGAATATATAATTATCTCATTAACTAATTGATAGCCGTCCTTCATATAATCACATAAGCTTATTCAATCCCTATAAATATACCCAAGAATTTAAGCTACCTATAGTCAGCAGTTCATTACAAACAACATTTCAATAAAGAATAGATAATAAAATATCTCGGTAGCAGAAATGTCCAAATAAAATCTAAACTACAATAAATAGATAAAAGCAATAAAGGTGCTTTTATAGACCACGGGATAAAAAAACTTATGGAAAAGGAGAAGAGGTTGTTCTTTCAATAACCAAACCCTATATTCTTAATAATTACAAATCAAATACTACATACCCTTAGTACCAATTTTTTATATTTTTCAGAAAGGTCAACTTTCACACATCTCCCTTGAAACCAAAGGGCCTTTTTCAAACAGTGGTCGACCATTGCCATCGCATCTTCTCTGGTCTCCATCTCAATAAAGGCCTTAAAAAAATAAGAAAGAACATTATTTTTCAAAGAATTGTATAGAATGCTAGCGCTTATTATTCTTTCCATCTACTTGTTAGGGAAATTTCACCTTTAGCAGAGCCACTGGTAAGAGTTGAAAGTCACCCAATAAGGACAACTTAGATTTACAAAGTAGCACCAAATAATAAACCATGTATTTGAAGGCTTTCTACAAAAAGTAATTAAAGTAATAAGCTTAGAAGATATTACTCAAAATGCTGTAATAAAAAACAAAAAGTTAATGAAAATGTCTGAAAGGATATAACCTCAGAATGCTGTTAAGGAAAGTAAATATCAGATGGTACACCAATAAATATCAGCTGAACAAACAAATGAGCAAACCAAATTTTAAAAAATCATGTATAATGTGGAAAACAACAGTATAATCCCAGTTGAAGTAAAAGAAGAGAGCGAGCGAGCGCACGCACATGCACGTGCCCTGACCAGTGTGGCTCATTTGTTTGGACATCGTCCCACAAAGCAAAAGTTTGTCAGTTTTATTCCCAGTCGGGGCACCTACAAGAGGCAGCCAATCAATGTCCTCTCCCCACTCTTTCTTACTCCCTTCCCCTCTGTCTAAGAATGAATAAATAAAACCGAGAAAGAGAGACAGACAGACGGACAGACACACACATGGAGAGAGAGAACGAAACATCTATACACACACAGAAATATTTTTGGAAGCAAACCCTAGAAACAAGTAAGTGTTACTAGCCTGAGCAAGAGAGCTTTACTTTCCACTACAATCTTTGGTATTTATTCAATGCTTTACTCTTAGCATCTAGTACAATGTGGGGAGAAAGAAAAACATCAACCTTGGCTGGTGTGGCTCAGTGGATTAAGCACCCGAATTCAAACCAAAGGGTAGCTTGGTCAATTCCTAGGTCAGGGCACAAGCCTGGGTTGTGTGCCAGGTCCCCAGTAGGGGGCGCTCAAGAGGCAACCCCACACTGATGTTTCTCTCCCTCTTTCTCTCTAAAAATAAATAAAATCTTAAAAAACAGAAACATTTATCATTGTTTGGCTAAGAAAATTTACCTATGAGACGATAAAGAAAATTACTACCTCTTGCTTTATTAAAAATGAGGATATACCAAGAAAAATTTTAAGAAATAATCTTTTTTTAAAACCTCTATACATATATTACCTGACTTTTCATTCTCATCAGTATATAATTCTTTATCTTCCCATAAGGCTCAGCAAGCTTAAGGACAGCACTGTCAGAATAGCCAGAATGAGGTAAGTTGCTGAGATGTATCACACGTCCAAGTTCCTGTTTTTGATCAAACTTCTGATCTGGCTTCCCTTCAGGTTTCTTTAATTTAATAAACAGGAAAAAAGGTAATGTCAAATGATGGTAGAGATGCAGTAATTGTTAGTTAATACTTAATATTATCCTAGTTATTAGCAGCAATTTCAAGTAGCTAATTATTAAAATGGTATAATAAATGACTGGTAATACAAATCTGAAAAAAAAATAGGTACTACCTTTATTCTTTTGTACTTCTGGGATAAATGAACTCTCACTGGCTTGCCAAATACTAATGCTGGTGTTGTTGTATAATAATCCACTGCAGCCTGAGCGTCTTCTGTGGTTGCCATTTCAATAAATGCCTGAAATTGTAAACACATACACAAAAAACTATTTCAAACAAATATTGTTCAGTCTTTCCAGACATTTAACCATTAAGTAAAAAATACTTTCAAGAATCTGAAAGCAGAAATACCAACATTACTGACTTGCTATTTTATTAAAGGTCACCTCAGACTTTATTCATTCTATTAAAACTATCACTTATACCTACTGGACTTGAAATAACAATTTGGCACAATTTTGGTAAAAGTTTGAAATGGCTTTCCAAAGAATTGTCCTTTTACAGAACTTATAATAGTTTAATAATGACAATTTGCAGGTTAAGAATCACAATTTACAAACTCACTAATTATCCATTAGTACTAGAATTTAGTACTGCAACAGGTTCTTGAATAATGTTTCATTAAAACATTGTTGAGATGCTACAGGAACTTAACTCCTGTTTATATTAGCTTATGGTAAAAATGGTTTCAATGTATGTCATTTCACTTGAAGAGCCTATTAACACTTACTATATCAACACACTTCACTGGTTTTTCCTCTACTTCACTCCATATTGATGATTTAAGATTACATTAAGTTCTTTTTCTTTGCATTTGTTCACACTGAGTTCTTTTACTAATATAAAACCATGTAATCTGTTTAGGAAATATATAAATGATGAATATAGATTACATTTATTTCAACTCATACCTCATTAATTTTATTTAAAATGAGATGATTTGAAATGACTCCAAATGGTTCCACCAGTTGTAGTAATTGGTACCTCAAGTTTTTCCCTCGCTGAAAATCCATGATGTGAACAACTCGGCTAGTTTCCTATGCATTAAAGAAAAAAAAAATCAAGCCAACAAATCCCTTTAAAAGCATTGAGACAGGTTACGCATTATGAATTTGATAAGTCTAGTCTAATGTTAACCAGAATAGATGATTTAAAATGACAACTCATATAACATTCTAGAGAATTTAAAAACTAGATTTTTAAATTTTAAAAATCAAATGTCAGTGGGGGAGGGTAGATATCATTATTTCAGGAAACAGTCTGTACACTGATTTTTAAATTGAATACTGTGAACATTACTGGACTGCAGTTCTTAAGACCCTGAATCAAGGTGGGATCTCTCAACTGCAAGCATATTAAAGTTTTATGCCCTGGCTGGTATGGCTCAGTGGATTAAGTGACGATCTGCAAACTAAAGGGTCGCCAGTTCTATTCCTGGTCTAGGGCACATGCCTGGGTCGCAGGCCAGGTCCCTAGGAGGGGGAACAAAAAGCAACCATACGTTGATGTTTTTTCCCTCTCTTCCCCTCTCTAAAAATAAGTAAAATCTTAAAAAAAAAAAAAAAAAAAGGTTTTAACTCTTATCAACTTCCTAGAAAAGCCTGATGGCTTCAAACTATAGCAGTTTTCTGAAAGTAAGAACTAAGGCATAGATTCAATTAGCAAGAATTTAAGTCAAATCACTAGCAAATACAGTGATCACAGCAAATAAGAGTGAAATCAAGAGCCACGTTACTGACCACTCTGCCTTTTTGCATGTGTCTTGGTCCTTGCAGGTTCCCGTTTCCAGCACCTTTATGGGGGAAAAAGTACTTTTTTCAGTCTTGTAATAAACATACTTGCTGTAACAGGTGATTTCAATAGAAAAACAACCAACTTCCAAACACTAAAAGGGTATTACAAATATTATGAGTATCATGTCTTTTTGTGCATGTTATTTTTGAGTAACAGTTTAATGATCCTTCTTTTGCCCATACCACTATTTATTTTTACAGTAAAGCTCTCAGGGAACAACAACATCATAAATTTTATAATCACCCAAATTTCCTCTTGGTCCAACTGCTGGTCCTCCAAGGTGAAAGGAGGGAGGTGGAGGTCCCAGAATTCCTGGTGCTGGGTTTGTAGATTGCTGCAACATGAATGGATCACCCCTAGTAATGCGAAGACAATATATAAGGAGCATGACAAAGACATCCATCAGAAATAATTAAGATCTATTGTTAAAACACTCCTTGTATAACTATGATTCTAATCTTTGGGGGCATTTGTGTGTGATGCAACGAGGGGAAAAATCTTAATAGTAATGAAATAAAAATTACTACATAAAAGTTTTTAAAAATTCTTTCATCCACAGTGACTTGTCCCTCATATTCAATCTTAAAAAATTCAGAAAATATTTTGAAGTTTAACCTGAATTCCTTACACTGATCTCCTTTACAAACAATAGTTTAAAATTTTTAACTTACATGGTGTGTCCTGTATCATTGTCAGGATTCCATTCTGGGTAGCTTTAAAAAGACCAAAAAATTAACTTTAAAATAAAACTATCCTTTTCACAAAGTAGCCTTGTTTGGCCTTTAAAATAGAGATTACTTATTAGTAAAGTTATATGAGAGTCTAAGTGTTAGAAATATTACAGTTTAAACATGTCATATATAGATATTTCCCCAAAGAAAAATTTCAAAACTCCAAATCCACGTGAACAAAAACAAAACAAAAACTTGTTCCATACTGCTTGAAAATGTAGGTAGTTAATGCTAAAATCAAAGTTTTCTGTTATTTGTTAAGTCTTAAGTAGGAAAAGTATTGTATGAGGAATTGGAAGTATGGGATATATGGAGAAAGAAGGACCAACCACAAGTTTTCCTTCTTCATTTTAAGTACCAAGAGCACACTTGAAAGGACAGTCCCAACAGAGCTAGGTATGTACGAAAATTGCAATTCCAGGAAACAATGGATATTGTGTGTGCTGCTTAGGCAGGGAGATTCTTCAGGAATTTAATTTCATTCTAGCTTAAAGTCAGAAACAAAGGTATCTTAAAACCAAAAAATTCATCCTGGAGGCTTTTGCTTAACTAATTTGTAAATGCTAACAACTTCCCTCTTGTATATTCGGTATTTTTAGAGCATGTATTATGGCTATTGAAAATATTTTATGTTTCAAAAGCGATCTTAAAAATTCTCTTGATTTGTATATATATATATATATATATAAAAAAAAAACAACCAATGATAATTTACCGTAGAAATATTAAGTAACAAAGTACCACTACCACTGAATCTAACATTCCATATAAGATCCCTTGTAACTAGCATTGCCTGGGCAGTATCAACTATGTAGTAATAACAATGTGGATATTACAAGTAAATAACCAACTTCCAAAAATCAATCAGTGGTTGTTTCTGATTCAGGATTAAGGATGCTTTAAAGGTATTTCAAACTCCTACATTTCAAGAAGAAGCTGGCATCGACGACTGTGACTTGCTCCATTGATATGTTGACTCCACTCCTGCAGCAAAGTAAATTAGTAGAATTAACAAAAATAAAGCTAAAATATTTTCATTTGAACCATTCAAACTCTTAGGATGTTAATCTATATGCGATATCATAGGTTGTACAAACACCTGCACGTTCACTAACCATACTGAATTTAAAACCATTTCTCCAAAGCCATGTATCTTGATCCTGCCCTCAAATACGCCAAGCACATTCTTGGAAAAACTGGATTAATTTGGTTAACATACTAACAGACTTGACAGGGAAAAGATACAGAGTTAATAAAGATCAAGAATAGTAACTGACCTTGAGATCAGCCAAGACATTAATTTCTGTTGTAGACCAAACTAAATTATTCATGTCATTTTAGAAATGCTTTTTTACAGCATTCTAAATATGACAAAATAGTCACGCTTATATCTTACTTTTCTAGGAAATAACACGCTTTAAATGCGAACAATTAAAGTTATAAGCTTTAATTTCATCCAGCCTTTGAGGTATGATCCAAGTATGCTACAGACATAAAAGCTAAGATGATTAAACAGAAATGGCTTTTTTAAGGAAATGCTCCCCATTTATCCAAAAATTAAGCCCCCATTATATTTAGCAAAAATAAAGAAGCAAATTTCAATGCCTGTTTCCAACTTTTAATGAAGGAAACATTGTAGTCAATATTTGCTTTTGGTTATCTTATATTTAACGGGATTAATATTTTTCCTATTTCAAATATAAATGATTGATGTTTTAGGTAACATCAGAAAAAGTTGTTAGGAAAAGTAGGCTGTGCTGCAACTGTCTGGATTCCATTTCCAAGGTTTCACTTACTTGCTAGATGTGAATCCCTGGTACAAACTAAATTCACTGTGATTCAGTATTCTTTGGTTTTATAAAAAGTAAATAACGGAAGGTAAACTGCTTATCCGAACAGTGCCAAGCACGTAGAAAGTGGTAAAAAAGTGAACTATTTATTACACTGCTTATAAAAGCTATCTTGTTTTACAATTCCTGCTTTTTAAGTATTATTTTTTCATAAATTCCCACAAAATGAGGCAACAACTTTTGCAACACCCATTCTACCTAATACAATTATATTTGGAATATAAAACATGGTCAGGCAATGTTTTTTAAAGGGGTCTCACTTAGAGCTGAATTAAAAGAAGGAACCAAATTACGAGATGCCTTTTTGAAAAGCTTTAGATTTTTCTTATAAATGGGATCCTAATTTTAAAAACTGATTTATATTACAAATTTACATACATTCCCATGCTGTAAGAGAATTAAATAAAATCCTGTGAGAGCACTAAGATGGAGTACATCCACACAGAACAGAACTTTTCAGAACTTGAAGAGCTAGCTCTCGAATCTAGATTGTCTTGTGAAAATAATGGCTATTAACTAAGAAGTTCAAAGAGATCTCTCCAGCTGGTTCTACATCCAGATATTTGGGATATAAAAAGGTTTTACTTGTAAAGCAACAGACCACTGACTTGTTGGAGGCCACTTTAAAAATGGCTGTAAGCAAGGGGCACCATAGGTAAAGTTCACAAAATCCAGAAGAGGGATTAAACAAGTAACTTAGAATTTTCTGAACTAAAAACATTCTTGAAGAGTAGTGTGTTGGGAGAGGAGTAAGATAGCCTATTAAGGCATGCTTCTAATTCATAGGAGATGGAAAGGGTCTCTAGTGGAACAGAAATTATTAGTATCCAATCCCCCATGCTCTTTAAAGGTTCAAACTTATGCTAAGTGTGGCTGATCTTTCTCAATACTGAAGTACCAGAAGGAAGGCCAAGATGAAAGAATCAGTTGCAAATCTCCCAAGCCCACCCATACTAATCTGAACTACCACACCTGATCTTTTACTGTTTGGTTTAAGGTGAAGATTAAGAGTCAAAGGGTTTTTTGAAACCCCTTTCTTTGGATTCTACACTGAGGTAATTCTCACATCAGATTAATAAAGAACAAGGATTCACGGTCTGAATTCAGAAGTTCTGTCCGAAATCAGTTACATAAAGAAAGGATAATTTGGAGAAGCAATTCTGGAATGGCAGAATAAAGAATACTACTAAAAGGAAAACTATAAACTCAAGTGACAAGACAGCGAAAGGGTAGCTTTCTTTAAGTGAAAGAATTTGAGGTTGTGTAGAAAAGCAACATGACATTCTAAAATGACCTAGAAAGAAAGAAAAGCAACACCATCACTGAAAGTCACTTAAAAATAGCAAAAATGATGACTAATTAGACAATGTTTTTCACCTAAAAGTTTCTCATTTCATTTTACTAAGTTTTGATCATGTACGTTATTTAATGCTACCACTAAGTGAAAAGAACAGATTTTCCAAGTTATGCAGCAATACCAGAGAGCAGGATTAAATGTTAAAAAATTTTTTCATTATCTACGTTCACCACAGGAATTTTTTCTAAAGTCATTGTTTCTATATCAGCTATCAAATAAGTAAGGACCACTGCTAAATGTGAATATTTAATTATTTTTTTCCAATAATGCAGGTGTCCAGAAAATATCAGCTATACCAAGGAAACTAGAATACATTGAGAATCAACCAGGTGCTTACACTTCTTAAAATCAGTCCAATTTACAATTAATTATAAATTTTGTAAATAAAAGAATCAAAGGGCCTCTAAAAACTAGTTCTTAAATAGTCCCAATACTAAGAAAACCAAAAACTAGCTAGGGTCTAAGCATTTTTTACAGGTTAAAGGTACCTCCTGCACTAGAGGTTAGGGTACCTTACCTTACTCTTGAAACCCAAGTTTCACCAAAATTTTTAAACGGTTCTATGTTAATTTAGACCTATTTACTATCATTTATTAATATTACTATCCAGGAACTAGTAGCAAAATTTGGAGAAAAGTTAATCATATATATAAAACAAAAATTTTTTTGATTCAAATCCTCCTATGGCTTCCATTTTTGTTCCTTTACTCAATTGATTTTCTATATGCAAGCAACAAGGTTAAATTACTGCTCAAAGTCAGGAAAAGAGGACTTCTAACAACAAGTTTTTGATTTATGATGATTCCAGTAACAAAGATTTTAAATTCCTACAACCACTTTCATTTGAGACACTTTAGTGATTTTCCTCGGAATTTAGAGATCCTACCTGAAAACAATGATCAATATTGCAATTATTGCAAATAGGCAATAAGTTAACAAAAATGTTGAGTCACTCAAGTTTAATGAACCTCTTTGTTAAATCAGTTCCTATCAGATCTAGAACTTGAAATTTAGTACTGAACAAAAACTAAATTCCATGGTATACATAGTATTATCCAACAAATTTGAAAAAGACACCACCAAAACACCTACCAAACAAAACTTCCAAATTTCTATGACTTTTGGATTCTGTCTTAAATGAAAATCTATGAACTTAAATTTAGTATTTAATGTTATTGATTTTGGTCTGAACTAAAGATTATAAGAATTACGTTTAAAAGACATTTTTAAAGTACTCTGTAAATTCAAATATAAATCGTCTCTTAGTTATGAGACAAAAATACTAAGATACAGATTATTAAACAAAATCTAATATTTATGATTTCATTTACTCAAAATATACTCACTAAAAGTTGTATTTAAAAGGAATACATAAGAAAATGACCTTTCCAGATGTTACTGTAAACTCAAAAAACCCATGTAACAGTAACCATCAATTTCATGGCAGCAACATGTTCCTGTTAAATAGAATTAACTATACAGTACATCAGGAAAAACAGATGGTCAGATTATAGATCAAGCTAGTAGAGTGCTATAATGTTGACTTTTAAGTCAACTGCACTGTGTATTGAAAAAATATCAGAGAATAAGTAAAATAGCAACGTTGTAAGAGAAAGGACAACATATTTAAAGGGCATTTTGAAAAAGTTCCCATTTTGCCAGATGTGATAATTAAAGCAAAGGAGAATTCAATATACCTTTATTTTTTTTTTTTTGCTCAAATGACTATACCAGAAGTCTAAGTCAGAAAAAGAATATGCTTATGAGGAACGTAGAGCAGGTACTGCAGTAGTCGATTTTTCTAAGTCTCTAAAGGGATAGATGCAGTATGTGATAATAAAAAGTGAGTTCTGAAGTATGTTTAAGAAAGTTGTGGAAAAGGAGAAAAAAAAATGATGAAAAACTCCAGTCATAGTATGAGAATTTGTGTTAAAGGGAAATCAAAAAAGGAAGAATGAACCAATTTAAAATATAAAACATACTGAAACACACACCAGGGCTCTACATTAACTCTTTCCCTGTAGCCACAGATAAGGAAAAAAAGAGAATTGTTCAAGAATCCATCTTTACTACATACAAATCAGCAAACAAGACAGATGGAGAGCTAAAATCTAGCATCCTGAATGGCAGAGCACATTGACTGCAAAAAAAAAAAAAAAAAAGACACCCCCAAAAATACTTAAAACAATTCAACAAAGCAGACAAAAAAAAAACTGCTTAAATATGATTAAGAAGAATATACTGATGCCAAAAACCAACAAGATAATCCGACTGGATGACAGCTTTGTGGCCAGAAGTAATCTAGGCAGATTGTATTAATGTAAAGCCCTGGTTTAAAATGCTCAAAAAACAATTAACCTGCCAAATAAAGTGTTCTCAAAAGTATAAAAATTCTTGATCAACTCAGTGTCACCAGACTACAGAATTAGAGTAAAAGATATAGGTAAATACAGAATAGACACTACAATGTAAAAGAAATTAGAAGCATCTGTTGCATTAACTCACCTTATTAGAATGAACTGGCAAGTCACATATAGAGCACAGATGGGGATAACCCTTCGGTAAGAGTCCATGGAAGTCTTCAATATTGCTACTTGGAGGAGCGCCCCTCTTTTTCTCAAAGAGAGATCTCTCTTGTAAGGGGCCAGGACCACGTCCCATTCTCTCATACTCACTGTCAAATTTATGATAGCTATGCGAAGTCTCGCCAAAAAAGGAATCATCCCTACACCTTTCTCCATCTCTTAATCTGTCATCTTCATAATCCATTCTGTCATAATAACCAGATTCTTGAGAACGACTTCCATGGTCATAATCAAGCACTGGGTTGAGACTAGGACCACGATCATCAAAACTATCTCTTCTAAAGTGCCTTTTATCTTCCCAATCATCCCTAGGTACTCTGTATGGTGGCTCCCGTGTAGCAGATCTGCCATCTCTACCATAACTCAATGTAGGGCCTTCTTCAGTTCTCCTCCTTTTAAGTTGTAGAAGGATCTGGGGCAAATTCTCAGGAGTAATCTTGTCCTCTGGATAACGACTCAGTTCATCTAAGTCTCTAGCAGACAAACCAAAGCTGGCCAAAATGTTACTGGCCTGGTCTGCATCTCCACGGTGTTGAGAAGACAAAGGGAGTGGACCTCTACTTCCAATGTTAAATATAGACTGCAAATTATGGGAAGAAGTACTAGCAGAAGACAGTGCACTATGAGCTCCTTGTTGATTCAATGAAGAACTCATTCCAAGATTCATTAAACTAGCAAGGCGTGCAGTACCCTGGTTCATCCTTCCAAGAGATGCTGGCATACTTAAAGACTGGGTAGCAGCAGCAAGAAGGCCTATTCCTGCTGCAGACAGGTCACGCCCATGACTCTGCGCGTCCCTACCGAGAGATGACTGCTGGAATGACTTGGACATTGTAGAACTATCTCTTGTCTAGCTTATAGATTTAAAAAAATTTTCTTAAGATGGCCAAAAAGAAAGCTCAAACTAGAAAACTAGGTCAACTGTGCTTCAAAAAATCGTAACGCCAAGAAAAAGGATCAATAAGGACTGTAGAATCTTCTTCAAGCTGAGAACCAGCAGACAACTCTGTAGAAAAATAAGCAATTTTAGTCATAAATCCCTTTAAGTAGATGCCGTTTTTTAAAGAAAAAAACTTATGCATCATGTTGATTAAAAAAAAAAAACATTCAAGATCTCAAACTTAACAAGGAATTTATTATATATCTTAAACAGATTCCAGATGTATGCAGAGCCTGCATATATTTAAAAAGTAGTCTTTCATGCTAAAGTTTTACTACTAAAGGGAATTTCACACTAAATTTAAAAACATTTCAATTGAAGGGTTAGATGTCTGAGTACATCAAAATTTTGGTAAAAATATAGATGGGACTCTTCTTTCAGAAGAATAAAAATACACCCTATAGTATGATGCTTAAGTTCTAGAAGACTAAAAACAAACCAAAAAAATCAATGTCAACAAGTCAAAGATGAATCAGTAATATTCTGCTTTAGAAAATGAGACCTATTATAAGTATCAGAAAGAACCAAGTAAAATCACAAGTAAGTGAAGTTTAGGTGTCAAGTACCTAGTATAAGATCTAAGACCAAATACAATAGCTGAGACCTTTATACAGCAAAATCAATTTGAGGTGAAGACAGATGTGAAGAAAATTAAGTGACTTCCTAACAGTTCAAGGATTTTTGCACAAATTTAGGCCATATAACTAAACTCCTTTCTCACAGTCTACCCTATGTTAGGCAGTGCTTATTTCATTTCTGATCTTATAAGGTAAGAACTAAGTATAGTGAGTATAGAAATAAGAGACCTCCCAAGAAAAAATCCCAAATACAGGAAGTGTAGGTGTTTAAAGAAGTGAAACTCCCCAAATTAGCATCCACCAACACTTACTTAATGCTCAGGGCTTCAGCACCTCTAGAGCTCAAAACACGTAAAAAATGAAAACAAGATCTTGCTTGTGCAGACTTCCAGAAACTTTTTCCAAGAATAGCCATAATTAACTGAAAAATTTAAATTCTGAATACAATCACCCAAGTTGTGTTTTCTAGATGAAATTATTTTAATTTTCTTATTTTTACCTTAGTTATGTAGGAATTTGCAAAGTATTTACACGTTTCTCATAAAATTAGTTAAATGATGTACATAACAAATGGCCTTGATGAAATAATTTTTTATAATCACAACTACATACAGAAGTTGACCTGTTTGCTGTGGAATTCTATGTAAAGGCTTTGTTCAGTCAAGTTTTATGTTTGATCATTAACTTTATTAGTAAAAAAACCAGGCAACAGTCAATAGCTACAAGTCTATTATGGAACCAATCCCACCAATGATAGAATAAAGCAAGAAACACTGGACAAATACAGTGGTAGAGGAAGCATTTTCCAAAAAAGGTTACAGGCAGGACTACATTTTACAAAAAGATGCAAAAAAGTTAAAAAGACACAGAAATGCTATCAGAGGTGACTGAATTACAGATGTTTTTGCACACCAAGAAAGATGAACTTGAGAAAGGACATCAAAGAAACTAGTTCTGGATGAGATCCACTATATAAACTACATACGCTTTAGATAAGATTAATAAAAATAAAGACAAGAGTAAGTGGACTTCTTTGGATGAAAGTTTCTTTGATATGTCTTATAAATGCCATACAGAAAAGCATTTGAAATACTGCACAAAAACATTGGTAGGAATGTCTAAATTTTCATGTCTACTTTATTGTAAAAGATCAAACTTTTATAGGTTTCAAAATCAGTGTTTCAAAGTACCAATGTTATTATTAATTGCAGGTTTGCTCTTCATGTTACAGCCAAAGCTTTGTATTACTGAAAAGCCAGTTTTTAAAAAGAACTATTCTTTTCCCTCAGGGAAATTATACAATAGTATATGATCATGTGTAAAACTTAAAATTCATCACATTTTACGAACATGCTCATTGGATTAGAGATCTCAATTACTTTTCTTTGTAAGATACAATGAAAACAATGGATCTGCAAAAAAGAAAGGTTAAGAGAAGGTAGAAGATAACCTTAAAACAGAAAATGGATGTCAGAAAAAGGGAAAGACAAAAAATGTAAATTCCACAACAACTTGCAATTTCATTAAGAATAACTTTAAATATTTTTGACTCAGAGTTTCAACTTAAATACACCACCACACAAGGACATGCATGTAGTATTACTGAAAAGGAAATCAACCCAGACCCTTGAAACATGTAATTAAAGTCTTAAATTTTTTTTATTAGAACAAAGAAACTAAGAGAAATCAGACATGACAACACTGTTTAAGGAGCTTTTATAAAAAGAATTCCTTTAGCATCTTTGGTCAATGGTAAACACAAGTCAGGCCATTTTAAAAGGCTCATGTAAGCAAAAACTACTGCCTATTAAAGTTAGCACAATACTGGATGTATAGTAAAGATTTTTAAGAGTAGCTTCTTTTACTGTAGGTTCCCCCATAATAATAAAATTGCCTTTTTCATAGTATACTAGAGATTAATAAAAGTTTGAAAATAGTTCCTTGAAGAGAATTCTAAAATGTAATGCCAAAACCTTATTTACCCATTTTAGAACTTTTCACTTACAAAAAAGTATCGTCACCCCCAAATCAGGAAAACATTAAAAAAAGGTTATCATTACCCATAATTAGGCTTCACAAATGCCACTTACTATAATCTGATACTCAAATTCATTTTTTCCTTTTAAAATTTTATTTATTTGTAGAAAGAGGGAAAGTGAGGGAGAAAGAAAGGGAGAGAAACATCCACCAGTTGCTTCTCACATACCTCCAACTGGGGACCTGACATGCAACCCAGGCATGTGCCCTGACCTGAAATCGAACCAGAGACCTTTTGGTTTGCAGAGGCCAGCACTCAGTCCACCAAACAACACCGGCCAGGGTAGACACTCAAATTCTTAATTTTTTTAAAAAAAGATTTTATTTATCTTATTTTTATACAGAGGGGAAGAGAGGGAGAAAGAGAGAGAAACATCAATGTGTGGCTGCCTCCTGTGTACCCCCTACTGGGGGACCTGGTCCACAACCCAGGCATGTGCCCTGACTAGGAATTGAACCTGTGACCCTGTGGTTTGCAGGCCAGTGCTCAATCCAGAGTCGCACCAACCAGGTCAAATTCTTAAAACTCATTTTTATAGACAATTCTATTAAGTGACTAACCTAGAACTTAAAGCTAGTTTATGGCGTAATTGTAAATGCTACTAAATATGTTAGCTTCATATTCAACATCTGAACAAATATTACTTGTATGCACGGTTAAGAATTAACTTTCAGTTAGTAATATTCAATCCTCCCACTCCATGAATAGTTAGCTATCTGATATTCTTCACTAGACTTGTCTCCAATTAAAACAAATGGAATACTAAAATATTTCAGAAAACAAAGCTTAACTCAGAAAGTTCATGAAGAACAAAAGCAAATGGTTGTTCCGTATCTAGATTTTCTCTTATGTAAAATAAAATTACCCGTTAGTCCTATTACTCATTCCTTCAGAGCATTATTTATTTAGCACAATTACTAAAGCAAGCATAAACAGACTTTAGTTCTTTAAAAGATATTACAAAAGAAAATTTTTAGCTTCTAAATTCAAAATTTTAAAATGCTACGTTTTTTTTTTTTTTTTTAAGATTTTATTTATTTATTTTTAGACAGAAGGGAACAGAGGGAGAAAGAGATGGGGAGGAACATCAGTGTGTGGTTGCATCTCTCGTGGTCCCCCTGGGGACCTGGCCTGCAACCCAGGCATGTGCCCTAACTGCGAATCGAACCCGCGACCCTTTGGTTCGCAGCCCGCGCTCAATCCACTGAGCTACACCAGCCAGGGCTAAAATGCTGTATTTTAATGAAATCTACTACCATATAGATCTGTAGCTATGCTCTTAAACTGTGTGAATTACTTCTTTAAAACAACTAATTTTAAGACAACAGAACCATAAAATGTGTAGACAGACTCAGGAAAAAACAGTTTTAAAGATTTTATTTATTTTTAGAGAAGGGAAAGGAGGAAGAAAGAAAGAGAGAAACATCAATGTGTGGTTGCCTCTCACGTGGCCGCCACTGGGGACCTGGCCTGCAACCCAGGCATGTGCCCTGACTGGGAATTGAACCAGCGACCCTTTTGTTCACAGCCCTCGCTCAATCCACTGAGCTACGCCAGCCAGTGCAGAAAAAACATCTTCATGCCGACATTATTTTAACCCTTTTCACATAAAAACTTACAAGCACCAGCCAGAAAAATATAGTCTCTTACAGTATTCCCCCTTCTGAATTAAAAAACACAAAGGGTACAAGAAATTTCCAGATTTCCCAAATGTCCCATCAAGGTCAAACATTCTTGATTTGTTAACTTATTCTTATAAAAATATGCCAAATACGTTTAAGGAAGCAAACAACAATACCAATGATAGTAAAAATGCCCTAACCGTGTCAATCATAGATGGCAAAGACTGCTCACTATTAGTAATTTCAAAGAAGCATCTTTTGGAAAGGTAGCTAATTTTTGTCAATCACAAAAATAGTATTGATTCCTGTGGTCAGAACTTTTAAACCAAGCATCTTAGTCATTTCCAATTAAAGTACAAGGTTAGGCCCTGGTCAGGTAGCTCAGGTGGTTAGAGCATCATCCCGATACACCAATGTTGCAGGTTCAATCCCTGGCCAGAGCACATACACAAAGCAACCAATAAATGCATAAATAGGTGGACAACAAATCTATGTTTCCTTCTCTTTCTCAAATCAATTTTTTAAAAAAAGTATAGACTGCTGGTGTCCATGAGAAAACTACTGAATTTACTGGAAATGGTGCCTGGAACGTTGCATAAAGTCAGGGTTAGGTTAATAATTCCTTAAAGCTTTCTTGCTTATTAATTTCATAAATAGTTTATTAACACTTTCCATTTTAAAGTGTTAGTAAATTTTCATTTTATAGTTAGTCACCACCAATTATTTTCTCAATATATTTTATAACTTTTGTTTTAGTTAAGGGTTTAGTTTTTCAAAAATGATTGAGGAACTACTCAGTTTTTTATATAGAGCTTAAGCTACTTTAAAACCTTATAGTTTCTTATCCGCTCTTCAGTGCTATAATTTCGTATCACTACTGCGTATCTATGAGTGACTTAAAAGGTTTTTCAAAGTAAAATAAACTAATTAATTTAAAAAGTAAACCCCTTAGGAAACAAAGCCTGAGCTCTATTAATTTCAGTTCTGTATAAAGCAATACATGCAATATGTGCCTCATCACACAATAGGAAAGATGAAACATCATAAAATGTAGTGCCAAAGAGGCTAAGGGGGGGAAAAAACCCACACACCCCCCAAAAACAATTATTAGTATTTTTAAGTGCTTTAAGACTATTGCTCTTAATCCATCTTATAGACCTGGATTCAACTTCTAGACCACTTCTTGATCCTTAGGCTACTGATCAAAGTGTTACAATGTGTTTTCAGCTGCTAAAACAGAAAATATGTTTAATCAGTAGAAAGAATTTCTATTCAGCTTGGAATATTTTTCATCTTCCTAGCTTTAAAATTTTTTCCTAGTGACTTTCAATTAGACACTAAATATTTTAAGATTTAAGTAATAAAGGAAACTAATTAATAAACTCATACTACAGGATAGAAAGTTATTCACTTACTGGACAATTCTGATTCTCTTATTTGATCTGATACTAACATGGCTTTTCTCTTTTCTCTACTTATAAATAGCAAAATCAGTAGTTTTCATCAAGACACCATTCTGCACACTTTAGATTTTTCCCCATCCTCACTTTATGTTCTACTTTCCTGGCTTCCACAAACACTTATACAACTCTTTGATTTGGTATATACTGAGATTTTTGGAGCGCATAATGCCTTGATTTAAATCCTGGTTCTATTACAAAATAGCTGTGTGACCTTGGGCAAATTACTTGCTTCCAATATGTAAAATGAGAATAGAAATAATACCTATTTCATAAAACTGTTAAGATGTAATAATCTATATAAAATACCTAGAATGGTGTCTATCCCATGGTAAGCTCACAATCATCTATGTAACCTGATCCTCAAGACCAAGGAGAAAACAAACTTTAGAGATAAAAGGACTGACCAAGAGATATCCGCACAAAGAGCTTATAAACCTTTCACTTGCACTGTATCTTTATGTCCCATCCATTTCTATGAAAGTCAGAATTCATATCGGAACCTTGTTACCAAATCTGAAGTCAGCTTTTTAAAAGACCAGATTTAAAGACTGGTAGGTAACGTAGACAAGTAAAATTGAAGAACAGAAGTGAAATTCTAGTTAAAGTGGACAAATTAAACCTCTACCTTCTTCATTCTCCATGCCAATCTACCTTTAAATTACCTTCTAATTTTCCAGAACAAAGTCCTCATCTCTCTATTTCCTCTGCCATAACCTTACTGGAGATCTTCAGTCCTGCTGCCTTTCGAGTGGCCTCCTTGCATGCATCCATTCATATTTAGCTTCCAATATAAACTTCTGAAAACATCACTCATTATCTTCCACTCTCCCGCTTAAAAACATACACTACACACCTCACTACTTACCACGTGAAGTTTAAACTATGGTTTTCAATGCCTTTCATATACTGGTAGCCTCCTACTTACCTAAACCTACTTTCTACCATACACCAACACCTTATGAGAGAGGTCATTTTATGAGCAGTTACAGAGGCTGCTCAGTACCTATACAAATTATTACCCAGAATGTCTCTCTCCCCTCACATTTTCACTGCAATATAGATACTACTATGGTACATATACTTATCTATTCTGCAACTCATTAACATTTAGGCTGTTTCCAGTTTCTGGACTTACCAAGAGGACTATAAAAATTTCTTGGTGTCTTCTGATGCTTTTGCCTCCTTCATGGTGCTTTTCCAGAATACCACAGCCCATACAAGGGCACAGTTAAGCATTAAAGTTATTCTGATGTTTCACAACTCACAGAAAGAATACTGTAAGCACTGGGTTGGCCAAAAAGTCCCTTATGTTTTTCTCGAACAATGGTTCTAGTAGTGCTTAGTTGTCTTTATTCGAAACAATTTTTTTAGATTGTATTGTGAAGCTATCAGTGCATGTTAAAAAAATCGGTGAATTTTTTTGCAGCCATTTTAATATTGGAGATGAAAGAAGATACAAAAACATTTTTTATCAAGGAAGGCAAAAACGCAACTGAAATGCAAAAAAAGATTTGTGCAGTGTATGGAAGAGGTGCTGTGACTGACTGAACGTGTCAAAAGTGGTTTGGGAAGTTTCTTGGTACTGCTGACATCTGGCCAAATACTTCTTTGCTGTGGGGCTGTCTTATGCCCTGGAAGATGTTTAGCAGCATCCCCTGGCCTCTACCCACTGGAATCTAATAGTGGGAGATAGCCAACATATTCAAAATATCCAAATCAATAATTATTAGTGAAAATAAAAAAATATGTTGTTTATTTTACAGGAAAAAACTGAACAGACCTTTTAGTCAACCCAATACAAACGTTTGTTATTTACTTGTTATTGCTATTCCTTTCCCAACCACTGCCTGCTCAAACACCTGACTTTAAAATTTCACACATGCTATAGGTTCTTCTTTACCAAAGGAAGATGTTTAATACCCCAGTAATCCACACAAAGGGGGAGGGAGGGAGAAAACCATACAAATCACCTAGAAAAACCAGAAAGTTCTTCATTAGCAATCTATGATACTGCAAATCAGAGATTCTATTTCAGACTCTATCAATTTACTACTTTCCATGCCTGCTGCATTTCCTACCTGCCCACTATTACATCCACAAGTGGTCCCCCCCAGACCTTGCAGTGTATGAAGAGCGGTAGCTGGGATTAACTACAACCATCCCCCACCGCGGCACCCTTTTTTGTTTTCCCACTAATGGATTTCTGCCTAAGATATGTATCACAGGCTAACTGGGACTCTAGATCAGAGAGAATGTCAAAGATATGCCATTTTAAAAACTCTCAAGAAAAAAACAAGTATTTTATATCAGTTAGCCTTTAAAGAGACTAGCTTTTTCAAAATTTTAATTGAGCCAGTGAGGGGCTCACTACATAGCTACAAATTAAAAGAATCAAACTACACCATCTACAACCTTTCACTCCGCCCCCAAAGAACTTAGTATCCTCTATCCATAAGCCAGTCATGTACACTCAGAACACACTGCCAAAAGAGTGGGATACTTAATGCAATTCTAACTAAACAAAGTATATAAAAACAAAAGACGTGCTAAGAACATCTAATAAATCCTTATCCAATTCTTTGGTTTTGCTCATTTGTAAAATAGTTTATAGCTATGATTCATATTGTAAACTAAATAGCATTAGTCCCAGTAGTAGCAAACTTACTATTTCAAAATAAGAATGTTTTCAGATTCCTATGTGTGTCTACATATAATCAGAGTATCTTACACAGTTAAGAACTACTACTTTTTGTCACTTGTAAACTGCATTTCAGACTTCAAGATGTTGGCTCACTTCTAACAATTCCCTTAAAAAATACACGGGGATCCTAAAACAACAAAACTCTGGTCTTTTTAGCAGTTCTAACATTTACAAAAATGTTTCCTTTCCCTCCATCACAAAAGTAAATATAATTTCTTGAGGAAATTTCAGAAAAACACAAGCAAGGAAATACAAATCACCTATAATGCCAACATTCAGAGCTAATGTTTTGGGGTATATTTATATTTTTATGCTTATTTACACATTCCTTTAAACAAAATGTTAAATATGGCACCAGCAGAGTTTTATTACATTTTTTCTTCCCAATTTATGCTTTATTCCGTTATCATTTCCCTGTCATTATTCTCCTTTTATAGATGTGTATTTACACCCGAAAGCCACATTATAATATCTCCAGAAGTTGAATCTTTCAGGTTTTTAATATGCTTAATAACTGAGATTAACTTTATGTACATAAATCTGTAACTTCCTTGGGCTTTAACCTATAAAATTAATTATATGAACTACATTTTATTTCTAAAATTATGTAACACATTTTCTTTGCATTCCTCCATTGTTAAAATTTGTTATTATTAACTGACTTGTAATATTATTAGTGTTTACACTTCCCTAAAAGTATTAGCAAAATAAGTATGTTTAAAGGCTCCTTTAACACATGATATTCGGATCAAGGGTGGTTAAATCCTTAATTAGTTCAAAATGCTACATAAAAGCAACCCCATTTACACACTGCTGAGAAGAGAGGTATGTAAACATGATAAAAAGAAAATTTCCTTCCTGGGTAAAGTACACACTAATATTAGAATATAATGTTAAATGTAAAGGAAGAAATGTAAATTTAAAGCACTTCGATAACATCTTCTGGCTAAAGACTGCTTTTCCAAAATGTTACGTAATTAACCAGAAAAATCTGAATGTAGTACCTCAGTTGTATTTAATTTCGAGTTTGCAGAAACATTCTTACAGTGAAGTAGACACACACCATACAGCTTTCTCGCAACAGTCTTCCCTGCATTCTTGATTACTAAAACAATACTAATGTTGAAAAACTTAAGTCGATAGACTGCGTAGGTTACTAACCATTGAGTTTTTAAAAGGAAATTTTATTGTGAACATTTAAGCCTCAGATACTATTTTTGCCAGTACAATTTACGTTTACCTAAGAAAAAACTGTCTTACCATTTAAAAATCTTCATCGAAGCCCTCTTCAACAAGCAAAACACAGCATCAACACAAAATCTACTACGACCTGGGAAATCAAAGACTCTCACATTACTCCAGCGCACTTGAAAAGACTAGAAATTTCCGAATCTCCATAACCATTCTAGAAATATCTGGACGGAAAAGCTGTAACTGAGCCAATAGAAATATGCCACAGAATAGGCCACAGGACAGTATAAACACCCAGGAAATATTCCTCTACGGTAAATGGTAAAAGTCCCTGTAGAACACAAAAAGAACACTGCACAGCGCTGGCAACAAAAAGAACAACGATGCGAAGCCTACACCACGGTACTCCAAACCCTTTGTCTGGAAACCGGAAGGTCCCACACGACACGATCCTC
This sequence comes from Micronycteris hirsuta, assembly GCA_004026765.1. Lineage (NCBI taxonomy): Eukaryota > Metazoa > Chordata > Mammalia > Chiroptera > Phyllostomidae > Micronycteris > Micronycteris hirsuta. Next base: position 223,417 of record PVJI01000419.1, read on the forward strand.
CCTAGAGGAACCTAGGTTCATAATATTTTAATAAAGGGGAAAGGAATGTGAGGTGACACTTTAAACAAGAACAAATCTCGTGCCTTGCAGCCTACTGCAGATGGCTTTATCCACGACGCAATACGAAAAACAAGCGTTAACGTTTCATTTTTCGGCCATTTTTAAGGGCTTGGGGGCGGGGAGGAATTGTTTCTGAGGTCCGGCTAAAATAGCGCGCGCATGTGTAGGCGGGGGTGGGGGGGGCAGAGGAGTCTTAGGGGGCGCTCTGAAGCGATGGGCGAGGAGCAGTGCGAAGGCCTTGACACCGAAAAAAATCACGAGCTGCTTAAACCGCCCAGCTTTTCAGTGTGCGAAATCCTCCATTTTGGGACATATTTCCAGGCTCAAAGTGAAAAAATAAAGCAAACATGTGAAACTGGCACTACCCAAAAACTTCGCTATCTTAATTACCCTCCCCAAATGGCAGGCCCCCTAAGGACAGTCGGTCCCTCAGGCCGCCAGTGCTCCTCCCTTCTCCTGAACGCCGCAGCTCGCGTGTAACGGGCTCGTCGTCCCGCCCCCGCCCACACAAAGTCCACAACGCGGGAAGCTCGGCTGATCCGCTGCCCTCCGCGCCCCCCGCGATTATACCACCGCACCCCAAGCCCCTGGCTGGCCGCGTGTCTCCCTCCGGGACCGCTCACCTCAGCCGCCCGAGGAGACTGGTTGCGCCGCCACTGCGCTCCTAACATGGCGGCCGCCGACGAGGCGGCTCACTTACGCAGAGAGGAGGGAGGCAGAGCGGGCGAGCGGGAGCGAGCGAGAAAGGCGCGCCGCCGGCTCCCCACAGCCCCTGTCGCTGTCGCTGCCTCCTCCCGACGGATGCGGAGAGCCCCCGGCCACCCCACCCCGATTCTTACCCGCTTAACGCCTACCTTAAGAAAAGGGAGAGGGAAAAGGAGAGCTACCTCTCTCCTAGCAAGCGGGACGCGGAGGCTCCCACAATCCCTCGCAGCAACAGCGCTGGTAAGAGGTGGCGGCAGCGGCAGCGGCAGCAGCCGAAGAACCCACTCTCGCGAGAGAGCTTGCCCCCACCCACCTCGGATCTCGGTTCTGCGCGCGACACGCCCCTCCCCTTCCCAGCGCTTGCCTTTTCGGCTGTGGTCGTTGTTCTCTAGTCCCGGAGCCCGCCGATGGCGGGAAGTAGGAAAGCAGCTACAGCCTTCGGGTTCGAGCCCCATTCACCCCCAAAACCTTTTTCCAAACCCTTAAATTGTGTGGCGTAAAATTTAAATAGGGTATGTGTTAGAATCGAGTCGCGGGAGTCCCTGGCTTAGACCTTATTTCTATCCTCAGGTTATTTTGATTATTCGCCGAGGAAATGTAGGAAACGTCAGCAAGGGGGATCCGACACCATTTTGGCTGTTTTTTACTATCGGGAATTCTGTGTAGGATGGTATTTGAGGCATAAGACAGCGATCCCATCCCGCCGAAGACCGCCATCACCAATTGGTGAATTGACTAAATATGAAACACTCGTGAGACTGATAGGTTCTTTATGAGCAAAGGAATAGCACGTGTAAAACACCTGTGGCGGACTTTGATAAATCTGCGGGAAAATAGTCCGTGCCCTGGGGTTTCAAAGGCAAAAGCAGGGGCACAGTCGTCTTTTTGAAGTCTGAAGTAAATCAGCGAATACAAATCATGATTTAATAGCACTAAAATTTTTGTAATCTTAAGTGTGCTCGGTCAAATTCTCGTCTTTGAAAAATTATTCTGGGCCCACTGTGAAGATAGTGGAGGGGCATACTATAGCTGGAGAAGATGGAGATAAGCAGAAAATTGAAGAGATCATTTAGGACAAAAAGTAGCTAGTTCTGTTAATTTGAATGGATGTGGAAGGCGAAGTTGTCATGGATGAATGACAACTCTAAAAGTTAGCAGTGCTATTGAGGGGGCAATGGAAAATGTTTCAGCTGAGGAGGCAACAATAGGCAAGTTGCGCCTGGCATCAATTTTTAAAGTCAGGAGGTATTTACCCGTCTTGAGCTTGGAGAAAAGGGTTTGCATTAGTGGCAAATTTGACTTGATATAAATGAAGCAATGGGAGTTGATAGTGTAGTGAACGGAGGCCTTAGGAACAAGCCTTAAAAACAAACTAGGTGGAGATGAATGGCAAAGGAGACCAGGTTGGGAGGGGGATTGGGGGAGAAAAAAAAATCATGGCAAAATAGAGGAGGCACAGAAATTTTGCTTATTTGACAGCCAAAATACATAAAGGACAAAAGGATCCAACAGAGTCGGGGGCTATCAAAGTCAGACTAAGACTGAAACCATCTCCAAGAGTTAGGAACATGGGCATCATTAACATTGAATTGCTTCCAGTAAAGTGGAAGAAATCGGACTGGAGGTGCTGAAGTTTATGGGAAGCAGATAGATGGAAACTACCCAATGCAGAAGAGGTTTGCCATTAAGAGACTGGAAGAGAAAGCAGGGTTAAGGGAGGTTTTTTGTTTTATTGTGGGAAATTTTGAGCACACTTAAGTTGGCAGGAAGGGCATCTTAGGTTCGAATTGGTTGAAAACACAAGGAAGAGAAAGGATAATTCATAATGCTCCTAAATCAATAGGATTGGAAGGAAATGTCTTTACTGTAAAAGGAGATACGTAGCTACATAGCAGATGATGCTCTTTTCACTAGAAGACATGGGAATTATAGTCAGGTGACTTCAATCTTCTGTGACTAAGTTTTATGTTGAGAGATCTAGAGTTGTACCAATGAAAATTTTAAGTAGCCAATGTGAAGACTGGAACTATAATCCCACATCTCCAGGTATGTGTATGATTTTCTAAAGGTTTGAAAAGGCATTTCAAGGCATGGGGCTACCCTGAATAAACGTTTAAGCCCATACTGCATATTCAGCTTTGGAATGAAACTTTGGGGGATCCTAATTCTCCAGTGAATCTTGGGCCTTCTACTCAAAACCAGTTATACTTTCTACTTTGAGCCTTTTGATTCCAACTTATCTTGGCTAAGACTTCCCTTTATGTTGTGCCCAGTCCTTAGAGGAAAAGTTCTACTCCTCTGGAGACAGAAACAAACATGAATGCGTCTTAGTTCAGAAATGTACTTACTTGTGCTTTTGTATAAGGCTGTAATGCCATCTGGTGATTGTAAGAAAAGTCAAACTTTTTCAATTGAGTAGTTATTTATTTAGAATCTGCTTAGTGGCTCTTCAGCAAAAAGATACATTGGAAACCAAACACAAGATTTCAGCCATCAAGTGCCTATTTCATGAAGGACATGGTATAAGAGTTGGATAGCCCTGGCCAGGTAGCTTAGTTGGTCGGAACATCATCCCGATGCACCAGGGTTGCAGGTTCTGTCCTGGTTGGGGCACAAATAAGAGGCAGCCAATGAATGTGTGAGTGGATGGAACAACAGAGCAATGTATGTTTCTCTTTTTCTTTCTAAAAATCAATTAAAAAGAAAGTGGGGATATGCCCTGGCTGGTATGGCTCAGTTGGTTGGAGCTTTGCCCCTTAACTGAAAGGTTGCAGGTTCGTTTCCTGGTCAGGGCACATTCCTAGGTTGTGGGTTCATTCCCAGGTCGAGGAGTGAATGGGATGCAACCAATTGATGTCTCTTTCTCCCTTCCTCTCTCTGTAAAAGCAATGAAAAAATGTCCTCAGTTGAAGATTTAAAAAATATATATATTTTTAAAAGTGGGGATAAAATGATGGGTAAGAGAAGTTGCCAGCTTGACCATCATGGTCTGATGAAGGAGTTTGGGCAAGGAGTCTGGCCTCAAGGTGGACCTGTGTCTGAGCAGAGATGGATCAAGAGCTCTATTCATGTTTGTGTTACTGGAGAGTGGGTATGGTGGGCACCAGGGATGGTAATGAATGTGGCTACAATCTACCGAGACTTTGAAAGGTCTAAGTCCCAAGTTTGGTACAGTTATATTATATAAGCCTTTAAACTTTTCTGTTTATTGACTTTAGAGAGAAACAGCAATTTGTTGTTCCACTTATTTATGCATTATTTTTAGAGCGAGAAGGGAGAAAGAGGAAGAGAAACATTGATCTGTTGTCTCTCACATACACCTTGACTGGGGACCAAACCCACAACACAGGCATGTGCTGTGACCAGGAAACAAACCAACCAGTGACCTTTCACTTTGCAGAGTAACACCCAACCAACTGAGCCACACTGGTCAGGGCCATTGGTTGATTTTTGCGCCATGTGGTCTGTCAGAAAAAGCAGTCAGACGGCTGTGTGTTAACCTACTTTTTAAAGAGAAGGGAGAAACATCAATTTGTTCCACTTACTTATGCAATTCATTGGTTGATTCTTATATATGCCCAGAATGGGGATCGAACCCACAACCTTGGCAAATCGGGAGGCTGCTCTAACCAACTGAGCTACATGGCCAAGGCTGTGTTCTTAACATTGAAATTGGAATATCATAATTTTTAGTGTCACAAAACATTTTGATTGCATTGGAATTGCTTAGTCAGAATGTCTTTTAAACTTAAACACTAGATTGCCCTCCTTAATGATTATACCAATTTTCTCTGAACAAATGAGTGCCCGTTTCTCTATTCCTTTAGTAGCTGCTATCGAAATCTATTTGAAAATTTACTGCTAGAGAATGGAATCTCAACTATGGATTTTATTTGCTTTAACTGAGGTTAAGCATCTTTCAACTGTTTGTATCTTTTGCCTATTTATCTATTGGGTTGTCGAGCTTTCACTTTTTGATTTATAGAAATTAAAGAAAAATTAACCTTTGGCAAACACTCTGTATGTTGTTTTTGCATACAGAATCTTTAAGATCTAGTCACATCATCCATTTTTTTTTAAGTATTCTTCATTTTGTTTTTAACTTAGAAGGCAAAGCTACTACACAATTATATAAAGAACAAAACTGCCTGTTTTCTTCCTGCACTTTTACAATTTGTCTCAGGGTCTATCCCTAGACTATCTTTTTTTTAAAAAAGGATTTTTTCTTCTTAGATATTTATTTTTAGGGAGACGGGAAGGGAGGGAGAAAGAGAGAGAAGCATCAATGTGTGGTTGCCTCTTGTGCGCCCCCAAATGGGAATCGAGCCAGCAACCCTTTGGTTTGCAGGCCAGCATTCAATCCACTGAGCACCAGCCAGGTATTTCTAGACTTTCTTGTCTGTTCCATTCATTGAGTAACGTATTCAGGTACCAGTACCACCCCATTTTACTCTTTTTGCAATGTTTTCATATGGCATAGGCCTAGTTTTCCTTTATGATTCATAATTCTGCACATTATAGTTTTCCAAATTCATGTTAGAATCAACTTGTTTAGTTCCAAAGATATTCCTGTTATTTTTACTCATTTTTTAAACTTAGAATGCCTAGTTCTTTAGAATTATTTTTATATTGAGATTTCTTGGACATGGTATAGCTTACCATTTAAAGTCTCATTTGCCTATCAGTATTTTAATGTTTTCTTTGTATGTAACTTATACATATCTCGAATATTCCAAGTTTTATTTTCCTTCCTACCTTCAAACTGATGACTTGCTAGTTCAATGAACTATTTTCAGTTGACACTTGCAGTATTTAAGTAATTCACCATCTACAAGAGATATTTACCTTTTTTCCCATTTACACGTTTACTTTCTTCTCTTGCCTGACTGCCTCTGAATGAATGTCTCTTTTTCAATAGGAATACTTCTAGAGTTTCCCTATTATGCATCACATAGGCTTTTGGAATAAGATACATTTTTATCAGGTTAGGAGTCTTGACTCTCAGCGGTTTTAGCAAATGCCACTTTAAAGCTATAGGGAGATTATGTAATTTTAGAGATTAATCACAAATATTCTGTGTATTCTTAAATAATCTGGAAATGACTTCTGTATTGCGTCATTACATAATGGTTTGTTTATAATGTGTATCTACTGAACTCTCTATCCCTTAATTTAGCAGGTATGTACCAGTATATATGTGAAGTTAAAAAGGAAACACAATATCACTCCCATCCTCTAAAAAAGCAAATCCTTGAAGAATTTAATAGGAAGTGATAAACCCTGTCATAGGGCAAGACTAGGGGTAGGGAATATGTGACCCATTGAGGCCCTCCAAAGGGACATTTATTTATTTCTTAAAAAGATTTTATTTATTTATTTATGAGAGAAGGGAAGGAAGAGTGAGAAAAACATCTATGTGCGAGAGAAACACTGATTGGTTGCCTCCTGTATGTACCCCAACTGGGGACTGAATCCACAACCCAGGCATGTGCCCTGACCAGGAATCAAACCGCTGACCTTCCAGTTTGCAGGCTGGTGCTCAATCCACTGAGAAGGAATCATCCTCAAGCTACAGCAAAAGTGGCTAAGATGCTGATGGCCTGAAAAAAAGTATTTGGAATTTTAACAGGTATAAAGACACTAAAAGACAGACATTCAGTAGTCCCTGAAAGATGTTAGTCTGAATGAGGTTGATGATGGTAAACACAAGTAGATATTTGTAATAATTAGTTGGAAAGACTTGGGGCACTATACATGAAAACCCCAAACCAACCACTACCTTTGGAGATTCATTGAATACCACATTAGTTCTTGGACCCACCAACGGTGTGACCTTGAGTAAATAACATGTACCTTGTAGGAGTTTGTTGAGGATTAAGAGATGTATAGAATGAATTTATTAGCAGTTCTGGAACATGGTCAATTACAGTGAATGTTGTTAATTTTCTATGTTGCCACATGTTCTGCAGAATATTTACGCGAATATGCTAAAATGACAAAATCACAGATTTAAAGATTATTCATTTTTATAGATCCCCAGAGTAAATGTTAAAATTATCTATTTAAAGCTGGTTCTAAGTTTCATCCTGACACCTACTTGTCAGTTATAATTTATAAAAGTTTCGCAAATTTTCTTAACTATGAAGACACTTAGATGTTACCAAAAGTAATAAAAGCCCACACATATAGTTAACAGATGTCTCAAATTTGTACAAATCCTCTGCAAATCCATTATTTTCATTTAATACTTTTTGAAACTAAATTTAGTTTCATATAACTGTGCACTATGATATAGCTTTAGGTCCACTAGCAAATGACTTGGAAATCTGACACATTTGTTTCCGTTTTTTGCTTCAAAAAAAATTTTTTTAACCCTCACCCAAGGTTATATTTATTGATTTTAGAGAGAGGGAGAAAGAAACATAGATGTGAGAGAGGAACATTGATCAGTTGCCTCCTGAACATACCCCAACAAGGAATCAAATCCACACCCTTTTGGTGTTTTGGTGTACAGGATGATGCTCCAACCAACTGAGCTACCGGGCACAAAATTTTTAATAAAGAACAAAACTAGCATTCCCATTACATTTACTTGGGTATTATTGAAAACCAGGATATTCCTATGGCCTTCCTCTAGGGTACATTACACATAGATATTAATATTTACTAGCTAAGGCTCTTTAGTTAGTTGTCAATAGAATTGAGGCTGCTTGGTTATATGGGAGTGAGATAAACCTTTAAAAGCTGGAGACTGCCTTTTCAAAGGACTCTTGCATAACGTCTGACTAAAGCATGGTGCAATGACATATATTGGGTGTTCAGACAGGGAAGGCAGCATCTCTGCAGATGTGCAGCTAAGATCTTAAAGTAGACAAAATGGAAAATGGAACCAGAAAGAGAAACAGTATGCGCAGAGACCTGGTCTCAAAAGGCTTATAAAAGCCGGAAAGAAACCAGTGTGGCCAGAAGGTAATCTGAGGGTGACAGATGCGGTGAGAGTTAAGGGTGGAATGTACAAGTCCTGGCATGTTAAGTTAAGGTGAGCAGGGACTGTATCTTGTTCATCGCTTATCCCCAAAGTCTAGCATAGAGTTCAGTGGATAAAAACCACAAAAAGGTATGAGTTAAATGACCAGTCTTCTGACAAGATGAGTAATTGGCATGTGTTATTTCTTCCTCTAACATACCCATGAGGGGTTTAGGACCTGAGAAATGTAATGTGAAATGTCCTCTGGAGAAACAGAGTATGACTGGATCCTACTATACAAGGGCAAGAATGGAAAACCCAGTGTATAAAAGGGTGGAATGTCAAGGGAGACAAAACTTTTCTATTATGTCCTTTCCCTCTCCTGTTCATTGCGCCTCATGTCCAAACTATCACTAGCTAGGGTGGCCAGCATATCACAACTTTACGTAACCCCTTGAGTTCTCCTCTAGAGAATTACAGCTGAGGGGAAGTAGAGGAAGTTCTACTATCTGCCACTCACCAGTCATGATTCTAATGCAGAGCCTCTGTGCCTTAAGGTCATCTCCCTCCTCCTTCAACTCATTAGAACACTAGGGCCTCAGCTTGGCTCCTCCCTTTTACCAGAAACTGATAATGAAATTCCCATCCTTCACTGTGAGCTCCTAGGGTACAAAATGCCAGTTACTTGGGGAATGCAGTATCCACCATAAAAGACAACAGGCTCAATCCCTATTCTAGGGTAAGGAGAATAAACAAAGGCAATGGGATAAAATGTATTGAATATTAAAAACGGAATGTTTGTAACATAAAGAAGGCAATGTACTGTGGATCCTAGTTAGTATACACATATATATCATTGTTCTATCTTCTGGCAGGGCCTGGAAGCAACACCTCAGCATCAAGGGGTGCTGTGTCCTTCCATACAGGTGCCAGCACACCTAGTACCTAGATCTTGGTTCCTTAATGCCATTAAGTTATAAAGGAACCAGGGCCCCTTCAATAAGTGGTTGATGCTAAAATTGGGACAGGAGAAATAAAAGATGAGCCTGTAGCATTTTGTAGTGCCATAAAGTGAGAAGTTCTCAAAAACAATAACCCCACAATGATGGGGGCATACTGAAAAGACACGGGACCCAACTGAAACAGCTCCAAATGGTCAGGGCTGGAACAATTTGAAAATAAAGTATTATTGGATTATTTCCCCAAGTACACAGTAAGTATCCATGAGTCCATAGTTATATTAATAAGTTCCACGAGCCCTGGATGGCTGGTGTGGCTCAGTGGACTGAGTGCCGGCCTATGAACCAAAAGGTCACCAGTTCAATTCCCAGTCAGGGCACATGCCAGGATTGCAGGCCAGGTCCCAGTAGGGGTACATGCAAGAGGCAACTGATTGATGTATCTCTCATACATCAATGTTTCTTTCCCTCTCTTTCTCCCTTCCTTCCCCTCTCTAAAGTTAATTAAGTAACATCTTAAAAAAAAAAAGTTGACTGAATATGGGAGAAAAGATCACTTTCTTTCTGAAAAACTCTAAGTAACCTATGTACACATTCCACCTTTAAGGAGGGCAAAACTCCCCTTTCCTTAAGTGTAGGCTTCACACAGTGATTGTGAAGAGTACCGTGTTGGGGCTCTGGCCACATAGCTCAGTTGGTTAGAGCATCATCCCAATATGCCAAGGTCGTGGGTTAGATCCCCAGTCAGGGTACATACAGGAGTCAACCAATGAACACATAAAAAAGTGGAACAACAGATGTTTCTCTCTAAAATCAATAAATTTTTACAAAAAAAGGAAAGGGCACGGTATTGGATGAAGGGGAGGAATTTTACAGTGGACAAACCTGGCAAATAAGACCTCAGCCAGGTGATCAAGGCTAAAATTAACAGTAACAAATCATACTGATATATATATATTTTTAAAGAATTTTCTTTATTTTTAGGGAGGAAGAGAGGGAGAGAAGTATCAATGTAAGAGAGAAACATGGATTGGTCGCCTCTTGTATACCTCCCCACCAGGGACCAAACCCGCAACCTAGGCATGTGCCCTGAGTGGAAATCCTTTCACTTTGTGGGATGGTGCCCAGCCAACTGAGCCACAGTGGTTAGGACTGATATATTCTTTTTTTTTTTTTTTAAAGATTTTCCTAAGCATGTGCCTGACTGAGAATCAAACCGGTAACCTGTTGCTTAATCCACTGGGCAACACCAGCCAGGGCTATATTATTGATTATGTGATAAGAATCGCACTTTTCCTCGGTGGTCTTCATCTCAAAATCCCTTAAGCCCAAACTAATCATGAGAAAAGCTTGATCCTATCTGAAGGACTTTCTATAGAATACCTGACTCAAAACTCAAGGTCATAAAAAACAAGGAAAGTCTAAGAAGCTGTCACAGGAAAGAGGTGCCTAAAGAGACATGATGACTAAGTGTATCTTCAATGGGGTCCTAGAACAGAGAAACAGTTTTACCTAGAACAGGGCATTAGGTAAAAACTAAGAAAATCAGAATAAAGTATGGACTTCAGTTAATAATAAATAATAATGTATGGACATTGGCCCATTAATTGTCACAAATGTACTATTCTAATGTAAAATGTTAATATTAGGGGAAACTGCATGTGGGGTACACAGAAATTCTTTGTACTATCTTCACAACTTTTCTAAAATAAAAGAAATTTCAAGGTCCATTTTATTACCTCCTTCCCAGGTAGTACAAGCAGTACAGAACATTCTTACACCCCAAAGGGATTTTACTGGAGAACAGGGAGGGCCAAAGTAACAGTGACCCCTTTAAACCAGGCCTTAAGGTACTCAATGGACAAATATATGACCTACCACGCTGGCTGGCAATAGCAATAAAATAGCAATAAACAGAAAGATGTTTTCAAGCAGACATTCTAGGTATTCTAGTTGACTTGTTAATTCAGTGAAATTGTTTCCCAAGAGAATATTGACAGGACCATTAATAGGAGCGATTTATAAAGCCCCAACGAAGCAGCAAGATTAGATTAACAGGAGTCACTGTCACTTTTTTTTAATGGGAGCTTGAATAGTTTAACAAAGGTCATACAACTTGAAAGTGGTAAAGCCAAGGCAGTCTAGGGATGTGTTTTAATTTTTAATTTATATTTGTTATTTTTAAGATTTTATTTATTTATTTTTAGAGAGAGAGGAAGGGAGGAAGAGAGGGAGTGAAACATCAATGTATGGTTGCCTCTAGCACACCCCATACTGGGGACATGGCCTGCAACCCAGGCATGTGCCCTGACTGGGAATCAAACCCTTTGGTTCACAGGCCTGTGCCCAATCCACTGAGCGACACCACCCTGGGCTCGTTGTCACTTTTAAAAGTTCTTAATTAGTTGTTCCTATCAGATTGTTTTCCTTTGTGTAAATTCCTAGACACTGAGCCTCCTTTCCATGTCCCTTTGGAGCCTGCAGAATTTATTCCTTTGGGATTTAGTTTTCCTGATTACAATTAGACATGTAATCCAAAATTTCAATGCAAAAATCCATTGACAATAGGTTTTTTAACCCTGAAAGGGAAATAAATCGACAGACAACAGGTTAGCATTCAATATTTGGGGCCCCCTATTCACCCCACTTTAGTTTTTCCTCTTAATATGCAACAAGGAGGGGCACTTGTGTTTACTGACAGCTACTTATGGCCAGAGGTAGCAGTTTGGATATTTACAGACTGGTAAATCTGCCAGTCCATTGTCAGCTTCCATTGCAACATGGGAAAAAAAATAAGGAAAGAGAAGGAATGAATAAAAAAAGCTACTTTGAAATGTTTTATTTCATCTTAGACTCACCGGGGGTTAAAAAAATCAGGTCAACAGGGAGTAGTAGGTGACTAATTAACTTCACTTATCAAGTAGGAAATCCCATTAAATTACCTTAATGTGCATGATTAAACCATTGAAACCTCTTAGGGTATTAAATACAGGCACAAATACCAAATAAATTATCCCTTTTCAAGTAGCAACATAGGGACCTCTCTCTGCACCTGGGTAGCGTTACCATGGGCAGGAAGGCAATCTGCTCAGGGGAACTGAGATCCCTATTTTAAACCCTGGCTATTCATGATATGTAAATATTTCCCCTTAGAAGCCTTTCCCCTTTCACTAGTTAGGACTGAGGCTGTGATCAGGCTCTGCAAGAAATTAAAGACTGCTCTTCTTTCTTAGGACCTCTTTCTTAGGTGTACATTAAAAGAGGATAACCACTATTAAAGTAATCCATGCAAAAGGCATACACAGACCCCAAAGAAATAAGAACTATTCTGCCCTGGCTGGTGTGGTTCAGTGGATTGAGTGCCAGCCTGTGAACCAAAGGGTCACCAGTTCGATTCCCAGTCAGGGCACATGCCTGGGTTGCAGGCTAGTCCCCAGTTGGGGGTGTGTGAACAATGTTTCTCACACTCATGTTTCTCTCCCTCACTTTCTCCCTCCCCCCATATAAACAAATAAACAAACAAATAAAATCTAAAAAAAAAAAAAAACAAAACTATTCTACTACTAAAGTCACCTTAGTCCTCTAAAAGATGAAGAGTTGTAGGTTGTATGCTAAAGTCTTGCTAACATGGAATTTTTCGCATGTTAGCACTAGCCCTGAATCTGTCACTAATGAGCTGTCAAGTCTCAAGGCCTAAATTTCATTCTCTAGAACAGAGCTTGCTCGACTATAGCCTGCAGGCCAATTCTGGCCTGCCATCTGTTTTTGAAAGACCCTTAAGCTTAAAATGGTTTGGGGGAAAATGTTTTTTTGCAACACTTAAATTTTTATGAAATTCTAATTTCAGAACCCATAAATAAAGTTTTATTGGCACACAATAATGCTCACTTGTTGCCATGTTGTCTATGGCTGCTTTTACAATGCAACTGCAGAGCTGAGTAGTTGCAACAGAGATTATATGGTGCACAAACCTAAAATATTATCTGGCTCTTTACAGGAAGATTGCCAACCCCTCCTCTAGAATAACAGTGTATAATAAAACTTTCTGCATTGGTGGAATTATTCTGAGCTTCCAATATGGTAGTAACTAGATACTGATATGGAGAAATTGATTTTATTTAATTTTTGTCAATTCAAATAGCCACATGTATTGCATAGCAGAGCTCTAAGAAATGAGAGCTTAGTTTAGGTTTAGTTTTCCATCTAAAAGAAAACCTCACTTCTGTTTTCCCTTTGCTCTCACACGACTATCACTCTCAATACTGACACCAGATATGTAGGTTTTTCCCCAAACCAAGCAAATGTGTCACCAGCTGGGTTTCCTACAATTTAACTCAATTCTAACACTATCTACAGCTGGAGACAGCATCAGATACCACAGGTTAAGGACACATTCCCCATGACTGTCCCCCACCCACCTCCAAATCAGAAGTCCAGCTATCCTCGTGCTTCTGACTGATAGGCTAAAAACTGGAGGTTCCACACTGTCTGGGTGGCTAAGTTGGTTGGAGCATCATCCCATACACCAAAGGCTGTGGGTTTGATTCCCCATTGGAGCACATATAGAAGGCAACTGATCAATGCTTCTCTCTCTCTTTCAAGTAATAAAACATATATTCAGGGGTAAAGATTAAAAAAAAAAAACAAAACCAACAACAACCCCCCCCCCCCCGGAGTTTCCCACAACTTCCTCCACAGATTCAACTAATTTGCTAGAGCAGCTCAGAAATCAGGAAAACTGTGTACTGACTGTTTACCAAAGTATTATAAAAGGACATGATAGCCCTGGCTGGTGTGGCTCATGGATTGGGCGCGGACTGGGAGCCAGAGGGTCCTGGCTCGATTCCCCGTCAGGGCACATGCCTGGGTTGCAGGCCGGGTCCCCAGTGGGGGCCATGAGAGAGGCAACCATACATTGCTCTCTCTCTCTCTCTCTGTCTCCCTCCCTTCCCCTCTCTCTAAAATAAGTAAAAAAAAAAAGACATGATAAAAGACACAGAAGAACTTTTGGATGGGAGAGGCACAGGACAAGATACATGGAAAGAAAGGGGTACCAAGCTTCCACGACCTCTCTGGGTGCATTACTCTCCCAGCACCTCCACGTGTTCACCAATTTGAAGTTCTCTGAATCCCACAGTACTGGGATTTTTATGGATGCTTCACCACATAGGCATGATCAATTATCAACTCCATTTCCATCCCCTCAGCCCTCTCTGGAAAATGAGGGGGCGGTGGGACTGAAAATTCTAAGTTTCAGTCCTTGGTTTTTCTGGTGACCAGGGGCAGAGACCAATATATTTCTTTCTATTATTTCATACCACCCATCAGAGCTGAAGCAAGTTAGTTGAACCTACATGACAAAAGGACTACATACATTAATTATCTTGGTGCCACACGGGGCTGTCTGTCAGACATCTGAGGTCCTGATGGAGGCAGGTTGCTCACTCAGGTAAAGGCACACCTAGGGTTCAGAGAAAAGGAATGACAGACTGTCCTTAACAGGGGTCCTTTTCTAACAACAACAAAAAAAATTGTTCGCACCCAGACTAGGACCAACTCCACAAGAGGAGTTACTCCACTCTCAGAGGTGCAAAACGCTGACCAAAGGTACTTGGCTACAACACCAAAACAGTGATTGGAGCCAGACCTCATTAAAGGCAGTGTTTGCTCTTCCAACAGTGTAACACCATCCAAGGCATCACACTAGCCTGGACAGCTGACAACTGCTGGATAATCCTTGAAATAGCTTTCTTACTTGTTTCAGATACCCAGGCACCCAAGGCAAAAGACATGGATGCAGGTATTCCCATGAATTAAATCTTAACTACAAAAGAGAGGCCTGGAAGCACTGATTGTAGACCTTGCTGCCAAATCCTTTAAATAAGTAGGAAACAAGAATCCCTTTCCCATGCCTTCAGTCATTTTAGCCAACATGCAGGGAATACCTGCCATGTGCCAGGTACTGTGCTTGGGAGCTAGCAGTGAATAAGGCAAGATACAGTATTCTTTCCCTTATGAGATTTACAGTCTCCCTATAAATTCCTGAGATGGAATGATACAGATACTCTCAAAGACCCCACATGCCTTCAGACCATAACCATCGAAATCATACTCAGGCTTAATTTACTGGGGGCAAATATAGGTAATTTTGCCTCCCAGTGTTTTCTGATGGACACCAACTAACAGAGGCCTGACACGTCGTCAGTGTTGGAATGAACAGGGACGTTTACCTGGAAACTCCATAGACTGTCCACCTGCCACCAATTTCCTCTCTTCAGGATGGCCAAGGATGCCCTACTTTCAAGTCATCCTAGAAAGAAAAAGATTTCACCGTTCAACAACTCAGACTAAAAAAGCAGCTCCTAAGGCTGTTTTTCTGTAAAGATGTAAACAGAATGCCTCCTGCCATTTATAATTGAACTGTAGTTATAGCCTCAGAAATCATTTTATTTTCCATTATTTGCCTTTTTCTTGCCTATGGTTATCATTAAAACCATCCCTCAAGCCCTCTAAATATCACTAGTCTAAAGATCCCATATATAAAAGGCTATATTCATGATGAATATCCAAGGTAGTCAAACAAAACACTCAACTAAGAGAATCCTTTTAAGGGGAAGCCAATTGATAGAACAAAACTAGCTTTGATAAATAACTTCCCTGCCTCCCAACATCCTCACCAGTTCCTCCAATGGAAACTAGGATGTTACTTTTCACAGAAGCAGCAACTAAGTCAGTCCTATTGGACAATCTCCAGAATCACCCAGAGTGATAAGTGTTTGCTGAGAACTGAGAACCATCTCTTCCCAGAAAATTAGCATTCCAAAACAAAATCACTACCAAGGGGGCTCAAGATTTACTGTTCCAAAGAAGCAACAACTCTGTTCGCTCCTGGAAAATCAGTAAGAAACCAACACAAATATACTGTTAGTCTAAAGCAGAAATTAGTATGGTTGTAGCTATGCCTAGTGTCTAGAGCCCCTTAATCAATTGCTATTTTTATATTTTATTAATGAACCAAAGAATGCCCATAATTTTAAAGCAAATTCACATCAACATTTCCCTATAAGGCATTCTCATAGATAAACACAGCTATGAAATCCTACAAAGAGATCATCCTGTCTAGCTTTATGGTAGGGGGAAGTGGGAGTCATGAACTTTGATTTCAGTGAAATTAGCAAAACTCCCATGGACTTCCTCCCTGTATAAGGCATCCTCTGAGCACTTGGTAGGCACTCAAAAAATAAAAGCCTGGCTTTTCTTCTGTACTTATACATCCCTTTATGGCTTTATTACCTTTTTTTCTGTTCCCAAAGTGTGATTCAAACAAATTAATACCACTCAGAAAGATCTGGATTTTTAGGTTTCTCTCTGCAAAGTCATGCTCTTACACATTTAACCTGAACAGATAAGCAACTATGCTGGCATTCTGGTATAGTTAACAACAGTGTTGGCATGAACCAGGCCCAGAATGCCAACCAGCTACTGGCTGCTGTTCTCCCAGCAGTGGAACACTTGCCTAGGTACAAGGCAACCTAGGCAGTTGCCTACAGCTGGGGCCAGAGGTAGGTGAATGGAGTTGCACTCACCTGACATTGCATCTGTTCAAAGTCCAGAACTGCAATCAAAACATTCCAGGTTAGAGCCAGCGAACAGTTAGTGAACACTTGTGTGGAGTTCAAGACCCCTGCCCTCAAAACTCCATAACAGGACCTGGCCAGTGTGGCTCACTTGGCTGGGTGTCAGACAGCAAAGCTAGAGTTCCATTCCCAGTTAGGTCACATGCTTGGGTTACAGGCCTGGTCTCAAGTCGGGGCACTTACAAGAAGCAACTAATCGATGTTTCTCTCCCTCTCTCCGTACTTTCCCCTCTCTCTAAAATTAAATAAATAAAACCTTAGAATAATGAAACAGTGAGGCCTGAGCCACAGAAACAATAGCAGGCGATAACTTCCTCTTGGTTAGTGTTATTTTCACATGTTATTGTTACTTATGTCCCACAGCAGTTCAATGGAACAAATAAACGGACTGGTAAATAAGTATCAGGAAGCTCAACAGCCAAGAAACAGCTGACAAGTCTCTACCTCAATCTCCTCATTTGTAAAATCAGAATGTTATTAATAGTACTCTGTATACAAGGTGGTTAGGAGGCTTAAATGTAATATAAATTATGCCCAGAGGATCATATCTGGTATAGAATGGGCAGGCACGCAGTAAACACTTGCTATTACCAGGATCTACATTGCAGGCAAGGAGATGATGGATACAAGTGAATAGAAGGGGAAAGTTACCCTGACTGGTGTGACTCTGGGTTGGGTGCCGACCTGCAAGCCAAAAGGTTGCTGCTTCATTCAGGGTCCAGGTACATGCCTGGGTTTTAGGGATCCCGGGCTGGGGGCAAACAAGAGGCAACTAATCAATGTTTCTCTCCCTCTCTCTAAAAAGAAACAAAAGCTAAAAAGAGGGGTGGGGGGGGGAGTTACCATGGGAGAGCAATGGGCAGTGAAAATTGGCAAACTTATTAAAACTAGGTTATGGAGCCCGGCTGGTGTGGCTCAGTGGATTGAGCGCGGGCTGGGAACCAGACAGACGGTCCCGGTTCTATTCCCAGTCGGGGCACATGCCTGGGTTGCGGGCCAGGCCCCCAATGAGGGCCATGTGAGAGGCAACCATACATTGCTCTTTCTCCCTCCCTTCTCCTCTCTCTGAAAATAAATAAAATCTTAAAAAAAAAAAAAAAAAAAAAAAACAACTAGGTTATGGAGGGCCTCAACTGTGGAATTTCAGTAAGAAATATAAAAGCAGCACTTTGGAAACATAACTGTATGCAGTAATGCATGTGAAAGGGATCATCCTGACTAGCTTTGCAGTGGTGGGGGAGTGGGAGCCATGAACTTTGAAAGGAACTTAACACAAATTGACATTATTGCCAAAGACCTCGACTATTGGTTGAAAATAACCAAAATGTTTGCAATGTTAATAAACATTCCTACCCACTCACCCTTATAATTTATCTTTTTAATATAAGGTTAGGGTATCTAAGACCATGCCTTTCCCCTGGCATCTCTTAATTACACTCCTAATCACCTCCAAATGTTTTTAAAAAATTTTATTTTTATTTTTAGGGAAAGGATGGGAGAGAAACATCAATGTGGGGTTGCTTCTCTCGCGCCCCCAACTGGGGACCTGGCCCACAACCCAGACATGTGCCCTGACTGGAGCCAAACACGCAACCCTTTGGTTCGCAGGCCGGCACTCAATCCACTGAGCCACACCAGCAAGGGCGCCTCCAAATAATGTAGAGGAAAAGTAATTACAGTGGATTCATTGTCCAGGATCTAAAAACAGCCTGCCCCTTTCAGGGGCTTGGGCTGAAGTAACTGACAAACTCCACCGGACACGTGCTCCTCACAACCCTTCTCAAGCCTCTGGGCCTCGTGCCTGGGGAATGAGACTCTCCGCGACCAGCTCTAGGTGACTCTTCAGGGACAATAGGGGTGGTAGAAAACGGGACGAGTCTACGGCTACGATGTCCCAGCGTCTCTTTAAGGTGCCCTCTAAACCCGGGGTCACCAGGAAACGAACCCCAATTTCGTTCCGTGCCTAGAAAGAAGCCTCCCCACAGCTGCCTCTCGTCCCAGCCTGATGAACCTTCAAAGCGTCTTCCTACCTGTCCCTTACTCACCCTCAAGAGTCCGGAGCTCCGTGGGGCCACTCCAACCCCAGCAGAGGCCGCGGAGAAAAGGGCAGGTGCGCGCCGAGGGAAGTCCCGCCCCGGGGAGGCTGCAGGGCGGGGCCCCAGTGAGCGGGGCCCGGAAGCCCCGCCCAGGAAAGACTGAGTTGGCAAAAATGCGAATGCGGTGTCATAAGTGAGCATGCTCGATTTAGGAGTTAGACCCTAGAAGAGGAAGGGTAGGAGGAATCCGAATAAGGACTACATTTATTTGACCGCCATCCTCTTTGTTACTTACGGATGGAAGGGCCACTGAGTTTGGAATGGCCAAAGAGAAAACCTGGTGTGTCCTAGTGCGGCCGTGCTTTCTGCCTGTCTACACCAAGCGCCCCCGGGACATCGGTTCTCACATGCCTGTCTTCTTTCGGTTCCTGCAGGCTCAACCCACGGTTTTTCCATCTCCCACGCAGATCCTCTTTCTGGCTTTCTCCAGCAGTACTTTCATTCGGCTAATGGATCGCCCACCCGCAGAGGTCACCTTGGTTTTCAGAATCTCTCCAATAGGTTTTCGTGTAGATTATGCTTGCTACTCCTACAGCCTAACCCTGCGGAACTACATCCCTGGTGCCTGTAGTAGGGATCCTTAGCTGAACTGCGGCAGCCAAAGAACACTGGCTTTCTCTGCCAGACTTGAACCGGGCACAATCAGTCAGAAAGGCCACATCCTTGGTCTGGACAGATTGCTTACCAAATTACCAGCATTTCTTTTGAACATTAAAACTTCCCCTCTAGCTGAAGTCAATATGATTCTGTCCTGCTGATCAGCTGGTGAAGCTGCGGCCCAGAGGGGCAAGGGTCAGCAGCACTAATCCCTAAATCCATTCCCCAAATTCTAGAGTCCCTCCCATCCTCTCCTCTGCAGCATTCTACCAGCTCTATTGCACCTGGCACCTTTGCCAGGTGAGCCTCTGGGAATCAGCCAACTGTTTTATTATCTTTTGTCAGCTTTTTCGTAATGGAAAAAAAATGTGCTTCCTGTGCACACAGACCTCTGCTGAGAAAGCCCAGAGCCCTAAACTGATTCTAGCAAGTGACCCTATGTCAGAAGGCCAGAGAGTCACTGGAGAAGTGGCAAGCACAAATTCTCTCCAGTTTTGATGGAGTTGGACACAGGCTGTGGTTGGAAAAAGGCTTACGTAAATAGAGTAATTTAAAAAGTCACATGAGCTGTGCTGGCCTGGTAGGCAGAAGCTCTGCTTTGCAGTTAAATAGGAATGTGGCTGAAGACTGTAGCCATAATCAATGCCCGCATCCGACTGTCATAGTGTATTCATAAAGGAGGATTATGAAAGCTATAAAACCAGGCAGATTGGGTGGGTAATTGTCCTGCGGAGCTCTACTAAAGAAGAAATTGCATTAGCATCTCATATATTTTGCTTTCTTTCCTTCCAAACACACAAAATGGAGAAGGCAGAGCTACCCTGAAGATTCAGGGAAAGGAAAGATGAGGTTTGTGTGTATGTATGCATGTATTCTTTCAAAGAAGAGACAGGAAGTAATTGAGGCTAGAGAGATATCAAGGCCTTTGGAGAGAGAGGAACCAATGACGTGGTGTCAACTGGATTCATAGATTAGTCTAGGTAGAAGGCAGGATTGTGTGGAGGGAAGGCCATCCCTTTTAAGTATGGCTGAGCGTTGGGTCATGTTCTCATGTTATATTGAAAAGATATGCCCTAGCTGGTGTAGGGCATATGCCCTCAGTGGATTGAACACGGGCCTGTGAACCAAAGATTCATCAGTTCGATTCCCAGTTAGGGCACATGACTGGGTTGCAGGCCAGGTCCCCAGTGAGGGGGCAAGTGAGAGGCAACCACACACTGATGTTTCTCTCCCTCTCTTTCTCCTTCCCTTCCCCTCTCTCTAAAAATAAATAAAATCTTAAAAAAAAAAAAGAAAAGAAAAGATGGATACCATTTTTAGTTATAGGCCATTCAGTGTGTCTTTTGGAGGAAAACTTAGATTATGGTTTTATTGTTTCCTAAAAATCTTTCATATTCAACCTTCTTAACCTCCATTCTTTTAAATTCTGAATTCATTTTGGTGGGTTGATTTATGTGGTCTTCTATCTGTAATAACTACTTTTCTACTTGTTCACTTGTTTCTTGAATACAAAATTGTTAGGAATAATAACAAAAAAGAAAAGGAAAAATTCCAGAAAATAATGCAACCAGATGAAAGGCAAAGGATTAGGGTAGGTCCCTTAGTTCTGAGTTTGACCTCATAATTGAAAGGCTGGCCCCAAGGTAAAATAGGTCTTCAACCAGCTTGCCTGCCTTTCCCTTTCTCTATCTATCCTCTTCTTGCTTTCCTCCTTGATGCCTTTTGCCCCGAGGCTGTTCTTTCCCTCTCCTACCTGGACAGGAAACGCTGGTAGAGAAATACTGTATTTAATCATTTATTCAGTCAGTCAATCAATCAACATTTATTAAGCATCTATCTACCATTTACCAGGCCCTCAGATGAAGTCAGAGCAATAGAGATCACTTCCTGACTAAAGCTTACAACCCAGTGGGGAAGAAAGACAAGTAAAGGTATCCTTGGCATATGTCAGGGGGCAGCAAACCTAGGCTGGGGAGTCAGGGAGAGTACTAGAGAAGGCAGTATTCCCTCTGGCTGATCCTAAGGGCTCAGAGTAGAAGAGAGATTTCTTCACCAGCCCTGTCTCCCTCTTGTTGCTGCTTTCTGTAATAGCTACCCAAGTTAGAGTGGGGTCTTGCAGTTGTTCTTATTATTTCTGAAAAGCACAGTTGGATTAGCAGGGACAGAAATTGGAACCTTCATACACTTATGGTGGGAATATAAGGTGTAGCCACATTGGAAAAAAGTCTGGCAGTTCCTCAAACGATTAAACATAGTTATTTTATGACTCAGCAATTCCACTTCTGGGTGTATACCCAAGAAAATGAAAATGTATGTCCACACAAAAACTTGTACACAAATGTTCATAGTAGTATTATCCATAATAACTGAAATGTTGAAATATCCCAAATATTCGTTAACTGACAAATGGATAAACAATGCAGTGTACCCATAGGTGGAATATTATTTAGCCTTAAACAAGAATGAATGAACCTTGAAAACATTACATTAAATTAAAGAAGCCAGACCACATATTGTTTGATTCCATTCATATGAAAGTCCAGATTAGGAAAATCTATAGCAACAGATAGTAAATTCAGGGTTGTTTAAGCCTGGGGGTTGTGGAATGGGGTTATAGCTAAAGGTTACAGGGTTTCTTTGTAAAGTGATGAAGTCCTGGCTGGTGTGGCTCAGTGGATAGAGCGACGGCCTGCAAACCGAAGGATCGCTGGTTCTATTCCCAGTCAGGGCACACGCCTGGGTTGTGGGCCAGGTCCCCAGTAGCGGGGCACATGAGAGGCAACCACACATTGATGTTTCTCTCCCTCTCTTTCCCCTCTGTCTAAAAATAAATAAATAAAAGATCTTTAAAAAAATAAAGTGATGGAAATGTTCTAAAATTGTGGCAATGGTTACACATATCTGTGAATATAATAAAAACCATTGAACTGGATGGCATGTGACTTACATCTCAATAAAGCTACTAAAACAATAATGAAAAGCAGACTCAGGGACCTGAAAATATGCAATTCTGATTCAAACTGTGGATTCAAATTGTAGATAAAATGGTCATTGCTTATTCTAAGGACTAGAGAGGACTTTTTATGCTGGGTCCTGGGTCCTCTCAGAGCTCCTTTCTCCATATACAGAGAAACTTAATGTATTTGTGTGGGCAGCACAAATGGATACAAAGGGGGTATATTGTGCATTCCCATACTTCCTCTCCCTCATAATGATCAACTCTCTCAAAAGTATTTTGGTCATCCTTTATAGTGTACCTACTGTGTAAGGTATAAGGACCTGAAAGAGCCAGAGTCTCTTCATTCCCTCCAATGGTTGAAATTAAATTATTAATATAAAATCTTCCATATAAACAAATAAAGCTCTTTAGAAGATAGGCAATGTGATACAAAGAATAGTTGCAAGGCATCCTGGGTTCTTGACTCCCTTTATGGCACTTAGGGAAATATCATGGTGACATCAGTGGGAGCAAAACCAATTCCCAGGCTTTCTTGATGTTGAGCAAGTTCCAAAACTTGGCTCTCTCCTCACATGCCTCCAATCACTCCTTCATTTGGTTTCTAGACTCAATTAGTCTATTTCCATACCCCTCATTTTCTCACCATCCCCACCCCCACAATGTCCAAATTGGCCCTCCAATACTAAAACCATTTGCCGGAAATTCATTAGCTGAACACATGGGAAATTACAGAGGAGATTTCACTTGTCACTTAGGCTCAAATATAGAAAGTAATTTTAAAAGGACAGTGGCAAGAGGCTATATTTATCTTGCTTGTTTGTGCTGAGTTTTATTTTACTGCCTCTCATTCTCTTTCTGGCTACCTCACTTTTTCCTTGCTTCTTTTTAAAATAAATATTGGCCTTTTAATCTTTGTCTCAGCTTCTCTTATCTTGCTTTGTAGATTCTTCTCTTTCTGGCTTCATCATCCAATCATTCATTCATCAAATATTGAGTGTCTACTATGTAGCAGGCCCTGTGCTAGGCATTAGGAGGGATGCAGTAATGAATAAGACAGACATAGTCCTTATCATGATGGAGAGTACAATCTGATGAGGTAGGTGGACATCAGGTAGAATGAATTCAGACTTGATCACAGGAAAGGCTTAAAGGAGTTAATTGCACTTTTCTGATGTTTAGTTTACCCTGAAGTGAATAAGTGGACATGAGAAAATAGTTAGAATCTTAGCACATTTGTGGGGTTAGAGAATAAATGAAATACATTCCAGGAATCAAGGAAATGGGAGACACCAGTTTCTGTGTGATATATACAAGCCCCCTGGTAGAGAGAACAGGGATTTGGGAGTCAGATGTGGATCTGATTCTGACTTCACCACTTACATATTAGCTATTGACTTTAGACAAGTAACCTCTAGACCTCAGTTTGCTCACCTATAAAACGGGAATTGTAATCTCTACATTTTAGGCTGTTGTGCAGGTTTAATGAGATACCATATTTAAGGGACCAGGCAAATGCCCAATATATGCCACTTCCTTTAACATTACTCCCTATTCCACCTTTGAATCCCACAATTACCAAACAACAACAACAACACACACCCACACACACAAAACCAAACAACACCCCCCACCAAAAAAAATAAAAAAACATACCTGTCTCCCAACTGGTGAGAAATGAGGTTCTTCAAATGATATTTGCTAATCATAGCCAGAGAGGTGGGTTGTTACTGTATTTGTTACTGTGCATGCAATTTGTGACAGTCAGGTCACTCCCTTCGTCTGGGGTAAGGGAAAGGCAGTAAAAAATGGATTTATAGGGAAAAGATTGAAGTGAAATACAACATATGACTCCCTCACTGTGAGGGGTGGAAATGTGGGTGGATGCCAGTGAGAGCTACAGAATCTTCTTTTCTAAGAATATCTGTTTGGACTGGGTTGAGGCAGGCCTACCTTGAGGTGGAAAATAAAGGGCCAACCTCTTCATGTCCCGTTAGCCCAGGAAATCTTTGTGGGAGGAGTTGCTATTCCTTTTCCAAGCCACGTGTGCTCTGGAGAGATGAATGCTGCCAACAAGGCGTATTGCTCGCAAGAGAAGGAAAACTGGCAGCTGCCATTTCAGGCACTTAATAAGTGCACTAAATTGAGAAGCTGCTGATTTGGTTTACCTGCTTCCTCCTCCCTGATAAAGAAGAAATCTCTTCAATCAGAGATTCTTTGAAGCTGAAAAGGAAGGCTGGGCTCCAACTGCAGAAATTGGCAGAGGCGACTGTCAAAGGAATAAGGAGGCTCAGAGGGCAGCACCAGGATTCCTGAGTTCCCGACTTCACCCCCACTCCTGGGGAATTTCAGATTGCCTTTGTTATACAGGGTTCTTTTCAAAGAGGATGAGTTTAGTTGTCTTTTATTCCTTCAAAATCATTTTTCTTTCATCTTATTTCTCCTTTCCTTGTTCTCAATTTCCTTCTCTCTTGTGCCTTCTTTTCCTTTTTCTCCCCTTCCTTCCTCCTTGCTCCTTTCTTCTCTCTCCTCCAAATCTCCATTTCAGCTGTTGGATCTCCTCACACCCCCCAGATGGGATTTCTGTTTGAAGAACTTTAAAATTCCTTCTTGATCTAAAGTACTGTCCCGATAACAAAGGCAATGAATGCTCTTAGCCAGCAATGTTTCTCCAAATGTAGTCAGGTACCCTGAGGGAAGACCTTTCCTGCAGGATTTTCAGGGCCTTTCATGTGCTAATGTGAATTGTGAATGTTGGAGGGGTCAATAGAAATTGAAACCCGCCCTGGCTGGTGTGGCTCATAGGACTGAGTGCCAGCCCGCAAACCGAAGGGTCGCTGGTTCCCAGTCAGGCCATATGCCTGGGTTGCAGGCCAGGTCCCCAGCAGGGCGTGTGCACGAGGCAACCACACATTGGTGTTGCCCTCTCTTTCTCCCTTCCTTCCCCTCTCTCTAAAAATAAATAAATAAAATCTTAAAAAAAAAGAAAGAAATTGAAGCCCACATTTCCCAAACCTCTTTGACTCCCCCCTGCCCCCACAGAGCTTACTCTGGGATGTGGTCTTTGGAACACATTTCAGAAACACCATGTGTTAGATTTTTTTTTTTAAGTTTTTTTTTTAAGATTTTATTTATTTATTTTTAGAGAGAGGAGAAGGGAGGGAACAGACAAGGAGAGAAACAGCAATGCATGGTTGCTTCCGACATGGCTCCCACAGGGGACCTGGCCCCCAACCCAGGCATGTGCCCTGACTGGGAATCGAACCGGGATCGTCTGTTTCCCAGCCCGTGCTCAATCCACTGAGCTACACCAGCCAGGCCCCATGTGTTAGATTTTTTAAAAAAATACTGTAACATTAATCATCATTTGATTTCTACAAATACCAAAATAACTTCACTTTACGGATGAGTAAAACTGAGGCCCAGAGAAGTTACATGCCTAGCTCATAGTAAAATAGCTAGCCAGCAAGCAACAAAGCCAGGTCTTCTCATTTATGACTCTAGTCTCTTTGCACTGCCTTGCACTGCATTTAAGTATAATATGTATGAGACATCATAACGTGGCATGTGATATATGACATGGAATCTAGAAGACATACATACTAAAGCTGGTGAATTATGACACTCATTGTTTTCTCATTCATTAAATATGTATTACATATCTATTATGTGCTTATCACTATTCCAGGTGCTGGGGACAGAGCAGCAATAAAAATAGGCAAAAATCACAAATTCTTGCCTTCATGGAGCTTATTACATTCCAGTGCAGGGGATAGACATTACGAGATAATTAGGTAAATCATATTTTATTATTATGTTATATAATCGTAAGGGCTAAAAATAAAAATTAAATAGCGAAAAGGACAGGCAGATGTGGGAGTTGCAGTTTCAGGGTGCAAGGGGTCAAAGGAAGGCTATCCTGGAAAGGCTCCGTGTGAATAAAGACCTGAAGGAGATAAGGGAATGACCATGCAGATATTTAGGGGTTGCTGGGAGGGGGATCCAGCAGAGAGAAAAGCAAATTCAAAGGTCCTGAGGCAGGAGTGAGCCGAGGGTGAGGCTGAGCTGGGGAGAAGGTGGGAGAGAAAAAGCTGAGGTTAGAGAGCCTGAGAGGGTAGGATGCAGATGCCAGATCTGATAAGGAAACAAAGTGATATAATGCAGATGATATGCCATGATATAATAATACCATGACAGTTTATTATGTTTCTCCATAAAAAATTACCCCCAAACTTACACGTTTATCTCACCCAGTTTCTGAGAGTCAGGAACTGGGAGCAGATCAGCTGAGTGGCTCAGGGTCACTCATGAGGTTGCGGTCAGGCTATCTGCTAGGGCTTCAGTCATCTGCCTCCCAGCTCACTATGTGGCTGTTGACAGACGACCTCAGTTCCTTACATGAGCCTCTCCGTAGGGGTTTTGTGCCATGGCAACTGGCTTCCGCCACAGTGATGTATGAAAGAGAGAGAGAGAAGAAAGTCAGTGGTGTCTTTTATTATCTAATCTTGGAAGTTATGTACCATTACTTCTGCCATATTCTGTTAGTCACACAGATAAGCCCTTGTACGATGTGGGAGAGAGGCATCCTTCCTAGTCTAGAAGAATAATGACAGGGAACATAGCATTTGTTCTGTCCCTGAGGCCCACTATTGGGTCTGTCCAGAGACAAGATGGCTGTCCTGAGCCCTAAGCGGGCCCCTTGACCAATGCCAGCCAGGCTTGGCCTTGGTTGTATAACCAAAATCTGCCAGTTTCCAAAGTTGAGCAGCAGATGGCATCACAACCTCAGGAGCCAGCAGCTGAGGCCGCTGGCAAGAGCAGCAGCTCTATCAGGAACCCAGACTTGTGCTGGGCATCAGGGGGCTCCTGGTGGTGGGGGCCTGCCTCCCCAGCTGTTAGCTCAGGGAAGTTTCTGTGCTGTGCTTGTGTATTGGATATTGTTAGGCCGGTATCTCAGAGAGCAGAGCCTGGAGCCCCAGTTAGGAAACAGGTGGCAAACACAGGGTCTTTTCTATGATCTTTTCTGAGGAAGATGAAAATCAGAAGTTGCTGTGCCCAGAGTGACTGTGATTTTTCATCACTGTCTGACCCTTACTCATGAGGGTCTGTATGGAGTATATCCTGGTTTGGAGGCTGGCAGGTTCCTGACAGAAGCCTCCTGGGGTGGCCAGATGGCGCCAGAGACAATTTGCAGGATCAGAGGGCTCTGGAAAACATCTAGGGAATCCCAAATGCGCAAAATTGAATCCTCTTTTTCCTTTTTTCCCCACAGTGACCCAGGCAAGGAGCTATGCCTGGAGCTGGCTTCTCAGCAACACAGGCAGGGTTCAGCCCCGTAGGCCTTCTGTTTGTGCCTCATTCTCCTTCCCTCTCCTTGTATTTCTGTCTCCTCTCTGTCCTACTTTTTCTCTCTTTCCTTTTTTCCTCGGTCATCTCTATCCATTTATGTCTTTCTCTCTGTGGATGGATCTCTCTTTCTCTGCTCCAGGATAAACAAGAAAGCCAGTTACCATACTGTCTTGACCAAGTGCTCATTGGCATCGGGCTGTAGCACCATTGCCTGTCTTTAGGGACTCAGACCTTTTCACTAAGCCTACCCATCCTACCCTTATTCCCTTTCTCCCTGCTGTTGCTGCTTGATGGCAAGTCCCAAGGAGACCTAGGCAAAGGGAGGTCCAGAGGTCGCCAGGAGAATACAGTCTCCTTCCCCTGAGTTTGTGCTCCTTGCTTTGTGGCTCTGGGAAGGAAAGCCCTCAGGGACTTCCTGGCAGGACTGAGATTCACTGAACTTCCTCCTCACGAGGCACCCATCTATGCCCCAAGAATATGAACTCGAAAGCGGAGTCCCTTCTACCTCATTCACGGTTGCATTCACAGTCTCTAATACTCAATGAATATTTGTTAAAAACAATGAGAGGATGGACAGAAGGATGAATGCTGACCTCTGTATTAGGCATTAGAGTACAAACATTAAAGGTACCATCCAGTCCATAAATAGAGAGGGATGCACAGAGAAGCAATCACCTATCATCCAGAACAATGACTATGAAGATGGTGGTGGTAGAGGCTGCAGTGGGTGCCTGAGTCTGCACTGTGAAGACAGGGAGGCCTTTGTTCACTCACTACTTTAACAATTGTTCATGGAGAGCCCACCAGTACTAGACTCTGCGTTATAGCAAGAAATAAGGTAGGCTCCCAGGGAGACATGGGAGTAAATAAAAAGGTAGTAACAAACAGGATAAATGTTGTCCTAGGGGAAAGAATGCGCCATGGGGGCAGAAAGCAGAGGCAGCTTGCCCAAACTAGGGGGTTCTGCAAGGCACTGGGGTGAGGTGAGTTCAGGCTGAGACCTGTCTGAAAGGTTAGTAGAAGTCAGCTGGGAAAAAAGGAAGGAAAGAGAATTCCAGCCAAGGGAACACCATGTAAGGTCAAGAGAGAACAGCAAGTTTCAAGGAACTGAGTAACAGTGCCTAGAAATCTGACTGGAGTACCAGTAGAGTGGTGGGCAGGGTGGGAAGACCAGTCGAGTGGGTGGGAGTGAGGTGGAAGAACTGCCAAAGCCCGATTAAGAAGTTATGTCTTTACCCCTGGCTGGTGTGGCTTAGTGGATTGAGTGTCAGCCTACGTATCCAAGTGTCGCTGGTTCAATTCCCAGCCTAGGGCACAGGCCTGGGTTGCGAGCCAGGTCCCCAGTAGGGGGTGCATGAGAGGCAGCCACATTGTTGTCTCCCTCTCTTTCTTCCTCCCTTCCCCTCTCTAAAAAATAAAATAAATAAAATCTTTCTTTAAAAAAAGAAATTATGTCTTTACCTGGAGGACATGGGAAACCACTGACAAGTTTTAAGAAGGGTGCAGTGTGGGAAATGGATGGTGTAGAGCCCAAGTGGCATCCTAGAGACCAGTGAGGGAGTAGTTCAGGCAAAAATGATAGCCTAGATGATAATGTCGGTGGGCTAGATAGAGGTCATGTTTGAGTCAAGACTGAGGATAATTAGTTTTCCTGGTGAAATACTTGGGGCAGAGCAGACGCTGGCATTCCAGGGAGAGAAAGTGCATATGCAAAGGTTTCAAGAACTTGGCATGTTCTGGGAAGCATATGTGGTTATGTATTTTTAGCTTGTGAGAGGGCATGGGGTAGATAGTGGGAGATGAGGTAGGGAGGCACAGCTAATCTTTGCTGAAGAGCCTTGGAATCCCAGGATGAGGCCAGCCCTCTTTTGTTAGAGTTGGGGGAGGACAAGGGAGGCCTTCCTCTACAGACACCTGAATTATCTGAAGGGCTTCCAGAGGGTCCTGGTCCATCCAGGCATTTTCTTTCTTTCCTCTTTTAAAAGATTTTATTTATTTATTTTTAAGATTTTATTTATTTATTTTTTGGCAGAAGGGAATGGAGGGAGAAAGAGATGGGGAGAAACATCAATGTGTGGTTGCATCTCACATGGCCCTCCTGTGGACCTGGCCTGCAACCCAGGCATGTGCCCTGACTGGGAACCGAACCGGTGACCCCTTGGTCCACAGCCTGCGCTCAATCCACTGAACTACACCAGCCAGGGCTTATTTATTTATTTTTAGAGGGAGGGAAGGGCAGGAGAATGAGAGGGAGAGAACATCAGTATGATCTGTGAGAGAAACATCAACGCGCCCCACCTGGGGACCTGGCCTGTAACGCAGGCAGGTCCCCTGACTGGGAATTGAAACGGCAACTTTCACTTTGCAGGACAACACTCAACCAACTGAGACACACCGGTCAGGGCCATCCAGGCGTTTTCTGAACAAATACAGAGCCAGAAGGACAAAGGCAAACAGTATCCAGGGAAGTGAAGGAGGATATGGGAACTGGAGGAAGCAAGTTGACCAAGACAGGGAATGGGGATATGGGAAGAGAATGGCTGCCTGCTGAGCATTGTGGAGGAAATTCCTCCTCCACAATTGTCCAGTCTCTGCGTTACTGTTTTCCCCTGTTCTGTCTTTAGATCTCAAAGACTTCCTACAGATATCTCTTAAGTTTTTCTCCACAGAAGAGATTTGGAAAAGGATAAAGGGCATGATCAGCTAGTGTAATGATTAAGAAAATGAGCTCTGCTTCTTCCCTGATTTGTAACTTAGGGCAAATCACTTAGTGGAGTCATGTTTCTCACCTGGCAAATGGGGACAATAATAATAATGCCTACCTCATATGTGCCCAATGGTTAAGGTAATGTGAACAGAAACTTTACCTAGTTAAGGTTCTCAATAAATCTTTGATGTTATTAAGATTTTGCTATGAGCCAAATGGAATGGCAGGGGTGGGACAGAGGTGGGGGCTTGGGTTAAGAAGGGAGAGGGGGAGAGAGAGAGAGAGAGAGAAAGGCAGAAAGGGATGTATGTAAGTGAGATGGTTGAGTGGAAAGAGGTGAGCTCCAACCTGTGCAGAATTCTTCAATGGCTTCCATGGCCTCTGGGACAAATCTTCCACCAAGGCTGGTTCCTGCCCCTGTTCTGCCTCACCTGCCACTGCTCTCCCAACCCCACTTCACAGACTAACCATGACACCACCATCTGTGATTCCCAG
The DNA here is from genome assembly GCA_004026765.1 of Micronycteris hirsuta. Lineage (NCBI taxonomy): Eukaryota > Metazoa > Chordata > Mammalia > Chiroptera > Phyllostomidae > Micronycteris > Micronycteris hirsuta. Next base: position 253,945 of record PVJI01000419.1, read on the forward strand.
AACATACCAGGTTCTTTACACCTTACATGAGCTGCTCTTCTGGAGAGAAAATGGCCCCTCAAACCTGTCTTCATACCAAATGTCAGGAAGCTCTCAGAGACATGGAATAGACGTTGGGAAGAGACCCACGGTGAGGTCTTTGTGGAAGCGGACTGAGGAACAAAGAGGGGGAGGAGCAGGGAAAGGATAACATGGCTCAAATGAATGGCATTTGACACAGTGCAGCAGGTCCTTGATTAACGTCATTTCATTCAACATTATTTTGTCATAATATCGATGAGATGCCGTAGGAACTTAGCTCTTGTTTATATCAATTAGCCTATGGTAAAGTTGGTTTCATTACTTGTTGTTTTGCTAAAAGTTGCAGAACTTATCAATGGCATTAGGTGAGGTCCTACTCTACTCAGGTGAGACAGAAGGGCAGGCAGGCCAATGGATATGCTTGTTTGGGTGGTGAAGTAAAAACTTAAGGAGAGGTGGAAAAGGGGAAAGGTTTAGGGGAGTCCCAGCATTTACCTGGCCTTTCACACCCCCTCCTCTGTTTTCTCGCTTCTTCCTTCTTTTAGGGTCTAAGTTTCTTGGGAGAGTGTAGCCCAGAGACTTATCTGTTCCTGTTAGGAGCTAAGGCCCCATTATACAAAGGTCCCATTACTATATAAGGTGGAAAGTGATTTATAAAGACTTGTGCTGGAGGGCTCTGGGAGCCTAGAGGCACATGTAGCTAACCTTGTTCTGCTATGCCACAGGGCTGCTGTGAGGAATGTGGGAGATTTAATACAAGGAAGCACTTAGAACAGTGCCTGGCAGGGAGAGCTCTCATCACTATTACCCTAGTGTGGGCAAGGCCTCTTTCTTAAGAAGAAGTTTGGTTACCTTCATTGGATTATACTTTCCTGGAAGGAAAGGACTACAGTCGTCCCTTGCTATATCACGGTTCACTTATTGCGGCTTCACTGTATCGCAGGTTTTTTTTAAAAAAAAAATCTAATTCTGTATCACGGAGTTTTTGCTATATCACGGGATTTTGCAGTATATAGGTATTTATATAATATTTATGATTTTAATTATTTTCACCTAAAAAACAAAACAATATAAAAATATAAAAATGTTAATTCAAACATATTAAAAGAATATGAAATCGAAATAAAATACAGTATGTATTTCATCAGCGGATGAATGCCATACTGTACACAAAGGAAATGCAGTTCGCCACTACCACTCGCACAAGTTTGCCAACATAAGATTGTACACGGAATACTATTGGCTGATGGAATGAAAGGTGACCAACCACAGCACTGTGCTCTGTATCCTGGGCGCTGATTGGCTCAGTGACCGTAGCATCAGTCTGTTTGCTCTCCCGCACTGTGCCCATAGTTCAGCATCTCTCCTTGTCCACTTCACATCAATGTCTGATCGTTGTGCGTAGTGTTGCTCTGCAGTGGTGTGTTTTTGTGAAATTTTCATAAAAGTTTTAATTTATTTCAAGCCCTACGATGTCACCCAAATGTTCTGTGCCTTCTAAGGCTTATGGTAGTGAACCCAAGCGCCAGAGGAATATGCTTACTGTCAAAGAAAAGGTGGAACTTCTTGACATGTTAAAGGAAGGCAAAAGCTACGTGGCCGTAGGCTGCCATTACGGGATCAATGAATCTAGTTCGTTACACAAAGAAAGACGAGAAGAATATTAGGTCTATGGCGACGATGACTTTTAACAAGACTGCAAAGAGGGTGGTCACTTCCCGCAATAAAGCCATTGTGAGGATGGAGTCTGAACTAGCCCCGTGGATAAATGACTGCAGGAAGAAGAATATCTCACTGGATGCCAACACCATCTGGACGAAGGCCAAGAAACTTTATGATAGTTTTGTGGGAAGCACTGACGTTCACAACGGTGACGCGGATGAAGACGAGGACAACGACGCAGAAGCAGGACCATCGAGTGCTTCTCCCACCAGACCAACCCCATTCAGTGCCAGCAAGGGCTGGTTTGACAAATTTCAGAGACGCTTTGGACTCAGGAGTGTTTCTCTGCATGGAGAAGCTGCCTCTGTGGATGTCCACTCACGACCGTTGATGGACGAAGACCTGAAAGAGATGATGAAGTCAGCAAGTGAAGAAGAGGATGAGGAACAAGACGAACTACAGGTTGGAGAGGAGGAGGAGGTTGGCTAACACTCGATCATCTTGCAACCATGGTCAGAATGGCCAAAGAACTTCAGCGAGTGGCTGAAGAATGGGACCCTCAGACGCTTTGTTCGTTGCACTTTGTAAATACAATTGAGAGTGGCATGTCAATTTATAAAAACCTTCTCACTCAGAAGAAAAAGCAGCGCCAGCAACTTCTCATAACTATGCTCATCGCTTGGGTGAAGAGATCAGTTACGCCTATGCCTTTAGTGGAAATAGAAGTTACGGCCCAGGGCGAAGATCCTGCACCACCTGATGAAGCGCCTGATGAAGTGGTGCCTTCAGAAGAGCTGTAATGCTCTTCTTGGCCGTACAGTACATTCATCTCATCGTCATCACCTTCATCGCCATCAGTACTGCATAGGTACGTCTTCATCATTCAAGTTGTAGTATACTTCACTGGTGAGTACCCATATAGAATTGTATGTGTTGTTAAAATTCCGTAGGTTTAAGAGTGTAGAAATTTTTTTTAAAAGATTTTATTTATTTATTTTCAGAGAGAGGAGAAGGGAGGGAGAAAGAGCAATGTATGGTTGCCTCTCACATGGCCCTCACTGGGGACCTGGCCCGCAACCCAGGCATGTGCCCCGACCGGGAATCGAACCGGGACCCTCTCGTTCCCAGCCCACGCTCAATCCACTGAGCTACACCAGCCGGGGCAGAGTGTAGAAATTTTTTAAGAGTGCATGAAGTGTTTATAAGAGTGTGGGGATGGTTAATAAGAGAGTGGGAAAGGTTTATAGGAGTGTGGGAAGGGTTTATAAAGCCTTAAAATATATATAAATAATAAAATAAATATAACGCTGCTACTTCATGGATTTTCACCTATTGAGGGGGTTTCTGGAATGTAACTCCTGTGATAGGTGAGGGATCACTGTGCTATCTATCTTGTTTTCTGTTATACAGACAATGCCATAGCACACTGCCTGGCATACAATCAGTAAATATTTGTTGGATGGATGAATAAATTCCCATTTTCCCAATAAACAAACCAAGACTGAGAGTTTAGGGGATTAAAAGGCAGTGGCAGAGCAGGGACTAAATCCAAGCCTCTGGATCAGAAAGATGCAGGTTCAAGGATTCTTCGATCTCAGTCCCAGTGCCGCTAGAACCCACCTGTTCTCTGATACAGGTGAATGGAGTGGTGGGATGTGGTGGGAAGAGGTACACACAAGACTTCGAAAACACCTTAAGTGATTTAAAAGGAATCCTGTGCCTGTGATTCTTCTTACTCTCCCAGCCTCTCCTGACCAACTACGAAGGTGAGAGCCTGGCATCCACCCAAATAACCTCTGAACCTTTTGCACCCCACAACTATGGGCTATCCCCCAACAGCTAACCACTCCTTGTGCAGAATTGTTCCATCCCTTTCACCACTACATTCTTGACTGCTGAGAAGCCTTTCCTTCCTCCCTCCTTCCCCTCTTCCCTCCCTCCCTTCTTTCCTTCCTTTTTCCCTCCCTCCCTTCCTTCCTTCATTCCTTTTTCCACTTTGCCTAAAACTCTCCCTTTCTTCCTATCTCGTCCCCTCATTCATTCCTCTCTTTCTAGATTTCTGATCTTGCTTCCTCCTCTTCTCCTTCTTTCCTTCCTTTTCCTCTCTCCCTTCATAAGGCAATAGCCTTGTTCTTTCCTCCCTAAATTGAAGGGCAGTAGTGCAGTAAAACAAATCACTGTCAACAGAGTACATTTCCACTGTATTCATCCCCATGCAGAGAAGATTTATCAGGGTCTCTCACCCTGAACTGTTATGTAAATGTAGTAATCCAGTGAAAATATGGTATCTGAGGAGTCTGAGGATAAAGTCACCATAAAAACTATCAATTTTGCACTGGGGCTTGGGTTTGGTTAACTTACTCACATCCTTGCTGGCCTCCTATTTTTCTCCCTGGGGTGGGGGGTGCACCTGACAGGTGGTAACAGCTTATGAAAGATGCTTTCTGCCTCCTTGGGTCCTCGGAGGTCAGCTGGAGGATCAAATGGTTGTAAAGTGCCTGAGGAGTTACAAAATGCTACATAATTCAAGGGTATTATTATTTCTATTTTCATGTGGGCCATCTCTGTGACTTTTCAGTGTGACAGATGTCTGCTCTGTCTGCAGGCTTGGGCTAACCCCACACTTGGGTGTCTGTACCTCCTTCTATCAGCCTGTAACTATACGCAATGTTCCTTTCCCTCTTTCTAGGTAGCTCCTGGGCACCCCAGAATCACATTGGTGTTTGTCCTAGGTGTTTAACTGGAAGGTATGATTTTGAGAGGGACAAGAATCCTCTGAGCAGCCCTCCATTTTCCCACCACTCAGGAGTGGAGTGGGGCAGGTCCACAAAGCTATGGGGAATACCAGGGAGGCTAGTGTCAAAGCCCTTAGACCCAGACTTCAGGGCAGCTGTACTGAGGGCCTCATGATTGCATGGTCTGCCCTAGATACACTGACCCCAATTCCCAAACAGGCAGATGAGCCTGGCGGTTAAGACTCCTGGGTCCTGGGTTCAAGCCCCAGTCGGCTAATTTTCAAATTATTTTTTCTCTCTTTTATCATTTGCAAAATGGCAGTGATGATACTATTGGCCTCATAGAGTTATTGGGAACAATAAATGACACAAAGCATGCGAAACATTTGGCATGCAGTAAAATAGTTTTGTTGTCGTTTTAAGTGTTGCTCAGAAGGCTTTCTATATCATGGGCCCTGGCCCTCAAAGGCCTGGCCATGGAGATATAGACCTTGCCAGGATACTTACCCTGGGAAAGGGCTCCTAGGTCTGGGTTGGGCCTACTTCCCTTGGGATTAGGCTGTTTCAACCCAGCAGCCCCTGGAGGCCTGAGTTAAGAGAAAGGAGGAGATAATGGAAAGGCAAGAAGAGTTTTGGGGGAGGAGGAAATGCGAGTCAGAACTGGAAGTAGAGGAGGTGGCGGGGGTTGGGGGAGGAGGGAAGAAGATAGGATGTCTCTAAACTGCCAGAATCTGGATAAGGCTGCAGCTCTAGGGCCCTGGCACTTTCTGCCACCCCCAGTCTTGTGAATGAGTCACTAGAGGGAGGAGTGATGGAGGTGTCATGCTCTGCCCACAGAGCATCGGGCTGTTCCCCAAAAGAGGGCTGGTGGGAGGGAGAAGGAGATGCAGAGGCTTAGGGGCTGCAAAGAGCTAGGAACAAGAAGAGACAGGAAGCACTCTGAAAGCTCTGCTCACCTTTGCGAGGTCAGGGAGGCAGGCCCCATCCCTTACCTCCTGTGTCAGCTCACTGCCCATCCTGGCCAAGAGTAATCAATCCACAATTGCTCTTCACTTCTTCCTTTGTCCTGGGCTGGCTCTATCCAGTTTTCATCACAAAGGAGTGCTTCACATTCTTTTGGTCACCCACAATGGGGGGAGGGGACAACTCAAACTACCCTCCTCTTTTAGATTATATTTTAAAAAATTATGTTGAATCCTCACCCAAGGATATGTTTATTGATTTTAGAGAGAGAGGAAGGGGGAGAGAGAAAGACAGAGAGGGAGAGATTGATGTGAGGTATGAGAGAGAAACATCTATTTTATAAGCATCTCAACAAGGGATCAAAACTGCAACCTAGGTATGTGCCCTGATGGGGGATAGAACCTGCAACCTTTTTGGTGTACAGTAGGATAAGCCAGCCAAACAAGCCACTTGGCCAGGGCATATTCTCCCCTTTAGAATCCTTTCCTTCTGTCCCTGAGCAATTTTTCCATGACGATTGCATTTTCCCTTCCTCCCTTCCTTCCTCTCTCCCTCTCTTCCTCCCTCCATCCTTCTCTTTCTTTCTCTCTCTCTTTTCTCTCCTTTCCTCCCTCCCTCCCTTCCTTCCTTCCTTCCTTTTTTCCCCTCAGCCTTCTTGCTCCTCAAAGTCAGGGACTTCTTTATGTCCCTGGAGCCCAAATCAAAAGTTAAACATAACTGCACAGATGTGGCCTTGGCCCACGAATACTGTTTCTTCTTCTCCCCTCCTCTGGTTACCACTGTTCCCTAACTCTTTTTTATATTTTTCATTTAGTGAGCAACTACTATGTGCCAGGTGTCTTCACAAGATAATTTATTTAATCTTTATGATGACTTAATGCACATTTTAAGATGAGAAAAATGAGCTCAGTGAGATTAAATAACTTGTCCAAAATCACAGGGTCAGCAGGTACCAGAACTGAGATTTGCCAGCAAAGCCCTCAGACTTTGTTTTAAGAATTTTATTATTGCCCTGGCTGGTGTAGCTTAGTGGATTGAGCGCGGGTTGGGAACCAGAGGGTCCCACATGCCTGGGTTGCAGGCCAGGTCCCCATGAGGGCCGTGTGAGAGGCAACCATACATGCTGTTTCTCTCCCTCTCTTTCTCCCTCCCTTCCCCTCTCTCTAAAAATAAATAAAAATAAAATCTTTACTTGAAAAAAAAAGAATTTTATTATTACTTTATTTTTATTTTTTAAAAGATTTTACTTATTTATTTTCAAAGAGAGGGGAAGGGAAGGAGAAAGAGAGGGAGAGAAACATCAATGTGTGGTTGCCTCTCACATGGCCCCACTGAGGGGCCTGGCCCACAACCCAGGCACGTGCCCTGACTGGGAGTCGAACTGGCAACCCTTTGGTTTGCAGCCCATGCTCAATCCACTGAGCTACACCAGCCAGGCCTATTATTACTTTAAAATACAGTAATCAGACTTCCTAGTTGTAATAATTACATACAGAATTTTTAGTTAATTTTTGAGTTGCCCATTGCTTTTTATTCACATATATGTATGTGTATATATATTTAGTGAAATATAATTTGCATACTATACAATTAATTTATTTTTTTAAGATTTTATTTATTTATTTTTAGAGAGAGAGGAAGGGAGGGAGAAAGAGAGGGAGAGAAGTATCAATGTGTGGTTGCCTCTCACGTGGCCCCCAGTGGGGACCTGACTTGGCCAGCAACCCAGGCATGTGCCCCGACTGGGAATCGAACCGCGACCCTTTAGTTCACAGCCCGCGCTCAATCCACCAAACTATGCCAGCCAGGGCAAATCCTAAAACTTTTCATCTTCCCAGAAAGAAACCCCATACTGATTTGGAGCCACTTCCCATTTCCCCCTCAACACCCTCAGTCCTTGCTAATTTCTAATCTACTTTCTTTTTTTATAGATTTGCCTATTCTGGACATTTCCTATAACTGAAATCATATATATATATGGTCTTTTGTGATTGGCTTCTTTCACTTAGCATAATGTTGTCAAGGTTAACTTATGTTGTGGCATTTATCAGTACTTCATTTCTTTTCATTGACAAATAATATGCCATTAATATGAATGAAATGGAACAATAATATTCCATTGTATGCATATTGTTTGAATATACCATATAATATCACATTGTGTTTACTCATTTATCAGTTGATAGGAATTTGGATTGCTTTCACTTTATGGCTGTCATAAATAATGTTACTGTGATCATTCATGTATAAATTTTTCTCTGAACACCTGTTTTCAATTCCCTTGGGTATATAACTAGGAGTGGAATTGCTGGGCCATATGGTAACTCTATGTTCAACCTTTTGAGGAAATGCCAGACTGTTTTTCAAAGCAGCTGCACAATTTTACAATCCTACCAGCAGTGTATGAGGTTTTCAATTTCTCTACATTCTGTCCAACACTTGTTGTTATCTATCTTTTTTATTATTGCCATCCTTGTGTTATGAAGTAGTAACTCATTGTGGTTTTGTTTTTCATTTCTCTGATGACTAATGATGGTGAACATCTTTTTATGTGCTTATTGTCTATTCGCATATCTTCCTTAGTGAATTTCTATTTAGGTCCTTTACCCATTTTTAAATTGGGTTATTGGTCTTTTTATTATTATCATTTAAAAAAATATATTTTATTGATTATGCTATTACAGTTGTCACATTCCTACCCCCCTTTGTTGCCCTCTGCCCTGTGCACTCCCTCCCACCCACATTCCGCCCCTTTAGTTCATGTCCATGGGTCATACGCATAAGTTCTTTGTCTTCTACATTTCCTATACTATTCTTAACCTCCCCCTGTCTATCTTCTACCTACCATTTATGCTACTTATTCTCTGTACCTTTCCCCTCATTCTCTCCCCACCCACTCCTCCGTTGATAAACCTCCATGTGACCTCCATTTCCATGATTCTGTTCCTGTTCTAGTTGTTTGCTTAGTTTGTTTTTGTTTTTGTTTTAGTTTTGGTTGTTAATAACTGTGAGTTTGTTGTCATTTTACTGTTCATATTTTTTATCTTCTTTTTTTTAGATAAGTCCCTTTAACATTTCATATAATAAGGGCTTGGTGATGATGAACTCCTTTAACTTGACCTTATCTGGGAAGCACTTTATTTGCCCTTCCATTAGCTTTGCTAGATAGAGTAATCTTGGATGTTGGTCCTTGCCTTTCATGATTTCGAATACTTCTTTCCAGACCCTCTTGCCTGCAAGGTTTCTTTTGAGGAATCAGCTGACAGTCTCTTTTTCTCTTGCTGCTTTTAAGATTCTCACCTTATCTTTAATCTTGGGTAATGAAGTTATGATGTGCCTTGATGTGTTCCTCCTTGGGTCCAACTCCTTTGGGATTCTCTGAGCTTCCTGGACTTCCTGGAAGTCTATTTTCTTCACCAGATTGGGGAAGTTCTCCTTCATTATTTGTTCAAATAAGTTTTCAAATTCTTGCTCTTTCTCTTCTCTTTCTGGCACCCCTATGATTTGGATGTTGGAACATTTAAAGATGTCCTGTAGGTTCCTAAGCCTCTCTTCATGTATATACATATTTTTTAATTCTTGTATCTTCATTCTGTTCTGGTTGAATGTTTCTTTCTCCCTTCTGGTCCACACCATTGATTGAATTTCGGTTTCCTTCCCGTTGCTGTTGGAGCTTTGATCTGTTCTTTCATTTGGGGCAGAGCCTTAGGTGTTCACAAGGGTGGGGTAACCCACAACGCTGAGTCGTGATGCTGTATGTGGGGGAGGGGTTCGAGAGGGAAAAATGCTGCTTGCTGTGCTCTCTGCCGGTTTTCAATCACTTCCCCTGATATCCACAAGCAAATTGGGCCCTCCTGATCCTAATTCCCGGGTGGGTGGGTTTATTTACATTCTAGGACCCTGTGGGTCTCTCCAGTGAACTCTCCTGTGAGGCTGGGAGTTTCTCCCGCTGCTGCCTCAACCTCCACAGGTATTTTCAGTCAGAGGTTTTGAGGCTTTATTTTCCTGCGCTGGAACCCTGGGTTGTGTGGTCTGTCTGGCTCCCAAGTTGTTCCTCCCTGTTTATCTGCATGTGAATGTGGGACCATCCAGTCCACAATCCGCCTCCTCACCAAGTCCACCAGCCAGTGCCTTGCCATGAGTCCTCTCCGGCTGGCTGCCTGTCTCTACCCCTCCTACTGGTCTGGATGAATGTTTCTTCTCTAACTCCTTGGTTGTCTGACTTCCATACAGTTCGATTTTCTGTCAGTTTTGGTTGCCTTTTGTTTTTAAATTTGTCATTGTCCTTTTGTCCTTTTGGTTGTGCGAGGAGGCACAGTGTATCTACCTATGCTTCCATCTTGGCTGGAAGTTCCTGTTCTTTTTATTATTGAGTTGCAAGAGTTCTTTAGATAGTCCAGATTCAAGTTTCTTATCAGATATATGACTTGCAAATATTGTCTCTCATTGTGTGGGTTGTCTTATCACTTCATTGATGGTATCCTTTGAAGCACAAAAATGTTTATTATTAAGAAGTGCAACTTAGCTTTTATTTTTGGCTTGTGCTTTAGTTGTCATATCTAAGACTTTGCCTAACCCCAAATCATGAAGATTTACTTTTATATTTTCTTCAGAGTTTTATAGTTTTACCTCTTATGTTTAAGTCTACAATTTATTTTGAGTTCATTTTTATGTGTGATATGAGGAAAGGGTCCAAGTTCATTCTTTTGCACATGGATATCCAGTTTTCCCACCATTATTTGTAAAAAGAATGCTCTTTCATTATTGAGTTATTTTGACATCTTTGTTGAAAATCAACTAACTATAAATGTGAGGGTTTGCTCTAGAGTCTCAAGTCTATTCCATTGATTTATATGTCTATCCCTATGACTGTAACACTTGGTCTTGATTATTATAGATTTGTAGTGAGTTTTAAAATCAGGAAGTGTGAGTACTCCAACTTTGTTCTTCTCTTTAAGATTGTTGTACTATTCTGGGTCTCTTGCATTTCCATACGATTTTTTAGGATTGACTTGTCAATTTCTGCAAAGAAGCCAGCTGGAATTTTGATAGGGATTGTGTTGAATCTGTACGTCAATTTGGAGGAGAAAGCACTTGCTCTTAACCAGGACATTATACCAGCTATCAATCCCAATGCAAAAGAAGATGGGAGGAGCATAGCAGAGGAGAGAGATAGAGACAGAGATAGAGATAGAGACAGAGATAGAGATAGGAAGTAGAAGGAGAAGGAGGAGGAGGAGGAAGAGAGAAAAGAGAATAAAGGAAGAAGAGTGGTTATACATATGGAGCAAGTGGAAATGTTTCCAGATATGAGGAGGTCCCAGGCCAATCAAGAGGCAGAATCTTGCAAACAATAAATTCTTCCTTACCAGACACATCTCTAGTTAACCCAGTTTTGGTTCATAGGTCGGTAGATGGCATGGCTTCTTTCTTCTCAAGATCATTCCTTCTTTTCCCCTAAGAATCTCTTTCAAATACCTGAAGGTTATGAAAATGCCTTATACGCCTTCACTTGTGGGATTTAATGAAAGCTCCCTGTTGAAAAGCCCCATGTCTCAACAATGGAAAGAAATGAATCTCACCTGTACCCCCTTTTCTGCAGTAGAAAGTGTTATAGCTCCTTCTGGGTGAGTAGCAGGGAAGTTGGCCTGCCCTGGGGCTTCTTTTCTAGGGAGACTGGCATGCGGAGGGTGTGCATGGGTCTCCAAAGGTGCTCTGGGGTGTGCAGGGTGCGGAATGCAGGGACACTCTTTTACAGTCTCATGATTTGGAGAACTTAGGCCCAAAGAGTCTCACTACAATTGTACCTTCTATATCACCTTTCTTGCTAATAGCTTGGTGAGAGAGTGAGGATAAGGGAGCTGGGGGTATAGGCTGGAGGAGAAATGAGCTTAACTCCCTCCTACTGAATGGAAAAGAAATGATTGAAATTGCTCATTTAGCAAATGATTTAACCTGCTGTAGAAAATCCTATTAAATGACTATTCTTTTTAAGATTTTATTTATTTACCTTTAGACAGAAGGGAAGGGAGGGAGAAAGAGAGGGAGAGAAACATCAATGTGTGGTTGTCTGTCACGTGGCCCCTACTGGGGACCTGGCCCACAACCCAGGCATGTGCCCTGACTAGGAATCGAACCGGTGACCCTTTGGTTTGCAGGCCATGCCCAATCTGCTGAGCTACACCAGCCAGGGCTAAATATTCTTATTTCAGTCCCTGTCTCCTGGAAAGAGCAGCTCTGGGCTTTGTGAAGACCAAGGCACAGTGTCTTCTGAACCTGGTCAAACAATCATCACCAATAGGAAGCTAAAAGACACAGGCAGGAAAACTTCACCAGGTTTCCCTGCCTCTTCCCACCCATTCATCCCAGTCCCTCATATCATCAGTCAATTATCTGGTTAGCTGAGCCTTTTTTTCTGCCCATTGTAATATAAATAGCAAGCATTTTATGGGTCCCCATTAAGCAATGTGATCAGCATCAATTACCTAATGAGACTCTGGAAAGTTGTGATTTAAAATCCTGTCCTTAATTGTGACTCAGTTTTGTCTAGAGCCAACATGATAATTGCAGTGACATCCAAACTAATGACACTCCAGGTGTGGGGCCTCTGCTCCCAGCCTGGGTTTGACCCAGGGGAAAATTTACCTTCTGCCACGGGGGCTGATCTCTGTACTTTGTTCTGGAAGGGAGAGTTTTATATGTCCTACAAGGCTCAGGGGGTGATGGGTATATCTGTCCAGTTCTGCCCTATAGCCTCAAGGCTTCTGGGCATGGAACAAAGAGGGTGAGACCAGAGGAAAATGCAGGGACAGGGAAGATTATTAGCTCCTTGAGGACAGGGACTTTTGTCTGTTTCGTTCTTTGCTATTTCTATAGAGCCAATAAGACTACTTGGCACACAGCAGGGGACTCCATAAATACTTGATGAATGAACGAATAGAATCCTTGTTTTGTCTCTTCAGGCAGCAAGCCCTTTTCTTTGCAAGTTTAGGTATAGTTCCCTGGAAGATAAAGACAGATTTTTGTGTTTAGTGATGATCTTTATAGCCTGAAGATTTAGAAATCTTGCCCCATTTGGCTTACTGGCCTCAGACATAAGTATTCAATATTGACAATCTGGAGGGTTCCATCTTTCTCTCTAAACACCACCTCCAACCCCTACCAGGCAGCCTGGTTAAGGATTATATTCTGGGCTTTTTCCAGAGCAACACAGTTGGTTCCTTTTCTTTCTCACTTTTCTTAGCTCCCCCCTCCCCTCTTGGATAAGAAGCAACTTGCCAAACTGATATGTCAGTTTTCAGTTGTCATTTATTCTGTGTCTCAGCTGCATTTGACCTAGTTGATCACACCCTTTCTTTGGAAACACTTTCTTTCATTGGCCTCTTGGGCACTAACACCCTCATGGTTTTCTTCCTGGCTTCCTGACAGCTCCTTCCCCTATCTTCATGCCCTCAGGCCCATGAAGGGTGTTATGCCTTGGGGCCCTCTACATGTTCAAGGCCCCAAGCAAGGGTCCGTCTTTTGTCCAGACTCATTTCTGAGTGATCTTTTGTAGCATACAGACTCCTAATTTATATCTCTAGTTTGGATCTCTCAAATTGTTCCAATTTTTTCACAGATTTTATTGATTTTTTTTTTTTTTTTTTTTTTAGAGAGAGGGTAAGGGAGGGAGAAAGAGAGGGAGAGAAACATCAATGTGCCCAACCAAGGACTAAGCCTACAACCCAGGCATGTACCCTGACCAGCAATTGAATCAGCGACCTTTTGGTTCCTAGGCTAATGCTCAACCCACTGAGCCACACCAGCTAGGGCTCAAATTGTTCCAATTTTGATTATTGTGAGATCTTTTAGGTGTCTCTTATGTTCCTTTGATATACCTCCATTATTGGGTTTTAGATTGAGCTTGCTCTTTCCTTCCTTCCTTCCTTCCTTCCTTCCTTCCTTCCTTCCTTCCTTCCTTCCTTCTTTCCTTCCTTCCTTTCTGGAACTGCAAGATGCTTTAGGCTCATATTATATATTTCATGCTCCAGCCCTAGAATCAGCCGTTTCTCCCAAGGAAAAATTATTACAAAAAAATTTCACTACCTGAAATTACATTATTTCTTTGCATTCTATCTGTATTTCCCACTAGATCATCAAGTCTTTAAATACAACCTTTTCTGTTTGTTTACTGCTATTATATATATTTTATATTATATATTATATGTTATATGTAAAATGCTTATTATATAAAAACTACATTATCTAGATTGGTACCTGGCACACAGGAGGATATCAATAAAAGTTTAGTGAATGAATGAATAAATGAATAAATCTAAGTATTATGCCTTTCATATACATTCATTCTTTATGGTGCTTTGACACTCAACAAAAATTTGATCAAAGATATCCATCCATCTACAGATATATAGATGGATGGACATATGACTGTATGAATTAAAAAATGAATAAATAAATTATTAAATAGATGGATAGATTATTGGATATATGAATGAATTGAGAAATGGATGGAAGTTGGTGCTACCATTGTGTACTTGTTATTCATGACAGAAACTGAAGGGTAAGGGACCTCGTTCTTGATTCCTTTCACACTTTCTTCTCTCACATTCGATCAGCTGCTAAGTCCTGCCAATTTTACATCTCAAATATTTCTTAAATCCATTTCCTGTTCTTTATTTCAACTGCTATTGCTCTAGTACAGGGTCTCTTCATCTCTTGTCTGGTTGCTGCAACCACCTCCTAACTCATCTCTCTGTCCTCAGCCTTGTTCCTACCTCCACCACCATCCACATCCCTGTCAGAGGGATCATTCTAAAATACAGCTATGCCTGTGTCATGTCTCTGTTTAAACCCTTAGTGTGAAATCTAAGCTCCTTAGCATGATATAAAATACCTGTGATGACCTGGACCTTGGCCATCTCTCTAGCCTCTCTTCTGTGCACTGATTGGTATGCCTCCAAAATACCAAACTGCTTGTAGTTTCCACCAGCAGTCAATCTGCTTCCCTGTCTGTCCTTTGCTCATATTAGTTCCTCTGCCTGAAATGTCCTTTTTCACACCCATAGCTCAGAATTCTTACTCGTTTCAAGTTTTTGAAAGCATGTAACTTTGCAGTTGTGATTATGCTTATTAGCAGGGCCAGGACTAGTGCAAAATTTAAGGAGAGCTGTGCAAGTGAGAGCGAACACATCCTTAAATTTTTTACCTTAGGTATCTTACTTGATTCATCCTAGTCCCTGTTCTAGTATGTTCTAGATTGGGAGTTTCCTGGGGGCAAGAACTTTCTCTTTTATTCTTACAATCTCTAGCACAATGACTGGTGCCTAGCAGATGCTCACTAAATGTGGGATGGAGGGAGGGAGGGAGGAGGCACTAGAGGTCCACTGCCTGGGTCTTCAGATCCAGACTCTATCTCTTTCTAGCGATGGGAATCTGAACCAAGTTCCTTTTTTTAAAAAAAACATATTTTATTGATTATGCTATTACAGTTGTCCCATTTCCCCCCTTTCTTCCCCTCCACCCCAACCCCCCCATTCCCCGCCCTTTAGTTTTTGTCCATAGGTCATACACATAAGTTCTTTGTCTTCTACATTTCCTATACTATTCTTAACCTCCCCCTGTCTGTTTTCTACCTACCGTTTATGCTACTTACTCTCTGCACCTTTTCCCCTTCTCTCCCCCTACCACTCCCCTGTTGATATCCCTCCATGCCTTATATAAATCCCTTTAACATTTTATATAATAAAGGCTGGGTGATGATGAACTCCTTGAACTTGACCTTATCTGAGAAGCACTTTATCTGCCCTTCCATTCTAAATGATAGCTTTGCTGGATAGAGTATTCTTGGATGTAGGCCCTTGCCTTTCATGACTTGGAATACTTCTCTCCAGCCCCTTCTTGCCTGCAAGGTCTCTTTTGAGAAATCAGCTGACAGT
>PVJI01000420.1:0-208169 GCA_004026765.1 Micronycteris hirsuta
CAAGGGAGGGAGGAGGGATAGACTGGGGTGGGTTGGGGGGAGGGTAAATGCGGACAACTGTAATTGAACAACAATAAAATAATTTAAAAAAACAAACAAAAAAAAAAACAAAAACAACAACAACAACAAAAAATAACAATACAACATATGACTTAGTAGGAGAAAATGAAGGTTTCCAACCAAAGCATTTTAAATGTTATCTTGGATTAATAAAACAGCCAAAGATTAAAAATATCATCATTATCAACAAAAAAAAAAAAAAAAAAAAAAAAAAAAAAAAAAAAAAAAAAAAAAAAAAAAAAAAAAAAAAAAAAAAAGAATTCTAAAATGTGGCCAGTGAGGCAGAGCCCAAGGACACTGGTGCTCGGCAGAAGCCAGAATTCTACACCGTGTGTGTGCAGCAGGGGCCACGGGCTGCAGGAGGCAGGGGCTCCCTGGCCTGGAGGTGTCTGAGCAGAGGCAGGGAGAACACCTCCAGGGGTGTTACGGGTGGGAGATGACCTGGAAGACACCGTGCTTGGCAAGATTGCACGCTTTGACGTTGACTCCCAGGAGAGGAGGGTCAGGACATGCTGCTCACCAGACAAGGGAATCCTTAAAACAGAGGTGTTCCCTGAAAACAGAGGCAGCGTGTAGCCCACCAAGGTGGCCGTAAGCGAGTGAGAGGGACATAAGGGTGGCGGTTCAAGGTATGGGATGGCCACCCATGGTGAGCGCGTTCTTAGCACACTGTCCAAATGGGGGTCTTGTCCCAGGAGTAGAAGTGGGTGTTGCCTCGGAAATCAGTATGTAGGCTTCAGATCGGACCAGACCAGGCACGGACAGGGGCTCGGCTTGGGGTTAAGGCCACGGGCATCAGGGAAGAGGGGGCAGACTTCAAAGAGAGAGTGAGACATTCAAATCCTTGGGAACCCATGGATCCGAGAAAGACAGGAGCCAGGTGGGCTCTACCTTTCTGCCAAAGCGGGGAGCCCCAAGGGGTTACTATCTGAGATGGTCATCTATGCTACAGAGCAGCCCTCTTCTGGCCACTACGCCCAGGGCATTCTACCCCCAGCTGGTGGTTTTCCCCACGGGTGTTTTATCTGTGGGGACTTCTTTCTGATGATGCCACGGATGCCCAAGATGGCATGCAGATGTGGTTGTCCTGCCTCGTGCACAGCCCACCCAGGTCCCAGGCTCCACCTGTGCGCATCCCTGCTGAGGCTGCCTGCTGCCATCTGGATGCCCAGTGCAGACGGTGGGAAGAGGTGGACAATAGGCAGCTATATTTTTAAAAATAGACCATTAACTTCTATTTTGGCCTGAGTCTGGGGCAAGGCAAGGTCTCCTGATATGTGGGCAGCTCCCTACTTCCTGCTTTGGTATAATTGTTCATGGTTAAGGCTTAATTCCAGACATACTTCTTGGGCCTTCCCCTGTGACGTTCAGGGGTGTGTGGTCAGAAAGTCCAGGCTGATTCCTGTCCTTATTTAGCTCCCACCAACCACCATCACACAGAGATGACTGTTGGACCCCCTTGACTTGAGGTCTTCACTGACCCCTGTCAGGGTAAGTCATCAAGAGCTGGCCGAGTCTTTGAGTGGAGACTTGTGTGCCATGGCCTCTCTGCTTCCTGGGTGACTTCGGTGGACACTCCACCCCCCTTCCCAGGGCATCATTTCCCCATCAGTCAGATGAAGGTGGATGGGGTCTTTCCTGGCCCTGATGCTGAGCCACTAGGGCTGGGTCACTGCTAAAGTGAAAGGGTGTCTTCTTGGCAGGAGTCAGTGGCTTCCCATTTCCAGAGCAGGCCGGCTCACAGCAGGGATATTGGCCATTGATTGCCGGCCCTGCCCCTCGCTCGTCTTGCGGGCGGCCACTCTGATATTGGAAGGGAAGTAGAGATGGTACCGAGGGTTTTATCTGCTGCCAACAATTGCACTTCCCTTGCTTGGCCATGGCCTGGGCAGACATCTCTGCTGTAGGAGGGTCTTCACACTGGGGGAGCCAGCCAGGGTTGGCTGATCCAGCTTTGGCCAAGCCCTGTCTCAAAGTGGCCAGCCCAGCTTTCAGGTCAGCACTCCACCCCCAGTTGGTGCTAAATTTAGAAGCCAACAAGGCTGCCAGGGTGGGTGGGAGGGAGCAGCCATCCCTTCCCCCGCCCCCCCTCATTCTGGCCCCTCAGGAAGCAGCACGGGGGACTCCCTTCCTCTGGCCTCTGACGGCCAGGCTGTGAGGCTGCTCCTGGGGTCAGAAGGTCTGGCCTTCTGTTTGTTCTGTTCACTCAGTGTTTGGGTCTCTGAGGCGGACAGTGCCTGCCTGGGCCCGTGGCACGCGATTGCGGGTGGTGGCAGCCGGCTGAGGGCCAACAGGAAGGTAGTTGGGA
The DNA here is from genome assembly GCA_004026765.1 of Micronycteris hirsuta. Classification (NCBI taxonomy): domain Eukaryota; kingdom Metazoa; phylum Chordata; class Mammalia; order Chiroptera; family Phyllostomidae; genus Micronycteris; species Micronycteris hirsuta. Next base: position 2,369 of record PVJI01000420.1, read on the forward strand.
CCCAGCCGCATTCACTCTGGTGGTTCTCAGGGCTCATGGCAGGCGTGGCAAAGGCGTTCTAGCTCTGTGTGTTCCTTGTGCAAAGGGTGCCTTAGCCCTGGCATCCCCAGCACCTGGTGTGTACTGGGGCCCTGGTTTGAACTGGGTTTATTTGTGTCACTCACATTAGTACCAGGACTAGAGCCGAACCGGCCTCAGAGCTCTAGATCTGACCAGGCTTGGAGCGTCTGGACGGGGTTCCGGAAGGGGCAGGGAGCAGAAAACGACAGCTTGAGGGCGCCTCCTTTAGTGCCCCTCTGCTCACACACTTGCTGAGTGACCTTGGGCAAAGTGGCTCCGCAGCTCTGGGCTCAGTTTCCTCACCAGTAGATGAAGCCGGGTGATCTCTCAGGAGCCTTCCAACTTGGATTTTCTGCCTTGGATCCAGATGGATTTTACATAATCAAGCAGTGGCATTTTTTCACGCAGCTTAAGTCAGTTGGGCCGTACATCTGGCAAACTCACTTGGCTTTGACCAGGCTCACTGGTCTGGGTGGGTCCCCAGCTCCTGGGCCCTAAGGTAGTTATAAGGGAGGCACTGTCTAATGAGGATTTCTAGGTCCAGAGCTGGGGAATTGTGGAACGACGGGGGTCATGGAGAAGGGATCATTGGGTACAGGCTGTTTCTGTTCTTGTTTTGTTTTAAATTCCAATAATTGTTTTTAGTTATGTAGTGTTTTTAGACATGCAGCTTCTTCTGATCACAGTTGTTTGTGCCAGGGAGGCATGGCTGGTTGGGAAAGTGAGACTCAGGAAGGTGGCCTGCCCAAAGATGTCAGCCCAGGGTGTAAGGAGAGTCTGGACCCAGGCTTCCTGGTCCCTGCTCCTGGAGCTCCAGTGCAGACACAGGCCTGCCCGTCTAAGGGAGAGGAGGGACTAGTGAAAAGGAGGGAAAGAACGGAAGGAGAACTAGCCATCTCCTCTCAGAAGTGGCCAGTGTTTCCATTCAGATGCCAGCTGTGACTGTTCAAGTGGTGGCTACTTCACACACTGTGTTGAGAATGATTCTGAAGCTTTATCCAGACCTAACAGATACTGACTGGCCAGGTTTACCATGAACGTGGGTACGTCGTAAACGGTAGTTCATGTCGTACACATTTGCCATCCCCGATCTTGTCCAGACTTCTCAGCTCTAGATGTGGACTGAAGGCCCAGAGGCAGGTGGGACTGTGGTTTGTGACACTTCACTGGCCATCTCTGATGTGACGGCACAGGGCTGGGGTCTAGGCCAGAACTGCGTTAACTGTGATCTGCCCACGTGAGCACCTAGCCCACCAGAGAGACTGACAGGGAGGCCTTCCTGGTGGCCGCGCAGCCCTGGCAGGACAGTGTCCGGAATGAGGTCGTGCTCAGTGGGGGTCAAAGGTGGAGCGGTGGCCGGCATTTGTTGATGGACCCTGTTGGCGCGCGTGGGCTCTGTCTGGTGGGCATTGGGGAGCGCTGGAGTGCCCTGGTCTGCAGAGCGCCGCGGCCAGGTCTGCGTTCCAGAACCGTTGCTCCGCGGCAGCTCTGTTGGCTGTGTGGGGGCGAGGACCTGGGTGCCGAGCACACTGAGAGACACTGGCACTGCCGAGGCCCGTAGGGTGTAGGGCTAAAGACCTACGCCTTCTCTGGAAAGACAGCCCTGAGGGACCCAGCTGCCTTTGGCCAACGCTCAGCCCATCCTGCTCTAAACACATTTTCTCCTGTGATGGGGGGCAGTAGGGGTTGATGTGTCCCCCATTCCAGTGAGCCCTCATTCCCGCCAGCTAAGCCCATCTACCTTGGAAAGACGTTGAGGTCTGCCTCCAGAGAACCCTCTCATCAGTTACGGGGGGAGAGAAGGAGCAGATGATGTGTACAGCACGGGAGCCAGAGAAATGATCCAGAAAATAAAAGGGAGGGAGAAGCACACGTGATCTTGGACCTTTCCTAGTGAGGGTATAGGGAACACTTCTCTCCTCACCTCCTGTAGAAGTAGCCAGGGTTTCTGTAGGAGAGAAGCAGCCTCGGAAGGGTTCTGATGATGTACTGGACAATCAGTTCTCTGTGAGGCTCCAGCCCTTAGATCCCAGATCCTTGAGAGAAATGACGAGGAACGCCAATGTGCGTCTTTATAGGGAAGACAAGTCTACCACTCGCCAAGTAACAACGACGTAGTGAGCCCCTTGGCACGGACTGTAACCCAGCAGAGACGAGGTGCCCCGCAGAGAGCCTTGGGCGCTGTGTTTCCAGGGACGGTCGAAGCCCAGTGAGTGAGAGCGTGGCCGGTCCTAAGAGCCGGGCCTAGGACTGTCCGTTTCCTGCCTTCCTCCCCAGCGGGAAGCAGGCAGCAGTCGCCGAGTGAGCGGACATTCCTTCTGCCCGAAAGCCGCTGCAGCAGGAAAGACTTCTCTGTGCTGACCGGGGCATGTCTAGGGCTTGGGAGACTTGGGAAGAATTAAACTACCTTGTTTTTGTGGTTTTCAAAGCCTGCTCCCAGCGAAGACTTGATGGTCAGGGATCTGGATCCCCATTTGATAGATGGGGCGCCTGAGGCTGGAATCTAAAGCACATGAGACCTGGCCAGGCTAGTCGATTATCCCTTAGCCCATGGGCCAGGTGTGGTCTCTGAGGGCACAGTGACCTCCTAGCCACCCAGCCCTGGTGAGCACTGTAGACTGAGGAAGCAGACGTGGACCTCACCGTCTGGTGGAGGAGGCAGGCGGTGATGACATGGAGGGTCAGTGTCGTGGGGGCTGGCGAAAGGAGCAGCCGGCCCAGCCTGGGGGCTGTCTGGGAAGGCTGCCTGCAGGGGCTGACATTGGAGCTGAGGCCTGAGCTGGAGGCAGTTGGGGGTAGAGCAGGCAGGGTGCCAGGACGGGATGTGAAAAGGCAGTTTGGGGCAGCAGGTGGCCTGGGTGGCTGGGCGGGGTGGCGGCTGTAGGCGGTGGGGGCGGACCCAGGTGAGCCACGCATTAGACGCACGAGAGACTTGAGCCTAAAGACAGAGGGGAGCTGTGGGAGGTTCCTAAGAAGGGGGGGTGACATAATCCCAGGAAGACCACCAGTGGCTGGAGGGGCTGGGGTCTCAGCAGGCTGGCCAGTGTGGAGGTGTGGGGTCCAGGCTGTGGTGCCCTCAGGAGGTGGCCAGGACTGAGCTGAGGTGGTGACTGGGTCTAGTGGCCAGTACTTCCCTGCCAGAGCCTGGTAGGCCCTCAGTGGGTGTCGGAGCTGGGGAGGAAGCAGAGCCGAGACAAGGCCCAGGGTCCTGGCCAGCATCGGACCGTGCTGGCTAGGGCCTTGAGCTTGGAGGCTGTGGTGCTGGGAGGCTGAGCCCGAGCTGCCCTCTACCTGTCAGGCCCCACATGTGGTCCTGTGGCTGCCCAGCCTCTCCCTCTCTGGCTGCCCCAGCCAGAGCTCTCAGGCCCGGAAGTGGAACTGTCTGAACCCTTCTTAAAGCTGCTGGCGGAACACTGTGCAGATTGGAAAAGGCATTCCCAGCCCTGGCCTGGTAGCTCAGTTGGTTAGCGCGTCCTCCCAGTGCACCAAGGTTTCTATCAGGGCACGTGCAAGAAGCAACCAATGAATACGTAAATAGCGGAACAACAAATTTCTCTCCCTCTCTTTCTCTCTCAAGTCAGTAAATAAAATTTGAAAGAAAGAAAGAAAGGAAACAAGAAAAAAAAAAGGCATCCCCTTTTCGGGTTTCCATTGACCCTGTGCCGTGGACCAGAGAGCTAGTACCGTTCCCACTGTGTGGATTAGAGGAAACTGAGGCTCAGACTGGCCGGAGCTGCTCAGGGAAGACGGGAGGCGGCTGTGAGACCTGGAGATTCTTGAGGAACCCTGTCTGTTGGGGAGCAGGAACAGCCCCCACATTGGGCCCCACTCTCTGACCCCAAGCCCTTGTCCTCTCTGCATCTGTGGGCAGAGGGGTCTGACAGATGCATCGGAGCGGGGACAGAAGTGTGCTGTGTCAGAGGTGAGTGGGGACAGAGCAGCCCTTCCTTGCATCCCCTAGACCCGCAGTCTGGCTCCAGACGGACAGAAGGCAGGGTCACCCCTGCTGAGAAGGATTAGTGAGGAGGCAGGATGCCCCAACTGCTGTGCCCAACGACCCCCCTGCGCCCCGCCCCTGTTCCAGGCTGACTTGGCTCCTGAGGTGGCAGTCCCCTCCTCTAGTCACTGCCATGAAGCCAGTGGCAGGCTGTAAGCCTGAAGACCCCTGTCCTAGGAGTTGGGTGCCCTGGTTTGAGGCAGGCCCTGCTGCCAAACTGTCGTGTGTCCTTGGGAAGCCATATTCCCCTCTCTGGGCCTTAGTTCGCTCATATGTCCAGTGAGGGGTACTCAAGAAAGCTTTCTAAAGCCCTGGTCACTGTGAAGCACTATGGTCTGGACTGGTTCAGTCATACACCTCCTTACCTACCTCCCCGACCCCCGCCACTGGACCTCCCCCAGCGAGTCCTGGTCTGTGTGGAAAGGCCAGGAGAAGAGGGAGGAAAAACCTTTTTTTTCCCTTGCCAATGCCACCTCCACAAAGGTCAGGCTGTGCTCCCACCCTGCCCGGCAGCCAGCCTGGTGCCTAACGTCTGCCTACGAGGCAGATGACCGGCACCGGGCTCCTAGCAACAGTGGACAAAAGGTTACTCCCGACGTGCCAGGCTGCCTCTGGCGCCCTCGTCCTCCCTTCTAAAAGGGCGGGGTGGGGGGGGGGTTGTGGCCTTGATTGGTGCATGTGCTTTGTGCACGCGTGCGGGACTGTTTGTGTCTGCACACACAAGACCCCCCCCCCCCCAAAACAAATGTGAACTCCACATGTCGCTCCGTAACTCTCACTGATGAAATGGAAAGTTGAACATAAATCAGTGTCCGCCGCCCTGTTAGCTATGCATCGGCAGTCAGTGCCTGGGAGATTTTCTCGGTAACAAAGCACCCAGCCACTTCACGGGCCTTGGCTGCCCCCTAATGCAGAGCCAGCCCACACCAAGGAGCCCAGCGGGGGCCGCAGCCACCTCCTGGCTGCCTGCCTGCCTCTGCCTCCCTGCTCCCAAACCCTCCCCCCGCGCCCCAAGTCTTTACTCTCTGTTGGGCGAAAGGAGCATCTTCAGAAGGACCCTTGAGCCTAGGAGGCCTGAGCCGTGTTCTAGCCCTGCTGCCTGTGCCCCGGAGACCCCAGCAGCTGAGGCCCCTCTCTCTGGGCCTCTCCTCCTGAGCTGTAAGCTGACTCCCGGGTCTCTGACTTTTATGGATCTGATACTCCAGGGTTGTTGCTAGCAGCTGCCTTCACCTCTTGTTTATTAAGAGCTTGGGCTGGGTTATCCTTTTCCCCTTTGGACCTGGTTTTTACTCTGGGTTTCTCTTAGAACTGAATGTCCCCCTGTGCCTGAGAGCTCTTCTGCGGGTTGTCGGCCTGCCCCGCACTGGGGCTGGGGCTGATCCCCCACAGGGTCCTCCCGCCGCCCATGGTGGGGGTGCCCCTGTGTTTTTGTTTTGTCCGTAGTTAGCTAAGGAGGGAGACCCTCCTCTGCTTCTCTGCCCCTACCGTTCTTCTCTGCAACTTATGCTGAGGCTTTTCTCCTTTAAAAAAAAAAAAGGTCAAATTCCTCAGTCCTTGTAGCAAAAGGGATTTGAGGAAGAAAATTCCAGAGGAATCCTGTAATAACACGCCTTGGCATTATGCGAATCAGGAGAGACCCCTGAATAAGATCACGCCACCCCAAAGGGAAGCTGCTCTCCGAGGAGCCTGGGCTGGGTGCAGGGCTGGGGCCGCACCCGGGGTCAGGTCGGGGAGCACGGTGCGCTGGTGTGTTGCTGAGTGCTAGCCGCCAGGCTGCGTCCTAGGAGCTGGGGGTACAGCAGGAACTCCACGGCGTGAGTTCCAGGTTTGTGTCCTGTATCTCCTAAATTTTAACTCCTTAGCTGACCTTTCCTGACAGGTTCCCTCTTCCAAATGAAAGCCTTGGGGTAAAGGATGCCTCTGCGCCCAGGCCCATTGGTGACTCTGTGAACTGGTCTTCCAGAAGGCGTGTCTCACTGGGTCCAAAATGGTGGGATAAGACTTGGTAAGAGCACGGGCAGGGGCCACGCTGGGTGCTGCGACCCCCAAGGGGCTCCTCTACCTGGGGGACACCGCATCGGCTCTGTGTGCAGTGCAGGGATGGGGGCAGAGGCCTCCTAAGGAGATGACCTCTGACAAGAGGTACTGTAACATGCAGTGGCAGTGCCCAGGGCCCCTAGAGCAGGGCAGCCCACTGCCACTTCCTGTTGGGTGTTCTGGGCAAGTTACCCGACCTCTCTGGGGACTGGTTTTCTCAGCTGTGCGGAGAAGCAGTCAGTTGCTCAGCGCGTCATGATGTCTCTCTCCTTTTGGAGCTCTGCCGAGGGCCGACTATCCGTGTAAGTGCGCACAGTGCTCAGCAGTGGTTTGTTGCTGCCCCTGAAAGACGACCCGCTGGCTTCGGGGTCCGCGTTCTGTCGATCAGTGGTCAGCAGCCAGCGGCCAGCCCTCCGAGCTCCTGTGTGCCTGTTGGCTCATCTGCCCCCTCTGTGTCCCATCCCTCTCCCACCCTCTCTCTCCAAAGGCACTCTCTCCTTCTTTGTGGCCTCAGGATTGGCATAGGGGTTGCCTGGAGAAAGTCAGCTAACCTGTCTGAACCTCAGTTGCATCTGACAGTTGGGGCTGAAGAGAGCCCTGACCTCTGGGGGCAGCTGTGAGGATGCTGTGAAATGATGTGCGATGATGCCTCTGACGCCCCGCGTGGTGCCCGGTGCAGGAGACACTCGGGATCCTGGGTTGTGGACACAGGGGTGTGTCCTGAGGCTGTTCTTTTCTGCAGGCTAGAGGCCAGGTGGGGCTGGGTCTTTCAAGAGCAAGGGCACTGTGAGTTTCCTCTGTGGTGGCCGCGATGTGTGCGAGAGGGTCTGTTCTCAAGATGGGCCTGCTTCTTAGCGCTTACTCCTCCAGTTTGACTGACATATTGGCACCTACTAAGTACAGGCCCTACTTAGCCCCTTTACATGTGACCTCACTTAATGACCTGCCACCTTGATTCCTTGGCCCACCGGACGGAGCCGGTGCAGGCAGGGAAGCTGGCTGTGTGTCCGGAGCCTGGGGTTCTGTTCCCACCAGAAACAGACTTGTTAATGCGAGTCCGATAGAAGCCCGCTCGCCCACCCGGGGACCTGGGTCTTGGCCTGTGTTCCCCAGTCCTGTCAGTAGTGAGTGTCAACTGGGTGTCATCTGTTTGAGTTTCAGTTTCCCCACCTGTGAAGCAGGAGCGGCTCCTTCTGCTTCGCCAGCTAGGTGGGAGTGAAGGGCCGACTGGAAGTTGCCCCCGCCCTCCTTCGCAGGGGCTGGCGGTGTAGGGCGGGCTCTGGCCTGGGCTGACCGCAGGTCCGTGGGGCCGCGAGTTCCCCTCCATCAAGTGCTCTTCCTGTCAGTGGTGTCCCTTCGTTAAAAAACAAAGTCCCGTTCTTGGTAGGACGGAGCTCTCTGTGGCCCGGCGCCTGCCGCCCTCGCTCCGGTGTCGGGCCGGCTGCCGCTCCGCGGGACCAGGGCCAGCGCTGTGGCCCGCAAAGCCAGTCTCTGCCCCTCCGGCGTGTCTGTCTGCGCAGCCTCTTCCCGGGGCTGCGGAAGTGTCCCCTTTCCTTCTTGAAGGCTCTTCAGTCTCAAGTGAGTTTTATTCAAGAAGACTTTAGCAAAGTCTTTCCCCATCCATCCCCCAAGGTCTAAACAGATATGTCCTGGTTGTGGATCTGATGCATGTCCCTCTGTCAGAGTAGTTGTGGTGGCTGATCTTGGGACGGCTGCTGTGGAGCTGCGGCAGGGGTCAGAGTTAGGAGACCTGCAGTCTGTTCTGGGGCAGCGGCTTTACCTGTCGGGGCTCGGTCTTTCTGGCTATAAAATGCAACAGCATTAGCAGGACTGGGCAGTGGTAAGCAGAAGAAACCTGGCCCCTCTTCTCTGAGGCATCAAGAGCTTTGGGGGTAGGAGAAAGAAGGGACCACTTGAAGGGGCAGGCAACCCTTGCAGAGTTTGCTGAAGAGCACCCAGCATCAGGAGGGCCCTTGAGGGCTTCCCAGTAAGGGCCATTCTTCCAGCCCAGGACTGGCCCAGGTTGGGGCAGGTGACATGTTGGTGCGCGTCAGGGCAGCTCCCTGGGAATGGGGTAATTGTGAGGCTTGGTCAAAGAAAGGGGGGATTCTGTGAAGTGGGGAGGACCACGAGGCACAGCTTGGGGTATCAGTGTCCTCTCCTTGGTGAGGGCCAGTGCTCCAGCTCAGTCCTGTGGCTCTCTGTGCGGAGGTGGGGCGGCCCATTTTACAGGAGAGGTGAGTGAGTTTGGGGGGACTGCAGGCCACTCCTGGCCCAGGGATCTGGGGCTTTCCCCATAGCCCCCACCACATAGCTGCCCCTCATGTTTCCTCCGAGGCGTGCCAGGCTTTATCGCCTGCGGCCCAGGTAATGGGGCAGGCTTCCTAAACCGGTTTTCCCCCAGAGTCCTGGGTTTCCTCACCCCATCCTGTTGCTTCTCTTCAGCTGAAGAAGGAAGACGAGATCTTGGGCCATTCCCCAAGTTTCCCCGGGAGAAACCACCCAGTTATCCGGGCAGCTGCAAAACTAAAGGGGGAGAACCTTGGTGGACACTGGGGACTGAGCTCTGGCACCCTGCATCTGTGACTGCCAGCGCCCCGCATCCCCCTTCCTAGTGGGATGTAACGAATTTTTAGTGTTTGGAATTGTCCGTTGGGACACCAGGGCGTAGCCTGGGAAGGCGGTATGTTTGCCTGTGTCTGGAGAGAGTAAAGTAGAGCAGGAATCCCCCGGGTGGACGGGCAGCGCCTTTTTAACCCGTGCCTCTCCATGTCCCTGCTGCCGTGACTCGCGGCAGAGGCTCGGCGCCGGTGAGAGGTGCTGCGCGGGCTGGCAGGCAGGAGCGGGGCACGTCTGTGCAGCACTATCCATTTTCGCTGCAAAAGCCCATCTTTTCTGGGGGGCGGGGGCGGAGGATTTGATTCTCTTGGCAAGGTAGCTGTCCTCCCCACGCGTTCTGAGTCCTTGGTTCGTCTCTGCTTTCCCACTCACCTGAAGAGCGATCTTGACTGCCACACGCGATGGGGACTAAGAGGTGCGCTGTCTGGATCCTGGCTGGAAACCCACGCAGTTGGGACTCGGTGTTGGAAACCTCACCTGGTCATTTGATTCCGGCACCTTTGCTAACATTAAGGAGGGCTGGCTGATCAGGGTGGGGGTGCGGCTTAGTGGGGAAGCGGGAGGGACGGAAGGGACCACTCACGGACAGACAAGCTCTAACAAGTTTCCTCACTCAGTTGGCAGCCAGCAAGCGATGGGAATTAGCACCCTAGACAGCTATGAATTCAGTGTTTTCCAGTGGCCACAAGTCTTGATTTCTAGTTTGAGAGAGGGCAAATAAACATTTTTGAAAAGAAACAGAACGGACGTGTGACTCCCAAGACCATGTAGATCTGATCGCCATTCCTTGGTACAAGCCACCGAAGGTCAGCGCCCCTGGCCCCTGCTCCTCAACCTGGCAGCCCCAGCCCCGGGGTCGCCATCTCGCGGGGGAGGCCCTCCGGCACCACACCCCTCGGCCCACTCCCGCCTCCATCAGAGGTGCCCGCTCACCCTGCCCACCACAGGGGTTCTGTAATCGCCACCTTCTCGCTCCCTAGCACGCCTGGTACCTGCCTCTGTGGGAGTGCTGCTGTGGTTATAGTTATCCCTCGGGCTCTCCAGCCAGCCCGGGGCTCTGGGGAGGGGCCAGAGCACTGCTGATTTGCGTGTCTGCAGCATTCACACACACTCCGCCCAGGGCTCTGGTAGCTGGACGCACAGCCAGGTGGACGTGGGTTCTGCCCATGTGTTCTGGGCAGGAATGCTTTTTCCTGTGTCCCTGAGAAGAGTGCCCAGTTGTGTGGACGCAGGCGCATACCGAGAATTCGCCCAGGAAGACCCGAAGAATTTAGCGGCTGGAGGCAAAGTCACCCCCCCCCCCCCCCCCCCCACCGTCCCAACCACAGCCGTTCAGGTAGAGCCCTTTGCTGAGATGGCCGTGGAGAACTCTCCATGATTCCACGACATAGGAGAGGGTCAGCGAGTGTGCCCCTGCCGAGAGATCTCAGGGCTGGGATCCAGCCCCCAGAATGCTTTGCATTGACAAGCGAGGAAAGAGCTTGTTCCCCCGCATTGTGGAAAGACGGAAACGGGGGAGATGGTCAATAAGGGCGCACTCTGGGACTGGCCAGCTGGGCGTGAGTGCCAGTTTTTGTGTTGATGATGACAAATGGTCATTTTGTTCAAGACTGGTAGCCAAGAAAACTGGGGCTCAGAGATGGGCCAGCAGGACACGGTGGTGGCAAAACCAGACCTCCGGTTTGCTGACCCCGGCACGGCCCCCGTTCCGTTTGTCCTCAGTGGGATAAATCTTGCTTTCGAAAAATAATACCATAAAGTCACTGGATTTCAGTCATTTGTAAATGGGGTTAATTTTTGCTTTATTTATCTTATTAGAGAGCTGTGAGGTTAAGAACCAGAAAGTATAGATGAATTGTTTCGGTTCTTTTCCTTGAGAATTTAAAAAGATCCCAATTTTTTCCCTTTCACAATTGAAAACCATTATACCTAGTTCAAGTGTTGGCAAACTTTTCCTGTGAAGGACCAGACAGTAAATATTTTAGGCTTTGTGTGCCATCTCGTCTCTCGCTTCTGTTCAACTCTGCCATCATGCCCTGAACCCAGCCGTGGATGAGTGAGTGTGGTTGTGTTCCAAGAAAACTTTATTTACAGCCCTGGCTGGGTGGCTCCGTTGGCTGGAGCATCTCCCATACAGCGAAGTATTGCGGGTTCAGTCCCTGGTCGGCATGCGTACGGGAGAGAACCAGTGCATGTCTCTCTCTTTCTCGCTTCCTTCCCCATCCTACCCCACCTTCCTCTCTCTCTAAAATCAATAAACATATCCTTGGATGAGAATTTAAAAAAAAAAAACAACTTTATTTACAAAACCAGGTGGCAGGCCAGTTTGGCCCAGAGCCGTAGCTTGCCACCTCTGTGCTCGTGGGTCCTCGTGCTGCAGCCGGCCCCTGCCCCACTCTGGATTTGCAGCGCGGTGCGGGGAGCCGATCCTGGACCTAGGACTGGTGAGTCCACGTCTCTGGGGCTCAGTCTTCCCTCCTGCGCACAGGGCCGGGGGCAGAGGCAGGGAGCCGCGTGTGGAAGGGCTCCACGTTAGGCCTCGGACGCCGCCTGTACTTTAATTTGCCATGTTTCCTCCTTTTGTTTTAAAAATCGTGGCCTGTTGATTCTGTGTCTTCGTCTCTTGGGGCAAGCGTGCCTCATAACCACTTGAGCCAAATGTTTGCTAAGCACCTCCTGTGGGTGTCTTGGGGGCCCATCCCAGAAAGCCAAATTCACCAGTGTGCAGAGCTCTCGCTCGCTCTAGCTGGCTGCCCAGCACTGTCCTGCCTCGGACCGGCACGGGGGAAGCGGGGGTCAGTCAGCGCCTTTGCTCAGATGGAAAACAAGGAGCCTTTTGCTGATCGTTGCTCCGAGCGATCCTCAGTGCCTGTGAGGATTCCTGATGTTACAAGGGGTAGACATTTTGTACTGTCCTGCTCCCTCTAATTGGTGATCTCCCCACCGTCCCAGGAAGGTGGGCCACCACCTGCTAGACTTCTCCCTGGCAAAACCCATTCCACTTGTCCAGTGTCTGTAGAGGGTCATGATCATTGTGGCTCATCTCCAGGCAGCCAGGAGCCCGCTGACTGGGAGCTCCTGGGGGTCATGCTAAAGCCCTGGTGGTTGCTGCCCAGTTGGCAGTGGCCTGGCCCAGCCCTTTGAGGATCTGCTGAGTGTGTGTCTGGCTTGCATTGGGTGGGCACAGAGATGGCTCAGGCTCCCTCAGCCCTCAGCTTCACCTCCGGCCTCTCCCACCCCGCCCCCTAACACCCACACAGAGAAACCCTGTCCCCTGAGGGAACAGATAGAAGCAGGATAGGAAGGCAACTGTCTGAGCCACTGCCGGGGTGTTCCCATGGGTGGGAATGAGAAAGTAACTTTCCCTTGGATGAGCTGCATGTTAGAGGGACAGAGAAGCGAAAGCTCGCCCTCCCTCACCCCACCCAGGTGGCTGCTTCCCGGCCCAGGGCGGCCGCGAGTGGCGCGGACCGTGGTGACGGGTTCGGGATGTCAGCAGCACACAGGCACACCTTGGACCTCTCCCCAGGATGGGTTTATAGCATTTTCCATCACTATTCATGTCCAAGGAGCAAATTGGATTGTCTGTTGTATGCCTTTTACCATGTGCCTAATCAATGTAATTTTATATTCATTAAAGTGACACACCCAACAGACGGATCACAGAGGCCACCAGTAATGCAAGTCATCCATCTCCCACTGCCAGTTAAAACCCACCCCATCAGCCTTGCCAGACCAGTGACCGCTGTCCCCAGGAGTTGGGAGGGCCAGGGATGTGTGCAGTGTTTTGTCTCCGAGTAACCCGAAACCTCAAGTCCCTTTTCCCCAACGACCTGCAAAGATGACAGGCTACTTCGGCCTAAAGGGTAACGAAGCTGCCTCTCGTTTGGGCACCGCTGGGCAGTGTGCAGAGTCCTCTCCCAGCTTTCCTGCGGAGGTGTCCGCCGGACCCCGCTGGCCCATCTTACAGGCGAGAAGCCCGAGGCCCAGGGTGATAAGACGGGACTCTCACTCCAGGCCTTTGGCTTTCAAGGCCCACGCTCTCGCCACTGGCCATTGCCTGCCCTCATCCTGCTCTCTTCCAGGCTTGCCTCTGCCCCCAGAAAGCCTGGAACTAAGTCTCGGCTCTGTTTCTCTAGGTTCCATGATTTCTGGGCAGGGGAAAGCGGCCTTGGGGAGTGTGGGGTGGCACTGGGTGAAGGAGCAGAGTTTTGGAAATAGTAAACTTAGCACATAGCTTTTATTACTTTAAAAAATCAGTACTTTTTAAAATTTTTATTTTAAGGAGCTGTTCTTCTTTACCCCTCATAGCTCAGAGGACCAACTTGGCCACTCTGTAACTTTTTCTGGTTCCTGAACCCAGAGGTGTCACAGGTACCCACCCAGGCGCTGTTGACCATGGCTGTGGGTGTCTGCCTGTTGGCTGAGCCTCGTTGCCCTGTCCAGGCCCTGCCCTGATGTCCATGTGGGGTGCAAGCCTCGTTGCTGCCCTTGAGGAGCCCGCAAGGTACCCACAGATAAGGCCGATTGTCTGAAGTGGATGCCTTGTATTCAGAGAGCACCCGAGTGGGTAGCAGGACAGCTTCACCAAGGAGGATATAGAGGCTTTCAATAGACTGAAGAGGGCGTTCCTGGTGGGGCAAGTCCAGCTTCCGCTCTGCTGGAAAATGGGCAGTGAGGAGCATGAGGTGTGGGGGACCGTGGACGACTGGGGAGCCCTTTGTTATGCCTGCCTCTGTCGCTGTCCTACTACCCTGCAGTATTTGTAGAGTGTCCCCTGTTTCCTTATGAGGAAACCAGACTCACAGTGTGTCCTAGAGGAGCTGGGATCAGAAGCCAGGTCTGTGTAACTGTGAAGCCTTCCCCATAATACCACAAGCCCATCTCGAAGATGGCTCAGGTGACGTGCAGGGACTTAACTGGCACGTGACCGGGAGGCACAGGTGGGTCCTGCTGACTGGCAGTGCCGAAATGCTTTTCCACGGAGACCTCAGATCTGTTGTGCGCTGGGAGCGCTTGCTCCTGGCCACATCAGATCGGCAAAGCTCTTTCACTGAACTGTGTGTCCAGGCTCCAGGGTTTTAGCGGAATGGCCCAGTGTGTGCCCCGGGCCCACCTGTCACAGAGCCGCCCCAGAAGCTGCTAGATGTAACACTACCCAGTGCTGAAATTACAGGAAAAAGAATAAAAAGGAAAGTGCGGGAATTATGTATTCTCCGGTCAGAGATCTTGGGAACGTCTGAGACAGAATGGCAAGTCCATTAACGGGGTCTGGGGCAGAGCGAAGGCCCAGTGAGTGGGCACAGTTCCTGCTTCCTTTTTCTAGACTCACTAGGCAGATCCCCAGAGTTGGGTTCTCCCACCCCCACCTCTCCACCCCTTGGCTCTGGGGAGGGCGACTTACAATGGAAAGAGTTCTGACTTCTGGTTTCTCTTCCCAGCTTCGTGATGGTCTACGTTCTGTGGCCACTCTGTGCCTCAGTTTACTTGTCACCTTCTCTTGAGCTTGTTTGTCTCTGTGTCTTCATCCTCCCCAACTAGTCTGGAAGCTTTTAGAGCTAAGAAGTTTCTCCTGCAACTCAGCCGTCCCCTCCCCCTGGCATGGGCTGGCCATGGCATGTGTGTACGCGGGTCCTCCCCACTCCCCCCGGCGTGGGCTGGCCATGCGTGTGTGTGAGCGGGTCCTCCCCCCTCCCCCCGGCGTGGGCTGGCCATGGCGTGTGTGTGAGCGGGTCCCCCCCCCTCCCCCCGGCGTGGGCTGGCCATGGCGTGTGTGTGAGCGGGTCCTCCCCACTCCCCCTGGCATGGGCTGGCCATGGCGTGTGTGTGAGCAGGTGACTAGATGGGCCCACACGTCCCTCGGCCTCTGACAGTCGCTCCTCTTTGCTCCTCGCATTCGGTGAGGCTCGCAGCTTGTGGGGCGGTGGACCAGCTGAGGTCCCAGGGGCTCTGGCACCACATTCTGAGGCTTGACTCCACCGTTGAATAGCTCTGCAGCCCTGGACAAGTGGCTTCGCTTTCTAAGCCTCGGTTCCTTGTCTGTAAAACAGAGGGACTAGGAGCCCTTTCTGTGAGGAGTGGAGGATTACATGAGCTAGTGCAGGTCAGGGCCACGTTCGCCATGGGGGACGTGCGGCTCCATCATCATTACTCCCATTGCCCCCATTTCACTGACAAGAGAACACAGGTGCATCCAGTCAGTGGCAGAGTCACGGTTTGAACCCAGGTCTTCCACAACACACCCTGATTCTTTATCTAGAATGAGTGGGGAGTGGTGTCATGAGGAGAGTCCCAGGCTGGAGTTAGGAGACGTGGCTCTGCCACCAGCTGTTCTCAGTGGCCTTGGACATCACACCACTGTAATGGGCCTCTCTTTTCTCCCCTGTAAGTGAAGGAAGGACATTGGGTAGCAGGATATTTCAGGGCCACCCAAGAGACAGGTGGCTTTCCCTAAGCGTCTGGTAAGGAGCCCCCCCCCCCCCGCCAGCCCTGGTCTGTGCTGACGTTCTATGCCCCTCAGATGTGTGCCTTTCCCCGCTCCCCTGAGGTGTGTTGGGGGTTGTGACAGGATTTTCTCTCTCGGTGGCCAGCTGGTCTGGGCCAGGGTTCCCTTGCCCTCAGTATTCTGAACCCCACCTCCAAGACTTCTGAGCTGCTGCTTCCTCCTCAGACTTAACAGCCCCCTCCCCGCTGTCCCCCACAGGCTGCACTGGGGCCCCACTGACCAGTCATGCTCCGGGCACTCACTACTCACCAGGCCTTTGTCTTGAGGCAGCTTCATTGAGGCAGACTTGGGTCATGTCCACTCATGCAGGGACTAGGGGCCGACAGGGAGCCTCTGAGGGAGACACAGAGCCGGCCTCCTGAGCCTCAGAGGGTCCAAGCGACAGCTGAGCCCTCAGGTTCGAGTGTTGACCCTTCGTAAGGACTGCCATCTGTTGGGGCCCTGTGGTGGGTGCTTTGTTCGTGTTTCCTAGACGGCCGTGGAGTCGGCCACTGCTGACCCCTTCTGGCTGGCGGGGCACCCAGTGCGAGGGCCCGGGCGGCCGGGCTGCTGTCCTCAGGACGCATTGGATGCTACCAGGGAGGGCGGTGACGGACTGGGGGAGGAGGCACTCCCTTCTCGCCAGGCGCTGAGGAACCGACAGACGGCCTTTTTGCCCCCTCTTGTTAACTGGACCTCACCCTTGAACCCCCCTTGGCTGTTCTTTTTAGTTTTCCTTTTTTAGGGGTTGGCTTCAAATTATCTTATTTGTTTACATTGCACCCAAGTTTTATGGTACAAAAGACTTGCAGGTGCAAATATGTCCCGCCTTCATTAACTTCCCCTTCCTTTTTAATTTATGTGATTTCAATTTTCCTTCCCTGTACTGTTAATTAGGGGGCCCTCTAATCAGTGCCATTATCACAGTGGTATTCATGTTTAGGAAAGCCGCTAAACAAATGCTTGCAAAATTGCTAAATGGCTAATTAATGTCTGTTAATTAAGAAAATTGCTCATGGTAACAAACCATGCCGTTGCTGGCAGCCGCTAGAAAGACACACACTTGTTGGAATTAGTAGCGTGGCAGGTAGGGGAACATCTGCTCCGCGGAGCTTTCCGGAAGTGAGCAGCCCCTGGCTTGGGGACAAACTCCAGGCCTGTCCTTAGTGGCACCCCAGGGCTCCCGAACGGCCCCGGTCTTTCTCTCTCACCTCTTCTCCGGATCTTCGTGCCCACCGGCGCAGGCCCACCCCGCGCGCCCCCCTCAGCCTAGGCTGTGCTTCTGGGCAGGCAGGAGGCCGGGCAGCCCGGCTCTGAAGGAGAAGGCTGCGCAAGAAAACCCTGCCCGTGTCTCTCGGATTCTTTCTCTCGTCTTTTTTAATGTAACCACACCCATTCCCTTGCATGTGTTGAATTTTTCTCAAAGGCACCTTCCATGGGTACCAGCAGTGATGGGTGGGGGAGAGCGAATTGGGAACGGCCCCTCCACACCAGCGTCCAGCTCCAGATGCCCCGGGAGGGAAGGAAGGCTGGCTGTGCCCCGCGGTGGGAAATATATTTGGCATCGTCAGCCAGTAGTCACACACACACACGCACGCACGCACGCACGCACGCACACACACGAATATTTACAAGTGAAATAGAGGTTAGTGAAAAATACTTGCTTTAAAACACACAAAGCTCTCTGATATTTTGTATCATACTTTTAAAATTCTATTCCAGGTTAAAAAAGGAAGAAAACACAGTGGTTGCAACCCACTAAATTGATTTCACCTCCCACTAATAGGTTGCAGCCCACAGTTTGACCAACCTCATGGTTTAAGCGAATTCATCTGTCCATTTCTTCTGTGGGAATTTTAGGTCAGCATTGCCCAGGGCTTTAGGGGTCAACTTGGAGCCGTGGGTGGCTCAGCGCTGACTAGAATGGAAAGCCCAGCCTCTGCACCCACCCGCCCGCTCGCCCAGCACAGCAGTGTGGGCTGCAGGGGCTCGGGTGGGACTTGACTCTGCCGTTTGCCAGCTGTGTGCCTGTGGCCAAGGCCCGTTCGTCTCTTGAGACTCAGTTCCCTTATCAGTAAAAGCAGGAATGAGAAACCCCACCTCACGGGGCCACTTTCCAGTGAAGGTGAATTAACGCAGTGCACTGAGTAGGTGCTCTGTAACGTCTCTTTCTCTCGTTCGCCCATGTGTTCAGTCTCTGGCACCACCCCGCTCCTCCTGTCTGTTCTCCTCAGCCCTCAGTAGACTGGTCTCTGGGTACCTACGGCCGGCGTCTGTCCTCCCAGGCCAGGGGCTCCTTGGGGCCAGGGCCTCTTACACACCAGGCCGCGTGGGTCCGCTTCCGTGCATGCTGTGTTCTCCGGGCCCGTGTCAGCGACGTATTTAACATGGCAAACTCCGCTCCAGCACCACGAGGCAGTGCCCGGGCCCCTGCCCCTGCGTACTTTGACAGAGGAGCTCGATTTGAGGTTTCATTCCTGTAAATCCTCACGAAGGTGTTCATCAGCTTTGCTCCCTCCCGCTCGCCATCTTCCGATGAGCCGGTGACCCAGGCAGCAGCTCGCACCTCCCCGCCAACCAGAGCCCGCCGCCCGCACGCCCGCCGCCCACCCTCCGTTTTGGTTTTAATTTTTGTTCTTTTAAGCTTCTCCTGCGCTTCTCCATGTGCTGTGATCTATAACCTGCCTCTACTGTCTGGCCTCACAGGGTCCTCCGGGGTCACAGCCCTCGCCGCACGCACAGCCTCCACCCCACAATCCCAGCAGCATGATGGGACCCCACAGTCAGGTAACGCACTTGGCTCGCCCGCCCGCCGGGGGGCGCGGGGCACCAGGAGGGCAGAGCCCGCAGAGGAAAAGCAAAAGTCAAAACGTGCTCTCGCCATTGCCTTCGAGTCTTGATTGACAGAGGAAGTGTTTTTGAAAAAACGTGTAGTATTTTCTAAAGAGAGTCTTCATTCCTTGGACCTCACACCCAGCTTGGATGTGAAACCAAAAGAAAAGAAAAACATTTCTGTGACCTTGTCAGCGGCCTTTGCGTTTTTGTTTTTTCCTCTCTCACTTTTGGTTTGGTTTTTTGAGTTTGGTTAACCATTTGTTTGTGACCGAAGCTGCATCCCCAGCCTTTTCTTTATGCACTCTCGCTGCTGAGAAAGCTTTCCTGCCCATTCCCTGCATCACGTTAGGGAGCCCGCTGCCCCTCACCATATTCATTGTGTGTCCCCCTCGAGTCCTCGCTCCCCTGCCCGCCCCCTTCGTCAGTGGTTTCTGTGTGTGCGCGTGTGTCCAGCTTTGCACACCCTGAACATTTATGTGCGGGTCCCTGTTGTGATCCTGTGATCTCCCCTTCCCAAGAGCAGAGGTTTTCCTCCTCAGCCCCACGCTGATGTCACTGCTCTTCCGCGTCCTGCGCAGAGTCCCAGGTGCTGGCCCGTCACCCAGAGTCCATCTCCCTAGACAGATGCAGATGCAGAATCGGAGTTCCATGTGCTGTGGCTTCTATTGTTTCCTCTGCCCAAAGGGACTTTTGCCCAGAGGGAAGAGGCCACCAGGAGAAAGAGAGTTTGAAAGATTGTTAGTCGTAACAAAACTGGACTTGGTGGAGTGGAGTGCATTTGTGTTTGTCACTGTGCAGGAGCGCAGGCTGTCATTGAACTAATTCCCTGTAATTGCAGCCTTTTATGTCACCGCGATACGCAGGCGGCCCCAGGCCCCCGATCAGAATGGGAAACCAGGTACTGTACCTTTTCATGTTCTCTCTCCCCTCACTCGGCCGCCCTTGACCCTAGTCGGACTTCGACTCCCATCAAAAATGTGGGGAGCCCTGGCTGGTGTGGCTCAGTGGATTGAGTGCTGGCCTGCAAACTGAAAGGTCGCTGGTTTGATTCCCAGTCAAGGCACACGCCTGGGTTGTGGGCCAGGTCCCCAGTTGGGGGTGTGTGAGAGGCACCCGATCAGTGTTTCTTTCCTTTTCCCTCTCTCTAAAAATAAATAAATGCAATCTTCTTTTAAAGGAAAGTGGGGAAAGGATTAGGAGGTAGAGGGACAGGTTTTAACAAGGTAGCTTTACAAGCAGGTCCCCAGAGAGGGCCTGGTGTCCATTCCCTGTGCATCCTGCAGCCCCTGCCAGCATTTTACCTGCCTCTCCTGGGAGGCGTGGGGCCGCAGTTCTGGAGCTTGGGGGGCAGCAGCAGCAGCGGCAGGCAGGGTGGGAAGGCATGGTTTCAGCTATTCTAGAGAAGGTGGTAATACCCCTGCCCCTCCCTCAGTCCCTGCTTGGAAAAGGGTCTTCCTCCTTAATGAAGTTAATTGACAATGTGCATTTTTTCCTGGAAGCTTTTGAGAATTGCCAAGGCTAGTAAATAGGACCCTGCTATTAAGGGGAGAAATGGCCCGTAGGAGCGCTCAGATTAGGGGCCTGCGGGCAGCAGAGCAGGACATTTGGGGGTTTTTCAGCGACGTCTGCCTGCTCCCCAGACCCAACTCAAAACAAGAAAGGATTTGTTCGTGTAATTAGAAGAGTGGTCTGCTTGTGGGGAGGGCTTGCAGCCTGGGGCTGTGTGCCCCATGGTGGCCCATTAGGGTTGGCAGTTCTAGGTGGTCTGGGGAGTCGGCCTCCTGCTGCCCTCCCCAGTTCCGCCCATCCAGAGGCTGGAGGGGAGCTGGTGAGGTATCGATGAATATCCTCTTTTGAGGATAGACAACTTTATACCTTAGAGAAGCTTCAGGGAAGTGTCTCTTTACGCCAAAATATTTTTTTTGCATAACTCCTCAAGGGACCTTGCAAAAAGCCCTTAAAAACCTGACAGCAACACCAGCGCATCCAGCCCTTGTTGCCTTCGGAGCCGGGAATTCGATCACTAACGAGACTGGTGTTCTCGGGGTTTGGCTACTTCCGTTCTCAAGGCTCAGCAAGCAAGCCCCCGGGGGAGACGAAGCGGGCCCCGCAGAGAGAGGCTCATCATTGGGAGCCTCCGGTTTCGAAGTTAAATTGCCTCTCAGATTTCCCCTTATTTTTTTTTTTCTTCAAAAGTTCTTTCCTCTTTTCTCTGACACGAAGGGGGCAAATTTGGACAAGAGGAATTAGAGACTTGGCTTTTTTGAACAAGGAGGGCTCCGTGGGTACATCACAGAGGAAACAGAGGGTCAGAGTGTAGGAGTGACTTCCCAAACTCTCCCAGGGAGCCGGGCTCAAATCTTCCTCCGGCTCCTGGGCCAGTGCTGTTGGCACCGCACCTGTTCCTCTGCTCTCGCAGTTGCGAAAGTGTCTTTGTTTGGAACCAGCCACCGAGTGGGTCTCCTTTCTGCCATCGCATGTGTGGGCCCAGCGGCAGCTTTCCCTCCTGCCCAGCCAGGGCTCTCCTTGGCCTGAGTGGGCTTCTGCCCCAGGGAGAGGACAGATGCTTCCTCATCATAGCTGTGGCCCTTCCTCCAGCCGTCGAGGGACACTAGAGAAAACGGTTTCTGTTTGTTGGTGAACCATGTGCATGTGCCCAAGAGAGCAAACGGAGGATAAATCGTTACCCGTACCCAGTGTTACAGACCAGTCTTCTCAGCCTCCTGCTCCCCCCTTCAGAAAATGACACTGGTTTTCCAGTTTCTTCTGAACTCAAGACATTTTGTCCTCCCAGTGGGGAAGTGCCCTTTTCACAGGTGTCGCCCCTGAGGGTTTTTTGGAGAGTGCCTGTCTCATTTGGAGCTGCCAGTCAAACAGGAGCCTCCAGCCGCCCAGTTAGCCCAGCCCTCCCCCAGGGCATGTGGAGGGAGCAGAGGCAGCAGGACTGCATCAGGCTCACATGGCCTTGGCCTCCCTCTTAGGGCAATGAGAAGGGCGCTCAGGGACGAGGACCTAAGGGTCACTGACTTGCCACAAAGTCTTGCAAGGCCAGCCTCTCACCTGCCTCCCTGGCCGAGGGTGGGTGCCGTGTACAGAGTGCCTCTCTTTCAGGCGAGGGTGGCTGGGCCGGTGGTTCCCAGTGGGGTTCAGCTGGGTCTGGGAGAGGAGGGCCGTCACAGCCCAGCGGGGCCCCGCCGGCCTGGCAGCTGAACGAGCTCGCCAGCGCCGCTGGGCTGTGTCCGTTCCTGGGCAGACACTTGGGCGCCTGCCCCGTGCTGCTGTAGGAGAGGCACTGGCCTGCTTCCAGGAGCCCGTGGGATGGCCTCAGAGCGTCTCCCTAGCAGGTCCCGAGGTATGTGCACGGCACATGCTTGAGTCCTGTATACGAGCTGTTGTTTTCTTCTTTCTTACGTCTGAGGGCCTGAGCCTTCTCAGTGCAGCGCCCTTACGTCTTGGTCCTTGCACACCTTCCTTCCCTTGTACAGGAGACCCAGGCTGCCCTGTCCCATCTCAGGATCACTCCAGTGAGGGAAGTGGTTCCCTGGTCCCCTCTTCCCGTGTCCTGGCACGCAGCAGGCTCACCGGAGCCCAGGGAAGAGCTTTCTGTGAGAACCGGTGGGCGGCACTGGGCTACCTGGACAGGGGATGATTGCCCACCCCCACAGCTGCTCCATCCACCTGAACACCCTGGGGTCCTCCAAACCAAACCAGACAGGCTCACGTGTAACCGGACCCAAGAAGTATCCCAGACACCAAGGGCAGACCCAGACCACCCAAGTGATTCAGAGCCTGGGAACTCAGAGAGGAAGCAGGACTGGGAGAAAGCAAGAGGTCAGGACAGCTAAAACCCAGGGGCTGGAGAGACACTCTCTACCCCACAGGCAGGTAGAAGCAGTTGGTGCCAGTGGCCACTTTGTGGATGTCAGGTGCTCCCCAGGCTCCTGCAGCCCCCCCACAAGCTTCCCCGCCCGAGATACCAGGGCACATCCGTTCAGAAGCTGAACAGTGAAGACTTACCCTTCACTTCCCACCACCTTGTTCCAAAACTGGTTTGGAGTTCACCGTCAGCCCAAAGGCAGCCGAGCTCCCTACTCCGCCGTCCCCACAGCAGTGAGGCCCCCTGTCGGGGGTGCCCCGCCTCAGAAGGGGCGGGTAGCCAGCTTTCCCAAAGGCTTTGCCTCTCAAAGGCAAGGGCTCCCATTTAGTCCTAAGGCACGGGGTTCCAGAAGGAAACTTTCCCCACAGCTCTGCCTCTCTGTCTTCTCCACTGGTGGCTGAAATAACTTCAGTCCCACGGAAATCACTTTTAACAGGTTTTCACAGCGGGTGTGCCAAGTGCTCACTCAGGAAATCCATGGCACCCTATCCTCACCTTCTTAGTAGTAGTCACACCAGCGTCTGCCGCCTGCCTCAGGCTTTGGGGAGCAGGTTCTCACTCAGCACCCCGCTCACCCCTCTCCCGGAGGCCAGCTCCTCACCCCGGGGGCGGGAAGGCGGCATTTCATGTGAGGGAGCCGGGAGTCCCCAGTGTGCGTCCTGGCCTTACCAGTGGGTTCCTGGGGGCTGTTGGTCTCATTTTTCCCTCTCTCCATGTCAACACTGCTTCCTCCGCTGTTCTCCTTTAAAAGGGACCTTGCACCGTTAACAGGCTTTTAGCCAGTGGGTCTCTGGACCCCCACAGTTTGGAGGTGGGGATAAAATGACTTACGTCTCCATGAGGCAAAGGGGAGACAGGGTTGGGGTTTGGTGGTAAGAGGGAGGGGGCACTGCTGCCTCTGGAAGGGGCTGCGGCAGGCAGTGCGGCCAGAGTGTGGCTCCTTCTGGTGGGACACAGACCCCCAGGGACAGCTGGGCTGGGCGGTGGTTTCTCTTCCACCAGCGAAGCCCCGGCCCACCCTGCCACAGTTTTCGCTGATGCCAGCTCAAGCTGACTGCCACTCCCGGGGACCTTCCCCCAGCTGGCAGGCAGCAGGAATGGTCATAGGGAGGCTGTGAGTGACTCTAACTGGGCAGGTGGGAGCCGGGTCAGGCGGGAGCTGGGGCAGGCAGGCGTGTCTCCCTGTGTCCCCCAGCTTGGGGAGCAGCCATTCAGCTTGTGTCTCCCATCTCTTTCAGCCTCCGGGAGGAGTTCCTGGGACACAGCCACTGCTGCCCAATTCCATGGATCCCACACGACAACAAGGTAGAGAGGGCTGGGTGGGCTGCTGGGGCACGGGGGGTCAGGAGGAGCTCCTCCTCCCTCTCCTGTCCGCCTCTGCCCCTCACAGCTCACCTACTCTCTCATGCAGGGCACCCCAACATGGGAGGATCGATGCAGAGAATGAACCCTCCCCGAGGCATGGGGCCCATGGGGCCCGGCCCTCAGGTAACCCTGTG
Organism: Micronycteris hirsuta; assembly: GCA_004026765.1. NCBI lineage: Eukaryota > Metazoa > Chordata > Mammalia > Chiroptera > Phyllostomidae > Micronycteris > Micronycteris hirsuta. The sequence goes on from PVJI01000420.1 coordinate 25,777, forward strand.
TATCTGCCCATTTCCCTGACCATCTTCGCGCTCCCGCCTTCTCTCCTCTTGCCTCAGTCTGTCAGTCTTTTTATGTTGCTCAGCTTGCAGGGGTGAGAGCAGAGGGCGCGACCAGCTCCCCAGCCACTCCGGGCTGGCCCCACGCACAGCCAGGAGTAGTCTCCCAGCAAGCAGAGTTGAGGGACCCCCAGGGAGCTAGGGGTCCCTCTGGGAGCCCCCTAGTTGACAGGCGCTTCGAGGGGAGGCGTGTGCTGGCATGCGGTTTGAGGGATTTGGAAGTCAGAGAGTCTGGTACCCAGGCCGTGGTGTGGGTCCTCCAGGAATCCCAAAGGCAGGACAAATGAGTGGCTGTCCTAGCTCCATTTCCAATTCACCGTGGACAAATCGCTTCGATCTCTGTGGTCCCCTGCAGGCCTCTGCTTCCCCACCTGTCTAAGAGGGGGTGAGTCTGTATTTACGGTTCTCTGCAGCGCCACTCACGTGAGAGGAGGCCAGGCCAGCCAGGGCCCCAGCTCACTTTAGTGGAAAGCTTTTGCGTGTTTCATGAAGTGGGGTCCTGCCTAAAAGTTCTTTGGACCAGAGGACTCCATTGCAAGGAAAAGGACCATTTGGAAACCTCTGGAATAAATTATGTCAGGTGCCCTGGGTACCCCTTTATAGTTAAAACACAGAGTTTGCTCCTTGTCACCCAGCTCCATCCCCTGTCACAGGCACGGGGTCCCACGGTACCATCGGGCAGGGCTCCGACAGGCCTGTCCTGTTCCAGAGCCTCCTCAAGGTTGGCTCCTGCTCTCAGTGTTTGAGTGTTGCTCTGTGCTTTCCCCCTTGGGTGTTCCGGGGTCTGACCACCTGAAGGAAGCTGGAAGGCTGGCTAAGGGGAGGGGGGTGTCCTGTAGTGAGGGCGGAAGGGTTTTGTTCCAGGGCGTTTCTGACCTGCCCAGAAGACTGCTTGTCCCTCCCGCCTGCCTGTAGATGTTTGGATTCTCTGCACCGTTCCCTAGGTTTCCAGTTCCCTTGGGTGGAGTCGCATTCCCCCCTCCCACCCCGGTACACACAAACACCTCCCTTTTGTAGGAAGGGGCATCTGTGCGCACCCCGCAGCCCCCTGCTTGCTTCTCCGTGATGCTGTAGCATCTGTGGTGGTGAAGGGTCTCGGGGAGGGCCTTGACTTTTGCTGGCCCCAGAATCCTGGACGGGGGTAAGCCCACACCAATTGCTGCTTTGGTTCCAGGTGGTTGTTTTTTCTTTCCTCAAATCCCTGGGAGCTCGCGTTTTGCCAGCCTCCTCTTAAGCGTCAGGGTGGCCCCTGCCTGTCGAGTGGCTGTCTTGGGTGACCCTGCAAAGCACCCCAGCCAAGGAACCCGTGGGAGGGTGGCAGAGCCTGCAGAAGAAAGATTTCTCCTGAGTCTCCCTCAGCCTCCACCGCACATTGGAGATACTCTTGGTGTTGAAATTGGCAGTGGCCTTGGACTTCCAAAGCATTCTGGGGGGTGAAGAGGATGGAGTCTGGAGTGGAAACGTCATTCCTATGCTATTAGCCACCCTTCTGGATTTTTGGAGGCTTAGCAGCTGCATTTGTGAAATGGGAAGGAGAACAGTATCTGCCTCTTTGGGTTGCTTGAAGGGCAGGGCCACGTTCTTGGCACGGCACCCGGCATGGAGTAGCCCCTTAGTGAGCAATCTCTTTTCTAACTTGGGGGCTTAAAACATGTGTTCTGGATCCAGTTGCTTGGGTTTGGTGATTGTTTCTATAGTTTCGTTTTTACTTTCTGCCAGAGGTCCCTGGTATGTTGAGGTTCCAGAAGCTGGGAATGGATGTTGTCAGACTGGCTGAGAGCAGAGTGATCTGGAGGTTTAGGACTTCCTCCAGGGTTAGCAGGTATCTCCTCGGGTCAGCGGCCCTGGCCAGCAGTCCGGCACACTCCTGCGGCCTGCTTTACAGAGGTGACGAGGGTGCTGAGGCCCAGTTGGCCCTCCTGGCCTCACCCAGCAGCGTGCGGGGTGGAGCTCTCCTGTAGAACTTGGGGGTAGCCCCGAGGGGAGTGAGATGCTAGCACAGGTGTGAGGCAGCTGCCGCACCCCCCAAATCAACCTCAGGGGCTCTGAAAACATCTCCTTGTTCTTTACTTAATTTTACAACATGGCGACCCTTAAGTGCCTTTCCTATGTCTTCTATACCCCTCTGGGTAGGATGCGGTGTTAAATTCTGGAGCCAGACCTCCCTCAGAGCAACCCAGGGTGTCCACACCAGCTCCTCACTGTGGGCCTTGGGCCTGGGTGGACCTCGGGGTCTGGGGTCAGCCAGGGAGTGGGCATCACAAAGCCTGGAAATTTTGGACCCCAAGGCTGAGGGTGGAGAGAGTACAGATTCTCTGCACCGCCCCCCCTCCACCCCAGGCCTTTCCGTTGTCCCTGAGACTGCTGTCCTGGTCATTCCCAGTGGTCAGGAGAGGGGTGAGCTGAGAACTTAGTGCTGGAAAGCAGAGTTCTGGCCACGGCCCAGCCTGGTTGGGTCTCAGTTCTCTTGTCTGCAAAATGGACAGCCAGGTGATGACCTCACGGGGCTCCTCGTGGAGCTGGGTGAAAGGGCAGCTGCAGGCGTCCCACGGGTCCTGTTCCTTCGCTGGCCCGAGGCCAGGCTGGAGGTCAGGTGGCCAGCTCAGTGGGCAGCCTTCAGTAAGTGCTGCTGCACGCACAGGGCTGTGCGGAGACGAGGCCCGAAGGTGGGGAACCCTCAGCTTGTATTCCAAGTGCGGGATAAGGTTGCTAATAGCCACAGCTTCTCTAACAAAGAATAATAGGTAGAGTGTGGTCTTGGCTACTCTGCGGATTTCAGATCCAAACGGAGTGACATTGCACATTTGGAAGTCTGCGTCGCATCTTAGCCTGAATGTTACAAAGGAACGAGCAGCCAGGCACTGCCTGTCCCTCAGACAGATTTTACTCCAATTTTGTGAAACAGCCAGTGCCAAAAAAGAGGTAGTATTTCCACTTAATTGTTCTCTCTCTGTAAAGAATTATGTGTGTGGGTCGTGTCAGGTGGGAACCTCCTGGGAACTTTTTCAAAAGTAAATCGAATGAAGCGAAAGCTGCAGGGGCGTCTAGCCGGTTCAAGCGGAGAGAACGCACGGCCGTCAGAGGCGCCACGGCCCCAGACCTCACGGATACCAGTTCCCGGGGATGCGGCCCTCAGCGTTCCAGTTCAGGTCACGTGGGGGCAGCACAGCCTAGAAGCAGATGGCCACTCTAGCCTGACTGTGTGCAGAAGTGCAGGTGAAGGGCAATCCCTAGTCCCTAGGAGATCTCTGCCCCCCTCGGTGGGAGCGGCAGCACCTCCCTGCTGGCCAGTACTGTCCCAGCTCAGCGCCTCTCTGAGCAGAGACCCAAGAAAGATGGGAGGGTCAGAGCCCCTGGGGGCTGGGTGAGGAGGGAGCAGTTGAGTCCCAGGGACTTTCCTGGGGTCCTCGAGCATGGGATGGCCAGGCCCCCGTGTGATTAGAGAGGGGTGGAGGACAGGCCCCCCGGCCTGGAAGCTGCCCTGGCAGCCAGGAGTCCTCTTCAACAGATCTGTGATGAAGACTAGCAGACTGGACGGTTCTCCCCTAGTGGAAGGTGAAGAGAGCGCTGAGCAGGCCGCAGGCAACGCTGGGAAGGAGCCCCTTGGACAAGGTGTTTGGGAGGAGGGAGCAGGCCCCAGCCCCTGCTGGCTGCTGGGTGAGTTGCCAAGTTAGTGTGGACCCTGCACGGAGCACAGAGCTGAGACCAGGAGAGTGGGACCCGATCCAGAGTCCCCAGCAGGAGGGGCCGTCATTGTTGCTGACTGAATCAGATCCAGCTGCCCAGGGTCGGGGGCGCCCACGTGGGGAGGAGGACGTGGGTGTGGTCCATCCCGTGGCTGCACCGAGAACACTGTGTATCCAGCCGCAGCCCCTGCCCTGTGGAGCTGTGCTTGAGCACAGGAGGGGTAGCGTCTGGCTAGCGGTCACATCTTGCCGCCCAGTGCCTCGGGCAGAGATGTGGACACTGGGAGCAGGGGGTACCATGTCACTTGAGTCTCCGAAACGGTGCTTCCAAGCCCGCCTGCCCTCTGTAAAAAGGCTGGTATTGTGATTTGAAAACTTTCGCCGCAAAGCTGACTTTCAGCCCCACTTTCCCCTGTGACTTATCATGTGTCTGGCCTCCTTGGTCTCCCGGCTTGTCATCTGTGAAATGGGAAGGTGTGAGTGAGTGGCCCTCCAGGGTCTATGCTTCTGAAAGCGGGGGGACCTGGTAGGCACAGTCCCTCCAGGGAAGCAGCCACACTGTCTGTTTGGGAGGCTCCCAAGGGCGGGGTGGGGTCAGGAACAGCAAGTGCAGTCTTTTGGAAGTGAGTGCCCTCCTTGTTATCTCCTCTCAGTCCACCCTTCACCCCCCATCCCCACCCCAAGGTGCAGGCTGGTCTCCTGGGCAGGCGAAGCCCCTGGAAGATCTCTCTCTGTCTCTCCCTTCCTGGAGGGGTGGGCTGTCTGGGGAGGGGGTGAGCTTCCTGTTCTGCAGGGACACAAGTGAAGCTGAGATATGTAGAGGGGATCTCGGAGCTGCACGGGGAGATTAGCAAGGGTCCTTTAAGAGCTGAGGTTCTGTGATGCTTGAGGCAGCATTGGGGGCTTTGGCGTTGGTTCTGCTGCCGACATCCCAAGGCAGTGCCCACCTCTGAGGGCTGGCCACACTTCCGAGCTGTCATCTCACCTGATCCTCACAGGGCCCGCGGGTGGGGAGTTCTTTGTCCCCAGTCTGTGGAGGAGGCAGCTGGGCAGAGAGCTTCAGTCCCAGCCCTGCTGCAAGCATTGCTGCGCGAGACGCTCCCACCCTGCTTCTGTGTTCAGTTTTTATATCTTTAAAGTGGGGATAGTAATGGGGTTGTGTGATGGTTAAATGTAGGTGATAAAAAGCACGTAGCACAGCCTGGCACAGAATAAGCATTATTGTTATATGTGTAGTTTGCCCAGAGTCACCAGCAAGTGGCTGAGCCAGGGTGCTAACCTCCCCCGTGTTCTGGCCCTGCATGCCCCCACCCCCCGGCCTCGCTCCCTGCCAGCTGGCCTGGCGCTGCTTCCGCCGCTGCCCGTACCCTCTCTGGGGATTCTTCCGTGGACTCCACACCCTTCTGTGGGTGGCCAAGCAGGGAGGTGGCCCCGGCTGAAGAACTGACCATCAGCCTGCTGTCGCCTCTGAGGTGGCAGCTGTGGCTCCGGAGCCTCCCGCCCACCCCTGCCCACTGGCCCCTCGGGTGTGTGGCGTAGCGTGCCCGCTCCACGGCTGGCAGGGCCGAGCTGACGCCCCCCTGTGCTGACTGGGACTTGGGGCGGGTCTTCCTTCCCCGAGGCCCGCGGTCTCCTCTTCTGTGGAGCAGGGGCAGCGCCAGCCCGCAGCACTGCGGTAAGGACCAGACCAGACCGTACGCGCGTGTGCCATGTGCTCCCTCAAGAACAGCTGGTTCTGTTCTTCCCTGGCCACCAGTCCCGCTAGCCTGTTTTTTGGGTTCTCTGACAAGGACCAAGCCGCTGCAGCCAGACCCATTAGACTCGTTGGACTTCTCACTCCTTCACAGCTTTGCTGACTGCCTCAGTGCCTGCCCTGTGCTGGTGCAGGGAGTGAGGGGCTCTGAAGGCCACAGAGACACAGTTCCCGTCTTCCACAGGCGCTTGGAGTCCAGCAGAGAGACGGCCATGTGGCCTTGAGCCTCACCTGTGTGGTAGGGGCAGGGGAGGAGGGGAGCGAGAAGGCGTTACGGGAGCAGCTAGGATGGAGCAGTTACCCAAAGGGGTGGGGCAGGGAAGCCTTCACAGGGGAGGTGCTCTCTCAGCTGAGTGTTAGCGGGTGCGTAGGAGCCCGCCCAGTGGAGAACTGGGGCAAGGCATTCGTTCCTGCCAGGAAAACAGCACTGGAAGGGGGAGTCGGGCTTGTTGGTGACAGGAGAGGAACCGGGTGAGAGGCCCACCCCACGCTGCCTTGGACTGTTGTACAGAGCTGGGCTGGGGCTTGGGGGGTTTCCGAATTCTCTCTGGACTCTTCTCAAACAGAACGGTGATTCCTTCTGAAGGGTAGAAACCCTTTCCTTCTGCTCCTAGCACTGCGCCTGCTGAGGGTCCCACGTGCTGGGGCTTGAATTAGGCAGCTTGATCTGGGGGCGGGGACATCCCAGGCCTGGGGCAAGGTGGGGTGTCTGTACATACCAGGCCTTGGGGACAGCTGCAGGACAGGCCTTCCAGGAGTATTTCTTCCCCCTTCCACGTTCAGCCCGGCCCCTGCCTGCCCCTGCCCGCAGCTTCTCCCTGAGAGTATCCGAGGTGGCCGGCCCCCACCAGTCAGATCTGTCGCTCAGTCCATTTGCCTGTCCTCGCCCGGGACCGGAGGGGAAGGTGCCCGTCGGTGCTGTGGGCGCAGAGATGGGAGCAGCCTGCTTGCTGTCCGTGTGCTTTTGAGGGAACCATCCTGAAGCCCCGAAGCTGCATTTCGAGTTGTGACTGCCTGTCCCTCTGTGCTGGCTTGTCATCGTGATCCCATCACTTGGTCCCCACCCTCCCTCCACCTTTTGTAAACAAATGTATTTTTTCTCATCAGATTCTTTCACAGACTAATCCTCTTGCTTGTGTTCTGTCTGCCCCCCCTCTCTCCCCGGCCCCCGTCTCCGTCTCATAGACTGACCCTTGGTTATCGTTGCAGAGTTACGGCAGCGGCATGAGACCACCGCCCAACTCCCTCGGCCCCGCCATGCCCGGGATTAGCATGTAAGGCACAAACGGCCCGCCGTGGCTCAGAGCCCACGGTTTGCCCCCCACTGCCCACTCTGCCATCCTTCTGGAACACGGGTGATTCATTCAAGTCATTGCTGGCACCTCCCTGGGCCTCCGTCTCCTCGTCAGTAAAGTTAGGATGTTAAAATACTGATGATGAGACCTCATCCCATATGGTGCTTGGCGTGCCCAGCACTGTTCGCAGCATGTTACGTGGCTTAGCTCACTGAATCTTCGTAATGACCCTGTGAGGTGTCATTCCCATCTCCCGCTTACAGATGACGTAACTGAGGCACAGAGAGGTGAAGTCACTTGCCCAGGCTCACACAGCATAAAGTGGAAGGGTCAAGAGTTGAGCCCCCGTACAAAGAACTGTTCTAGTGCTTCAGTGTTTCTTAACCCCTCGTGGTGATAGATCCGTAGGAAAGCGTGCATTCAGAGGAAACTTTATATACTTCACAAGTTCTTCATGTAATTTATGGGAGTTTGTAGATTTCTGCCCATGGAGCTGCCCATTACGACCCCAGAGCCAATGGTCTCCAAGGCCCGGGGCTGGTATGTAGGACATCCTGTCAGTGGTCTCTGCCCTCCTGTCCTGTCCCTGCTGGCACCGCCCCCTCGGCGTTGATGGCACCTTCTTCATTGTCTCGTCTCTCTCCCTCTGTCAGGGGCCCGGGAGCTGGCAGACCCTGGCCCAATCCCAACAGTGCTAACTCAGTGAGTACCAGCTTGGCTGGGTGGTGTCCATGGAGGTCCTGGGGTACAGGGGGTTCCTGTCCCCAGGTCGGAGGTGTCAGCTGGAAGGGGAGCTGCAGCAGGACTCTACCTGATGCCTCCAAGGAGAAGCCCACTTGTAGGCAGAGGCTTGGGAGTAACATGCTGGCGCCATCTTGGGCTTGGCCCCTGCCCAGCCCAGCCCAGCTCACTGCTCTGCAGAAACTCTGGGGTGTGAGCCGAGAGCTTGGCACAGAGAGCACTGTTCACATAGAGGCTCCTGCAGGGCCAGCCTCCAGCACTCAGACAAAGGAGCCGGGAAGGGGCCAAGCACAGACAGTCCAGGGGAGAAGGCCAGAGGGGTCGGGTGCAGTTCCCGCTTTCCTGCTCTCTGGAACCGACGGCCCCCTCTGGCTCCCTGCAAGGCTCTCGGGATCAGTTCAGGAGCTGGGTTTTGCTCACACCCCTGGCTCTCCTAGGGAAACTAACCAGTTGGCTCAGTGGGTCCCACAGCCTGTCCCATGAAGAGTGGGGTCTCGTCCCCAGGTGGGTTTGGAAGCCAAGAAGAGCTGCCTGTCGGAGGAAGTGACTCTGACACGTGGCTCCCCACCTCTTATTTTTAGATTCCATACTCCTCCTCGTCACCCGGTACCTACGTGGTAAGTGTGTGTGGGTTTGGGGCGTTGTATGTCTTGCCACTTGTGACTGAGTGTGCAAGAGAACTTCTCGGGCCCCTGTCTCTCTCCCTTTCAAAACATATTGTGAGCACAGATTCCAACTGTGCTAGAACTTACTCTCACTGTTCAGGTGTTTGTACCTTCTTGTGGCCCAGGAGTTTTCGAGTGAGACCTACAGTTGGGATCCCTATCTCGGGGGCTGATCCATGGGTTGGTTAGTTTCCACCACAGGCCTCTGACTTCGCTGTTCGGTGTGCGTGTGAGCACACACGTATACACATGCTCACACACAGCCGACTCAGTTCAAAGGAAGAAAGGAGTGGGGTCCAAGTCCAGTCCCCCGAAGCTTAAGCACTGGTGCTGAGAGCGGGCTGGGCCCCAGGTGTGCCCTCGCTGCCGTAGTGGCTGGAGCTTCGTGGCCTCTCCCCACGTGTCATTATCATGGGTTTCTCACGTCCGTTTTTATTCTTTCTCCAGGGACCCCCTGGTGGTGGTGGCCCCCCAGGGACACCTATCATGCCTAGTCCTGCAGGTAAGAGGGCTCGGGGAAGGGATGCCTTTAGGGGCACAGGCACAGAGGCAGAGCTCCCTCGCCACTCTTCCTGAGCAGCACACCCTCCGCTGGTCACTGTGGCGGCAGGCTTTGAGGGTGTGAGACCCCTGGTGCCACAGAGCCACTGTGTGGCTTCAGCCAGGTCACTTCTTACCTGGTTAGAGGAGGAGCGGAGCAGGGAGGTGGGGGAACAAGGGGTCTGTCTCACAGGCCTCAGCTCCCACTGATCAGAGAGAACGCTGTCCTGGTTGTGCGTGTCTCTGGGTTCAGGCAGCCTGGGACCAGGACTCTGTGCACGGTGCCTCTTGGCTGCTGGTCTTCCATGCAGGAGATGCCCTCCTCTCTTTTTCTTAACCAAGGGAGAGTGCATGCACACGCACACAGGCAGGCGTGTGCACACATGCACACACAGCATCACAATTGGGTTTCTTCCCCAGCTAAGAATAGCATACCACCAGCTAGGAGGAATTCAACACGCAGTCCTTGCCCACCCCAAAAATAAAAAGTGAGAGGTGGTTGGATTTCTGCCTGAGAAATATGGGGCCTGCTCCTGATATAAACATGTTAGCTGATTTCCTAAGAAGTCGTCTCAGGCTAATTGGGGAGACGGAGGAGGGGTCCCTCTCTCCCACCCCCTCCTCGGCTCCCCATAGCAGGGAAGCTGCTCGGCTGCAGGGGTGGAGCTGGCGGCAGCTGTGATATCCGGCTCCCGCTCCCGCTCCTCCTTTCTGCTGCTGCATTTTTATGAGCTGCATGACCTACATTCAGACTGGGTCGCATTAAGCCACTCCATATGGTAATGTGTCTGCAGCCCCATCCCTGCTTCTCCCTCCTGCCCCATCAGCTTGGCAGGGCAGCCCCCAGGTAATTTGTGGCGTTTCTCTTTCCCTGATTTGATTAAACCACAGGCAGGGCTGGGGGGAGCCCAGGGGGTGATCTGGCTGCGCCTGTGCTGCCCCAGCCAGCGACCAGACTTGGTTTGAGGTGGGCAGACAGGAATTTGAACCTATAATCCCCCTTTGCCATGGCCACACTGCTGTCCAGACACCCTGAAATTCTTCGTTTCAGGGTTGAGTAGTTTTCACAGTTGAATTTTCTGTGATTAAAAACTTTGTGAATCTTCATTAAATACAAATTAGCCAGAAAATGGCGGTACTTAAAGAAAATTTTAGGTGATAAAATACAAAAGAATGAGTTCAAGTGCCACAAGTTTGTTTTAATTAAGAAATGAATTAATCACCCCGACTTGCGGGTTTCCACTGTTCTACAGATTCAACGAATTCCAGCGACAACATCTACACAATGATTAATCCGGTGCCGCCCGGAGGCAGCCGGTCCAACGTAAGTCTGCTTTCTAATAATTTACATATCAGATACAATAACAAATCATAATTAACTTCATCAGCTGAGGGGAAAGCAAGTTTAATTGATTTCAGCCATTTGTTACCAAAGATGAATAAAATAAACCGTCAGAAAAGTGATTAACTGTTGGGCACCTTGGTTCCCATCTCACAGCTGCCGGGGGCGGGAGAGAAGGGGCGAAGTGCTTCCCATCCTCTGGTCAGAGCAGTGCGCCAGGCCCCACAGAAGGGGCCCCTGCTGCCTGGTGTGGGTGTGGGAGCAGAAAAGCACTAGGCGCAGGTGGGGTTTAGGCCGGTCCCTGCTCAGCTGGCTGGCTGAGCCACCCCCTCGGGTCTGTTTCCTTGGCCATGGTGCTCAGAGTGGGGACCGCAGCAGGAGCATGCAGCCCGTTTGGGGACCTTCCTGCCCCAGGCCTCCAGCTTCCTGGGGAGCCCTGTGACTCCGCACCTCGCAGCCTCTTTGCCGCTCTTCAGGCCATCCCCTCGTTGAGAAGCCACTCCCTCCCTGCGTGGCCCCTCAGAGTTCCAGCCTTGGTGACATTGCAGCTCAGGTGCTCCCTCCTGTCATCACCGCACTCCCTGGTCCTGTCCCGTGTCGCATGGGACTCGACTCTGCAGCTGTGGCCTGTCTCCCTCTCCCCGCTGGCAGCTCCCTGAGCTCACTGCCGGTCCGTCTTGCCTCCAGACAGCCCTTCCACATCGGCCCGGACACTGAGCCCGGCCCGCCTCGCCCTCGGGAGCTTGGGGTTTGGAATGGAGGCTGCCGTGTGGTCAGACCAGCTGTCGGTGGTCTGCAGAGCCAGAGGGCGGGCCTGGGGCCCCAGAGTTGTGTGTGGCTTTGGGGGCCCCGCTCGGTTTTGTTGGTTTAGTTATCAATGTGACACCCAAACCACGCCACGTGCCAAAACCCTCGTCACAAGCGGCCCTGTGCGTGTCACTGCATGTGTTCAAGCTGCTTGCGGCCTCTGCGGTGAGGGGCTGTGACCAGGGTTGCCTAACTGAGCGGGATGGGAAGCACACGTCCCACCGCCCCCTCCTCCCCTCTTCTGCACACCCAGCACCTCCCAGCCCTGCCTCATCACCCCTTTCTCACTGGGGCAACTGGCTGTCCGGGTTTTAGTTCTAAAGCCCAATTTCCCAGGCGACAACATACCAGGGCAGAGAAAGGCCTGGTTTATGGCAGTGGGCACAGAAAGTTGGGCAGGAAAATGTAAGACCTGTTCAGTGGCCCAAATCACAGGCACTGGGCCCCCTGTGTTAGTGTCATGTGGAAATGGCACTGATCACCCTGCTCCCGTGGTCGCCGTCGCTGAATTTTTCTCGACCCCAGGTTCTGTCAGTCGTGACCTGGGGCTCTCGACAACGGGTCCTCCACACTGCGTCATCCCAGGGCGCAACTCAAGTGGCACAGGGGGCGTGCACCTTTGCCGCTGCGGGCGGGCGGACTGTCGAGCTCTGTGTGCAGACGGCACAGGGCTTGGTTTCCTCTCTGTGTGGCGGCCGCGTTTCCTGAGAATTCAGGTGACGGAAATGAGGACGGCGACAGCACCAGGTGACCCAGGCGGCACCAGGAAAGAGACACAGTGACCGTGCTGTTTCAGTGACAGGTGGGAGGGCACACACAGCCAGACCAGAGAGGAGAATAACCAAGACGGCAGCCACACAGCCTGCCTCGAAGAAGGGGAGGGGACGTGCCGGGGGCAGGGGTGTGCAGGTGCGCTGGGGACGGACTCGCACAGGTCTGGGAGGACGCAGGCACGTCCTTCCAGCTCCCTCAGCAATCGCGGCTGCTGCATTCACTCGGACACACCCCTGAAGGAATGCCATCACCGTTTGGGTCCCTTAATTGCTCCCTGAGCTGAGGAGGTTAAAGCCGATCCAGAGGCTGCAGTTGAGCTCTCCAGGTGAACAGAAGGGGGATTTGGAAGACAAGTGTGCTGCTCCTTTAGTGGAGAGTTGGTTCTGTCAGACAGGTGACAACTGGCAGCCAGGTGAACTTTCCACAGTATGTCAAGTGGGGCATCAAACCCTGGCAGCAAAAGCAGGTCCCGGCTCTTGGGCACTTTGACTTGAAAACTGGAGCTTTAATTCGTCATCTTGATTTCTGTGAAGAAAACATAAATCAAAGATTGTTGTTCTCTTGTCCAAATACAAACTGAGGCTTCGGTCATTGATCTGTGTATGTGACAGACAGTACACCGTTAATTTGACAAATTTCAGTCAGTCTGTAAACATCTTACCTGCTGAATGTCCCATACACCTTGCCCCCCACAGTGCTACAGAGGGGTGTGATTTGCTTACCTCTGATTCAGGTCGTCATAATGAAAGTTCTTAGTCACCTGTCAGTTTCCTGAAAACATGCGGAAGCTCTTAATGAGATTTTTTACTTTCTAGAAATTGTGAGCCTCAGACAGCTCCCATGCAATGGCCATCATTGTTGCCGGCCGTGGGAAAGATGTTAAAACGGTGGCCTGCTGGGCCAGGTTGAGACGAGAGTAGAGAAGGGAACCCGCTGAAACAGTGGTGTGTGTGCTGTGTCGTCTCCAGAGCCGTTTGATGATCTTTAAAGGGACCCCGAAGAGCCTAGATGAGGATGAGTGGGCTGCGGACTCCACCCGAGTTGTTCAGAGCGGGGGTGGGGGTGGGGGGTTGCAACAGAACCTCGTAAAATGACAATTTCCTGGAAATGAGACTGCTTGAGAACTCAAAAAATGTCACCAGTAAGGGCAGCCCCATTAAATAGGACTTTCCCAATTTCTTTATTAAAACTGCAACTTAATTGGAATCCAGCTTGGATCACACAAGTTCAAATTACCTTTCTGCTTTAGAACAGATTCTCTGAGAAAGACCGGTTAGATTGCTAACGACGCCCAGTGCGCTTTGGCCGGGTTAGAGGTGACAGGCCTCTGAGACGGGGCCCGCCCACCCGGCGGCGAGTTTACAGATGCTGAGGGCCTGGCTGGGCAGAGGTGGGTGGCCCCTTAACCGGGGCTGCGAGGTCCACTCAAGACAGACCCTGGGCCTGAATGCAGAACTGAAGCTAGAACACAGAATAAAACGCAGGAGGAGATCTCTGTGACCTGGGTTACGCAAAGCTGTCTTACCACCGAAAGCACAAGTGACAAAAGAAAAGAAGTAGATACATCGGAGTTCATCAAAATTTAAAACTTAGGTGCTTCAAAAGACACTGTCAACCCACAGAGTGGAAAAAAATATTTGCAAGTCATTTATGTTTGAATCTAAAATATGTAAAGAACTCTTTAATAGTAAAAAAAAAAAAATTGGGGCCAAGGGTCTGAATAGACATTTCTCCAAAGAAGAACCAATGAACAATGAGATGATGCTCATTATTTCTTACTAGGGAAACGCACATGAAAACGGCAATGTCAAATGGTGCGGCGGCTTCGGCCAGCAGCCTGGCGGACAGTCACCACGTGACCCTGCTGTTCCACTCCTAGGTGTCTACCCCAGAGAAGGGAAAACGTGTCCCCACAATAATTGTACACAGATGTTCATAAGCATTCTTCATAATAGCCAAAAATTGGAAACCACCTAAGTGACCATTGTTCTGCCTTGAGTGTGAGACAGGCGCCCCCGAGAAAGGAAGCTCCCTGAGGTCAGGACTCTGGTGCTGCTGGGCTTGCAGGCCGTGAGTGCAGCCGAGGCCGAGGCCCACTCAGCCGCCGCCCTCTGTGCTTCCTCCTCAGTTCCCGATGGGGCCAGGCTCGGACGGCCCGATGGGCGGCATGGGCGGCATGGAGCCACACCACATGAACGGATCGCTAGGTGAGCCCGCCGGCCCTGCCCGGCAGCCTTCTGTCCGCCCCAGGTCCTGGCTCAGCTAGGCCTGGGCCACAGCCCCAGCCTCCACGGGGCCCAGGGAAGATCCCGAGAGAAAGATACTGCCAGGACAGAAAATTCTCTGCAGAAAAACTGTGGTGTTGGGGTGGAGAGTGTGGAGGCCCTTCTGAAGAAGATGGTCAAGAAACTGAACAGAATTCTTGTTTTCTTCCAGGGTCAGGTGACATAGATGGACTTCCAAAAGTGAGTGTGTATTTGACGTCTCCTCCCTGAGGGCACCCATCCTGTCCCCCACCCCTCCCCGCAGGAAGCCCTTCTCCCAGTGTGGCTAGGCAAGTTGTAGGGTCCGTGGCACTCAGCTCCTCTGCTCTCCTCTCCCTGCAGAATTCTCCTAACAACATAAGTGGCATTAGCAACCCTCCAGGCACCCCTCGAGATGACGGCGAGCTAGGAGGGAACTTCCTCCACTCCTTCCAGAACGACAATGTAAGTGCGCCTCTCGCCACCCTCATTGCGTCCCCGGACTGTCTTCCGATCCTCCAAGGTCTGGGGACTATTCATTGAACAAGTTCCAGAGCCTCCCAGCCAGGACCTGCCCCTGGGCCCATGTCCCTGCGGCTGCGTTGGGGTCTTTCTCCTGGGTGATTTTCCCACACATTGCGGAGCCCTCCCCTTCGTCCCTGCTGTGTGGCCCTGGCCACCGCCCCCTGACCGTGACCACTGGCAAGCCAGACTCTGTGCAGGCTCAATGCCTTGGGCACTAAGTAACCTGATGTGGCTGGAAAAGCCTTGGGTTGGGGCCCCGGAGGCCGCTGGGTCATTATCCTTCGGGGTCTGTTTCCATCTGTGCTGGGGAGGAAGGTGCAAACAGTGATTTCCTGGGGTCTCACTGCGGAGGGCCATCTGCTTTTCCACATTGGGCTCCTGTTTACAATCCCACTTGAAGGAACAGACTTGTGGTTAAGTGGGGAGGTGGCGGGGGGCGGGGGGGCGTTGGTGCTGCTTCAACTGGAAAGGGTGATTTGCAGAGGGAAAGTGAGGGGTGAGTCTGCCTCCAGAGTTCCTGGCAGGGGCACAGACTGGGGCTGAAAGGTGCCTCCTGGCCCTGCTGGGCCCCCTGCCCAGCCAGTGTCACCCAGGCTCTGCCCAGCCAGGCCCCCAGACTGGCTCGGCCACCCCTATTTAAGGAGACCTTCGCAAGGCTCCTTCTCCCCAGCCCTCACGGCCCCCCTTTCTCTGCTTCTCCCCTTCCAGTATTCTCCAAGCATGACGATGAGTGTGTGACCCTCCTCTTCTCCGAGATGCTGAGAGAGCCAGCATTGCAGGCAGGAAGATGCCAGAAATTATGCAAGAAGAAGTGAGGTGTCATTACCTAGGAGCTGGGGGAGGGGCATCTCCCTGCTCCCCCTCTGCCCCCTACCTTTTCTCCACTCCCCCACTCTTCCCAATTTTAGTTCATGCAATAAAAAGGCCGAACTTTTTATTCCATAAAACATGAAGGACAAAACTCAAAAATATATTTCAAGTCGATGACCAGAAAAGTCCCACCCCTAGCCCTTTTCCCAGAAGGACCTTTTATGTACATGACACTTTTTTTGTTGTTTTTTTGTTTGGGGTTTTGCCGTTGTTGGGATTTTTTAATTTGTTTTCGGGGGGGGTGCTTTGGGGGAGAAATTTTTTTAAAAGGAAGCTTCTAGCAAGCCCCCACCTCTCACCCCCCAATCAACCTCTGCTTTCTTCTTTAAAAAAAAAGAAAAAGGAAAAAAAGGACAAAAAAAAAACCCAAGCCCGGCTGTCTGCACCCAAGCCCTCCCCCCAGGAGAGCTGGTCTAGGTGTGAGAACGCACGCTGTCTTTGTAGCCACCTAAAAATGATGATGATAATAATAAACTGGGCAGTTTATAATTGGTGGTTTCTTTCAAAAGGCCTTCTTTGGAAAGGAAAGGAAGTCACCCTTCTCCACGTGGGGCTTTTGGCTTGTGAGGATGGGCAAGGGAGGGGCGGGGCCTTTTTTGTTTGTTTTTTGCTTAGTTTCCCCTGGCCAAGGTGGCGACAGCAGCTGCACCACTTGGACCCCAGACTTCCCCCACCCCCATTACGTAGCTGGAGGGGCCAGGCCACCCGAAGGCTCGCAAGGCTCCACCAGGGCGGAGACTCAGCCCGCTGCAGCCCCCACCCAGCGGCATGCACTGCTTCCCCTGAGGCGTCCTCCTCTCCCCCGGGCCACCCTGTCCCCCAGGCCCTCCTCGGCCCGCCCCAGACTTCCCAGCGAGGATCCTGCCAGCTGGTGGTGGCCTGGAGCGGAGTGGGGGGGCCACGTGCGGCAGGATGGCTATGACCTGGGACATGGAAACTGTGACCTCCGCGTCCTTGTCCCCATGGCCGTCGCGTCGTCCTCGTGTGTGCTGGCAGTGTAGGGTTGGAGTTTGTGGGAGGGGGTTGGTTTTTTTTTTCCTCTTGATTCTTCCTCCTTTTTCAAAGACGGGATATTGACCAGAATTGCTCTGCATATGCTTGGAACTGGACGGAAAGACTTCGGAATCGCTGTGGGGGTGGGGGGACACCAACCACCGAACAGACGTGCTGTTTCCGGTCCTGTTTTTATTTTCAAAAACCGACACGCGACAGTGGAGCCTGTCCCCCGCCAGGAGGGGTGACGTGGCCTCCCTCACCTCAGCACCCCCTATGGAAACCTCTGTGTCTTGCCCCGGAGACACCCGAATTCTTTGTACATTTACTCCCGCCTCCCTGCCCCCCGCCCCCCCGTAGCTGGTCTTTGTTTCTCCCCCTTTCTGCTCCATGTATATCATATTATGTGAGATATCATCTGCCTGAAAAAAGACCTTGTGCGGATTATTGGGAACATTGTAGCTGTTTCTGTGTTTTTCTTACCTTGTAGTCTGGTTCTGAATTAAGAGAGGAAAAAATAATTATGATACATTGTAGTTTGTGTACGATATATGTTGATAACGTTTTATTAAAGGGACATCTTTTTTCCGCAGCCCTTCCTGACATGTTTGGAGGGAACGGGGTGGGAGTTTATTACACTGACGATGACGTGCAAGCCAACGGCTCGGGTGCAGAGTTTTTGTTCCCGAAGCATCGCAAGGTTTTGTCTCACGTTCAAGGCGTCTGCCTTCTTCTCCCCGGGCACGTTAATTCTGCGTTTGCTGTGGAGGCTTGCAGTGGCCTTTGGGAAAAGTGGGTTGGGAGGGAGGACATCAGTCTAGTCTCACTTAAGGTATTTCGGGGCATCCTGAAAGCCAGTTTTGGTTTCCTGCCTTGCAAGCACGTTTTGGCCGGCCAGAGGCGTTTTTCTGGAAGTACAGAAAGGCTCGTGGGGCCTGTGCTTTCCGAGGCGAGGCTGTGCCCGGGAGGACGCCCTGCGGGCCGCCGCCACCCCTGCCCTCTCCCTTTGCGTGGAGTTTGTCCTGCTGATCGTAGGGGCTGGGCCGCCAGGAGGTTGGTTTTTTTTTTTTTCCTTTTTTTTTTTAACCTCAAAGGCAAGGGGGAACTCTTGAGACAGTT
The DNA here is from genome assembly GCA_004026765.1 of Micronycteris hirsuta. NCBI lineage: Eukaryota > Metazoa > Chordata > Mammalia > Chiroptera > Phyllostomidae > Micronycteris > Micronycteris hirsuta. Next base: position 43,187 of record PVJI01000420.1, read on the forward strand.
TGATGTGAATTTAGAGAACCGATGTAAGCAGCATCCTGGACGGAAGATGGCTGGGTGAGCTGGAAAGATGTGCTGACCCAGCCACGGTCGTCACCTAGGCAAGAAGCACCGAGGGCTGGGGGAGGTCAGCTGCAACCGATGCCACCTTGAACTTAGAAAGTAGGACTCTGTTTCCTGGTGTCTAGGGGCCTCACTCCGGGCCCCAGCCCACCTCCACGAGACCTGAGGGAGCAGACGGCACGTCGCTGGTGTCAGACCCCGCCTTTGCCACTGCTGTGGTCACGGGCGAGTATATTTCTACCGCTGTGCTCGGTTTCCTCATCTGTGAAATGGGCTGATGGTTCACCTACCTCATGAGGTGGTTGTGAGGGTAAATTACCGTTTGTGGTAATGAAGTGTTCAGAGCAATGCCTTGCGCAAAGTAACAGCAGCGGCGTTAGCTGTCAGCGGTGGTGGCTGCTTTGAGGGGAGTCTGGTGGGTGTGGTGGGAAGCAGTTGGAAGGACATGGAAGATCGGCTTTGCACCGTCCATCCTCTTAGGGTTTTCTGGGCTGTTCCTCAGCACGGGCACCTTTGACCTACTGGGAAGACGTGACCGAGGGACCGATGAGACGTACGCTCTGGCTGAGCTGCAGTCAGCTCTGAAGAGGCATTCGTGCCACGTGCCAGCCCAGTGCTGGAAGGAGCAGGTAGAGGTGAGGGGCGAGTGTCCCGCAACACCCTTGCTGCCACCTGTGCTCCCAGAGCAGCACTGGGGACAGGGGCGATGGTGTGGGGTGCCGAACTGGAAGGGAACCCAGGTCACTGGGGGGAGAGGACAGTGGTAATGAGAGCTTGTCTGTGCCTCACTGTCCACCTCTGGGGGCTGAGAACACCCAGTGCCCTTCCACCCCAAACCCCGGCCTGTGCCTGCCAGCAACCCCTGTGCGTCCGTGGCCTCGGCGAGGGCTGTTGGGGTGGGCCTTACCACCGGGGGCGGGTCTTTGAGGAGAGGACTGGCTCAAAAACTTTCACTGCCCTGCAGCCAGGATTTGGATTCCTGAGCAAGGGGCAGCAGAGAGGAGCGTCATTCCTGCCCTTTCCCCGAGGGGGCTCTAGCCCACCCCTGACACTCAGGCAGGAGTGGAGGCCCAGACCTAAGACCCCAGCTCAGCAGCTGCTCTCCTGCTGGAGGCGTCGCTGCCCACGAAGTTCTGCCGGCCAGCCTGGGCATCCAGAGTGAGGGCTGGGCCCGAGTCGCGAAAAGTTGGCCTGGCAAGAGACTTCTCTCTCCTGGCTGGGCACTCACTCCTCCCTGGAGCCAGAAAAGGAAACCCTTGTGGCGAACCAGCTGATGTGCAAAGGGGTCAGGGGCACAAGCTGCCAGGCGCGGAGCCGGAGCAGGGCTCCAGTCTGGGCACAGATGGCGCTGCTGCTGTTCAGCCTGATGCGCTGGGTGACCCTGAGGGACCCCCAGCCTGGCCTCTGCTGTCCCACGCAGGTCCCACAGGCCCCAGGGGCTGAGCCCAGAGCACACCCTGGGCTTCTTGAAGTTCTGCCCTGAAATGAGTGGAGCCGGGCCTTTGGAGTGCTGGGGCTCCCCTGGGCTGGGCAGCAGAGGAGGAGGGGTGGTGATTGGATGTGACCTCTGCTCTGCCCTGGGCTCATTGAACATTGTCACCAGGGGTATCAGAAACAAGATCAGGCCAAGGTGTGGGATGCTGGAAGTTAGAGGGTCTGTTATGTCCGGTGCTGGTGCAAAAATCGCTGTTCCCAGGTGCCTGTGGCAGGCCCAATCAAGTGCGGCACCTAGTAACCTGGACATTCAGCCACCTCCTTGGTTTTCTGCCTCCATCTCAGCCCTTCCATGAACGCAAAGATCTAACTCACTTCTGAGCATCCGTACGCTCTTCCATTCATCCACTTATTCATGAATTCACTGAGCACCTGTTACGTGCTAGGGCCTGTCCCGGCTGTAGGGATACAGCAGTGAACAAAACATAGGAGGGTGGGGCTGCCCCTCACTGAGGTGGGGCAGGCTGCAGGACAAGCAGGTTGAAGCGACGCTCTGTTTTGGCAAGTTAAATTTGAGGTGCTTGTGTGAAAGCTATCGAGGTGAAGGTGTCAAGTAGGCAGTTTTGGACACTCACCTTGGAGGCTGACGTTTGGAAGGTTCTTAAGCCATGAGATCATCTGGAAAGTGAATGGACAAGCGCCCAAGGACTCTCAGCGACGAGAGAGGTGTGAAATGGGAACCAGCAAAGGCAGAGAAATGAGCAGCATCCTGGAGGTGCCCTGGAGGCCACGTGAGGGAAACTGCGGGGAGCAGAGGACCAGTGCTGCTGAGAGGTCCTGGATGGCCGGGCCCTGCAGGCCCCTGCTGCCCTCTCTTGCCCCTCAGCCGTTCACGCTCCAGCCACATAGAATGACTTACAGATGATTGCCACCGGGCACCTTTGTTCTTGCTGTTCCATCTTGGCACGCCCTTTCCTGCTTGCCCTTTAGAAGGCGGCTCAAATGGCCCCTCTTTCAGGAAGTCTTCTAGGTGAGTCAGAGGCGCTCTCTGGGCCCTCGGCCCTGCACTATGTTGGCTCAGCGTCTGCCTCCCCCATCAGGCTGGGAGCTCCTCCAAGCCAGGGACCATGTTTGAGTGTCCTTTGTCCCCAGAACCACCCAGCTCATGCTCAGTGAGCACTTGTGGAGGAACTGGGTGTTTGCCACGCAGTCGGCCTGCACCCCTCCCCACTGCTGCTGTCCCCTGCAGGTCGGTGCTCAGGTGCAGGGAAAGGCGGCCTTCATGGCTGCCTGCATCTGCAGATCCAGAGGAGACTGCTCTCTGAGTGTCCGCCAGCCACCTGGAGCTCCCCGCGGGCAGGGCCTGTGCCGGTCTCATTCTGTGCATCTCACTCCCAGTGCAAGCCTGGCACATAGTAGGTACTTATAAAATGGGCTCAACTGTTGGACTGCCCCTGGAGAAGGTCTGTAGTGGGTCACCCAGGGCTCAGCCTCCGGTCCTGACCTGGCCGGGTCCTGTCATGGCCCAGCTGGGGCATGTGTTGTGGGGAGGATGACAAAAAACTGGGAAAGGCCTTGCGGCTCCCAACAGGCTAGGCTCTTGCTGGGCAGCAAGCCCACAGTCTGGATGCAGCAGGCTTGGGTGTGGGGAGACCTGGCATGGGCTAGAGTGGGCATCCCAGGTGGCAAGACCACAGCAATGTCCAGAACACAGGAGGGACTGGCCTCACTCCACCCTGCTGTACCGGGCCCTGTACCTCATGGCTCCACCCCTTTGCCTCAGTCTGGGATGGCTCTGAACGGCCTCCCAGCTCCAAACTTTACACAGGATCGGCTGAGGCCTCACTCCTCCCCCTTCCCAGGGGCACGCTTCTTCCCCCCTCGCTTGCTTCCAGGTCTCTGGAGAGTGGTCCCCAAAACCTGCCTCCCTCCATCTGCTCTGGGGGGCCCCCGTCAAAGACACCATCTCCCTTCTTTCTCCACTTTCCCGCGGGAGGATGTGAACGTGGGGAGAGCAGGGACCTACTCTGTTCACTGCTCTACACCCCAGGCCCTGGGCCTGCCTTCCGCACACCAGATGCTCACGGACACTCGTGGGATGAACGAATCCTTGCCTGAGAACTGACCTGAGGTGAGCTCCCCTACAAAAGGCTGGTCTTGCAGCAGCAGAGCAGGCAGGCCCCGTGTGGCCTGGTGACGTGTGTGTTCATGCCAAAGGGAGGACAGTCTGAGACACTCAGGTCACAGGCAGGCTCTAAGGGACTTTCTCCTGCCACAAAAGAGGAAGCAGGGAGGTTCTGTGTAAACCCCAAGGTGCCCCTGGCCGTTACCAGCCTTGGGCGTGCAGCTGAGGGACGGAGCTCAGCGAGTCACCGAGCTTGTCAGACACCGGCCCTGGGTGCAGCCGAGCCAGGTTTGGGAGATGCCGGAGCAGCCTGCGGGGGCGGGGAAGCCCGCCTTTCCACCGGCTTCTGAAGGGCTCCGGACGCGGCAATAGAACCTCCTGGTCAGATGCAGCTTATTAATCTGGAAGTGGGGAACACCTGCAAGGGAGGTGCTTTGCCCCGTTTTGCAGATGAGGAGCGGAGGCTCTGAGAGGAAGGCTGGGATACAGCCTGCTTGGAAATCGCTCCCCCGTCCCGACTGTAGCTCCCTTGCCACTGCTGGAAACGAAGCGAGGACGTTTCCTGCGGCTCAACCAGACACCAGTCTGACCACGCGAGAGTATGTCCGCATCTGTTCACAAGGGCAGTGTCAGGATCTTGGTTCCAGAAGTCTGCTGCTTGCAAGTCCAAGTCCCCGCAAGTGGGTTTTTATGCCAGTAGTATGCCCGTGCCCCTTCCTCCCCAGACTCACCGACTGGGTAAGTGGTCTGTTCTCAGGCTGTAAGCCCACACAGGGCCTCGAAAATCGTCCCGTATCTCTTCCCTCCCTGTGCTTGAGGGCAGGCATGTAGGAAAGTGGTGACAAGGAGGTAGATGAGTGTGTGGGATCTCGGGAGGTGAGTACGTGTCTGCGGACAGGGCAGCTGTTGTCACTTAGGAGCTTTCTGGCTACACCAGGTGGCCTGGGCCTCAGCTTCCTCACCTGTGTGGGAAGGATAACCAGTCCCACCGGCTCCACCTTGCAGATCAGCTGCAAGGGGCCTCAAGTGAGGGCACACTGGGCGCCCGACTCCATAGCTTAGCTCTGAAGAGAACACACCGGGACCAGCCGTTCAGGCTGGGCCGGGGGCGTGCTGCTCAGGCCTGCCCTGTGGCGATGGCCCCCTTCCCGGGCAGCCCTCGAGCTGCAAGCTGATCTCCTCACTGACTGTCCACTTCCCTTTGCCTCCATCCCAGCCTTCAAGATCCAGGCTTGCTTCCCTCGCACTTCCCTTCCTGCCACGGGTCTCCGAGGGCTCCTGCCTGCTCAGCCCAGCCTCGAGCTGTCCCCATCACTCAGCCACGTCCCGCAATGGGCGCCAGCTGGGCTCCGTACGGTCGCCCTGCCAGCTCATACTCCCCACATGCCCAAGGGGGTTTATTGGTTTTTTTTAATAAACCCTTTGACTCAGCAGTTCTGCTGGGAATTTAACCAATGGCTATGCTGGCAAAAGCACTGTAAGATACGTGAACGAGGACGCTCATTGCAGCATCATTTGTAGTAGCTAACAACAGAAAATAACCTGAACGTCCAGACAGATACTAGTGCAGCGCTCAGAACAGGACGCTCTGTGTGCTTACGGGGCAAAGTCCTGCGAGCCTAAGGTGTTAGGTGCAAAAGGAATGCACAGGCCCTGTCTAGGTAGTTCAGTTGGTTAGAGTGTCATCCCTACCTGCCAAGGTTGCAGGTTCGATCCCTGTCAGGGCACATACAAGAATCAACCATTGAATGCATCAAAAAGTGGACCAACAAAATCGGTATTTCTCTCTCCCTTCCTCTCTCTAAAATCAGTAAACATTTTTAAAAGGGTGTAGCTCGGGCTGGTGTGGCCCAGTGGATTGAGCGACGGTCTATGAACCAAAGGGTCACTGTTTCGATTCCCAGTCAGGGCACATGTCTGGGTTGTGGGTCAGGTCCCCAGCAGAGGCATGTGCGAGGCAACCACACATTTAAGTTTCTCTCCCTCTCTCTGTCCCTTCCCCTCTCTCTCAACATAAATAAAAAGGGTGTAGAAGAGTCTATAAATAGACAACACTACATACATATATGTTATTATCCACGTCCACTTTAATGGTCCCACATAAGCAAACCCCAAGCCGTGGTTACCCTTAGGGAAAAGGACTAAGGACTGCCTTGGTCCTTCACTTCTGTCGTGTACTTTTGAGTTCTTTAAAATTTCACCATTCTTATGTAGTAATTATCTCTAAAATAGAAAGTAAAATGGGCAACAGGGCTCAGTGAACCCCCCTGGCCCAGGCCACCTGCCATGGGAGGCCTGGGTGCTTGGCATTCCAGGTCCCTTGGGAGTTGGCCTCCCTGCCTCCCCAGAATGCGGTGACTCCCTGCTCTCGCACACCATGTTGTCTCTCCCCAGGAACCCCTTCACCTCCCCCCGCCCCCACCCAGTATGATCTTTTTGCTGGTAATCCCTCCCGCCACCCCACCCCTATCCCTGCCAAGCCAGAAAGTGGAAAGAACACAAGCCTGGGGGTCAAGACACATGGCTGCACACACTTCGCTGCCATTACTCCTGTGGTGGGTGCGGCGTGTGCTCCACGTGTTCAGAGAGGAGCCCTGGCCGCAGGGATGCCCACGACACACTCCCTCGGCCCAGTCCCTCTGGGAACTGCACTCAGCCCAATGAAGCCACCCGGCCCAAGGTCTCTCCGGCTCTGGTGAGCTGTGTACATTCCATGACTGGTGACAGGCCAATGGTGTCTTTAGAAAGGCTCAGAGCCTCACCTCTGGGGAGCCCACTGTCCTCCAGTCCCCACAGAACTGAAAATGGGGCGGCCTCAGGGCAAACCTACTGAGCTCAGTCTCTCTGCCACCCGGGGCCACCATCACTCTCCCCAGGGGCTAGTCCAGGCTGGGGCTACACCCTTTTAAAAATGTTTACTGATTTTAGAGAGAGGAAGGGAGAGAGAAATATCGATTTTGTTGGTCCACTTTTTGTTGGTCCCCAAATGTTCACCTGCTAAGCTCTGTCCCAGGGAACCAGCTGTGTGACCTTGGACATCTCCCTTACGCTGTTTCCTCTTCTTTAGGGCCCAGAAAGTGCCTAACATAGTGCAGCACTCCCATTTCCCCCGCAAGGGGGTGTGAGGATTTCAGAGGTGATGTATAGGTGCCTGGCCTGGAGCAGGGCTTGATGTTATCAGAACAGAGACCAGCCGGACCATGGATGCACTGAGCCACTCACCAGGGCATTAGTGAGAAATCTGTTGGGTTGGCCATAAGGACCATTCAGTTTTTTTCTTATAGTAAAACACATTTTCACCAGTAACTACTGATTTGGATATTCTGAGTATGTCAACTCTCTCCCACGTGACAGAACACTGATTGTTCTCAATGTGTCCATTTGATCGCTATCAACTTCAGCTGGTCTGCCTGACCGTGGAGCACCGTCCAGCGAGAAATCTCCAGCACAAAACTTCACAAACCACTTTTGACATGTTTGATCAGTCACAGCAGCTTCTCCATACGCTGCACAAATGGGTTTTGCATTTCAGTTGCGTTTTCACCTTTCTTGAAATAATAGAGCACAATATGCCAAAAACGTTGCGTAATTTCTTTCATCTTCACTATTAAAATGGCTCCCCCCAAATTCACCAATTTTGGTTTTTTAAATGCACACTGATAGGACAGCTGTCACAATACAATCTAACAAAATTTTTTCAAATGAAGCTAAAGACAACCAAATGCTATAGAGCCATCTTACGGAAGAAACCAAATGACGTTTTTGGCCAACCCAATATCACACACGCTCTACCCAGACACTACATATACATAAGCTATAGTCTTCAAAACAAGGTAGGCCACATTATTTTGCCCTAAGTTTCAGACGAATAAACTGAAACTCAGAGAGAGAAAGATTCTTGTCTAAAGTCACAAAATGGGCTGTGGGCAGAGCTGGGACAGGGCAGGCGCACAGCATGGGCCCACATGTGACTGTGGGGCCCCTCCGTACAGCACCCTCTCACCAAGCACAGGCTCCGGTGCACCGGAAGTACTCTTTATTGTCACTGAGCCCACCGGGCTGAAGGAGCACTACGGCCCCAGACAGGCCCAGATGCGCCGGGGAACTGCCCAGGATGCAGGATCTTCGGTGAGGGGGGCCTGGGGACTTCAGGCCGCAGAAGGCTCCTCGGCTCCCGCGGCACCGTGCAGATACAGAGCTAAAAACTTCTTGAACGTCTCTGGCTGGAAACCAGTCGGCCCTACAGGTTCCTGGAAAGAACACAACCCATTAGGATCCTGCTACCAGGCTTAATGGCCACAATGAAAACAAAGGTGGTTTTATGTAAATCCCAGTACCTGGGTAATAACTCTTTCTTTCTCTCACAGACCAAGGAGGGGCCCTGGAGAGGTGGCACCAGATAGACGCCTGAGGGGCTGGGTGGGAGAGGACAGGAAGCACTCCTAGCCCCTTTCAGCCAGATCTCTGTTGACAATGACATGATCCCTAATCCCTGTGACTTCAACCACCACAAATGGTCTGTTGCTCCTTTTCACCCCCAGGGACTGTAAGTCCTCACTCCCTCACAGTCTTACTAGGCAGTTTCTCTTTACTGGGCCTGCGCCCAGTGCTGGGAACTCCTAGTCACGTGAATGTGGCTTCTGCCCTCATGGAGCATACAGCCAGGTGTTCATATGGTGACAGTAAAAGGTGACAGGCCTCGTAACAGAACTAGGAAAAAGATGCTAAGAAAAATGGGAGAAAATGACTGACTCACTGACTTCAATACACGGAAACGACCATGTATGAATCTTTTTTCTTTTGAATGAGTCTTAAAGGGCAAGTAGAATGGGGCAGAAAGAGAAAGAAAAGGAAGGAGACCTCAGAGAGACCAGCAGGGGCCCTGGTACAGAGGTGCATATGAAGGCAGGAGGGGCAAAGAGGCTGATGCCAGTGGGGGGTGAGGGCGGTCAGGAGCTGAACTGGAGAGGAAAGGAGGAGCCACTGACCAAACCAGGATGGCCTGGCGCTGAGTGTTCTGGAGGGAAGAGGCTGAAGGGAGAGGAGAGACATGCAGGGGAAAAGGGAGACCCGTGGAGGTGGCCGGCGTGGCTGTGCAGGGAGACACGGTGTTGTGTAGGGTGAAGAGAAGGATACAGGCCCCGGGAGGCATTTCAAGGGTAGAAACAACACTGATCGGTACTGGAGAACTAATTCCACAACTGACATGCTGACAATGTTCATCAGGCAAATCCACTGCGGCTCCGTGCGGGACACGGGACACAGGCGGTCAGACCCGGCAGCGTCCCCACTGTCTCTCCCATCTCCCAACCCTGCGTTATGTCTCCTCAGAGTGCTCTGACGTTGTTCTACGGGTGGATTTAGATCCTGCCGCTGCCCTTGCACAGGAAGCAGGCCTGCACTTCTCGGGTAGGCACTGGGGTGCCGCAGTGATACGCCGTGGAATGAAATAAATGATGCATCGCTCACGGGCCCTGCCTTCCAGGAGTGTGGAGCTCCATTTGATGGAAGGGAAAGACATAAACAGATGACTGCAGAACAGCAATGCCATCACATAGGATGCAGGAATACAGGGGCTATGGGAGTGGGCTGGTGGGTCCTGAGGCTAAACCTGGAAGGACAAGTGGAGGATGGGCAGATGGCAGGGAAACGGAGGTAGGGGGTTGCCGGGGAGAGAAGCCTCCTATGCAGCACCCACTAAGACCATGAGCTACCTAAGCGCTAGGCACACTGGGGAACTGTGAGGAGCTGGGCATGGTGGGTGCAGAAGGAAGTGGGAAGGGAAGTGCAGAGCTGGGAGGGGCCCGGGTGGAGGGAGTAGTTGAGGTGATGGGCAGGGCCAAAGGAGTCCTGCAGTCAGAGGTCCTGGGCACGCAGCTCCTAAATCCAGGGCCCCACGCAAGGCACCCCCTTAACCCCACCCATGCTCTCCCTGGGTAGGGTGAGTCGTGGCCCTGCTCTAGTCACAGGCAGGAGACGGCTGGACTTACCACAACCACCTTCTTTTTGATTACTGGGAGACACCAAAAATGCTGGTAGAGGAGCTGGTCTGAGTCCACCCACACCAGATTCTTGACGCCCTCACTGGAGGCCAGATCTGTGGTGTTCAGCTGGAACACCAGGAACTGGAAGACACGCCCATCGGTGCCCACACACTGCACAACGACAGGCCGCTCCAACACCTTGGTCTCGTTCTGAGGGGGACAGGGGACAAGTCACACATGAAACTGTGGGTGTGAGGAATAGCACAGACCAGGCGGCTTCTAGTTCTGGCCTTTCCAACAGTGCCCGCTCCCATCTACTTGTTTCACCACCAGACGGTGAAACAGGAGTTTGGGGCGCTGACCAGGGCCAGGCCTCCCGCCCCCTCCCTGCCTGATGCCTCGTGGCCCCAGGGCGCCTGCTCTTCAAGTTGAGTGCATTAAAGTAACAATTCCTGCCACTGAGAGGTGACTGCTGAGCAAGTGGCACAGGGCAGGAAGGTGAGCTGAGAGGTTAAGGGCAGTCCCTCACACTCTTGGCGTCCCCTAATGGCAACAGCAGTGACATCAGCTCTCTCAACTGTGGGCCTGGAGGGCCAGTGGACATATGTAATCCCCTTCAGTTCTCATTCCACTGGACAGACGAGCAAACTGAGATCCAGTGAGGCAAGTGGCCTGTCTGGAGTCACCAACATGGGGCATCGGAACCCAGACCGGCTCAGCCTCGGCCACACTCACTTTCCACGTCTGCCTGCGCCCGGGGGCCAGGCGCCCTGGAGGTGGGCAGCGGTCTCACTGGGGCTCCGTGCTCGCAGTGCAGCTCTGAGAGCAGGCCGGACTCCCGGGCAGGCCCAGTCCGCACGTCCACTCGGGAGTTCACCGGTCACCCCCGTGCTCTCTTCCAATCAGTGCCACCTGGTAACAGTAACTATGCTAACGACAATTTACTGAGGGCCTTTCACGTGCCAGGCATCGAGCCACTTTTACATAAAATCCCTCCTAATCTCATAAATCTAGTGGTATATTCCCACTTAACAGGTGAGAAAGCAGGTTCAGAGGTGGCATCGTTTGCTCCAGCTTAGCCATGAGGTGTGAGTCAGACCTCATGCCCTTAAATCACTTAAAATACTACCGTTCTGGTCCACACCCGTATCCCACGGCATCCAATACCAGCACATCTTTTCCTGCTCAGCCGTGTCCCCGTTTGGGTGATGAATCAGATGTCCACCCTACTGAGACCTAGCCGCAGTCCAGTTCCGTGACCGCGACCCACTGGACAGAGACCGGCAGGCCGGCCGCAGGAGGCACAGCATCCTTGATTCGAAAACGCTGCCCCCGCTTGCCCCTCCGGGGCCGCATCTAACGCTGGCAATAGCTAATGTCAGACCTCGGCGTGGGCCACGCTGGGGCTGCTGGCCTTGGAAATGCCTGCTCTTGGCTGCATGAGAAATAAATAAAAAGAAAAGTACCTCTAAGTGTTAGCTGAGAATTTTGTATTGACTCTTATCTCCCTCTACAGATCAATAAAGCTGCAGGTAGTACATAAATTTCTCAGCAATTTTACCTTTTACACAGAGGCTCTTCCCATAATTGCTCAACTTCACAGCCCCAGGAATAATCTGTACCCGGAGGGGGTGGGGAGGCCTCCTTTCTACCCAACCGGGTAGCAATTAGTGGCAGTTCTGCTACCCGTGCTCTGCTGGCACAGAAGCGACGATGAGCCTGCAGACCTAGAGCCTGGCACGTGACGATCTCCATCGCCTTCCCCTGCCCAGAGACGGGAGGCAGCATGTCCTTCGAAGCTGGACAGATCAGAGTTCTAAGGCTGGCCAATCCGCTCATTAGCTGGGGGCTCTTGGGCAGGTTAGCAAACCTCCCAGAGCCTTCAGGAAGTACATAGAGAATGGAAACAAAGAGAACCTTCCAAGGACTGGAAAGACACAAGAAGGTCACGTAAAGGCGTGACAGCTGCAAATCCCTCAGCTGTGTCACCAGGGACAGTTACTTAGCCTCCCTGAGCTCAGTGTCTTCACCTGTGAAATGAAGCTACTGGTGCCTGCCATGGGGCTGCTACAAGGATTCAATGACGCAGTGGTTCTCCAGTGTCGGCACAGCGGTGCCGAACCTGAGCTTGCACCGGCGTCCCCGGAGGGCTGTGCGACACCGACTGCCAGCCACCCCCGTTTCTGCCTCAGTGGCCCCAGGGTGGGTCTGGGAACCTGCATGTCCGACAAGTTCTCAGTTGATGCTGAAGCTGCCAATCCAGGACCGTATTTTGAGGACCACCCTAATTCAATGTCTGGCAGGTAGCAGAAATTCAATACAGGTAAAGTCCATGCCTCTCCCCATCTCATTTGGCCAACCACCTCCCCAGCCCCGCCGAGTTCCGGGCAGAGCAATGGGCAACAAGTCATGCTGAATTCCCTCCCTCCCCCAGAAGGGCCTTAGGCTCACCGGACAGCAGTTCCCGGAACCTCTCCCCGACCCCTTGCTTCCAGAGGGGCTTCTCCCAACCCCGTGACAGCTCTGTATGACACCACTCAGCCTGCACCCTACAGCACCCGACGCCCCTTTCAGAATCAAGGGGCTCCCACCAAGGGGTACCCTGGGTCCCCAGAACCTGTCCTGACTAAGCAGACGGGTCCGGCCCTTTCCTGCCTGCCTTGTGGAGCCTGGCGCTCTGGTTCGCACAGTACAGCACAGAGCGGCAGACAAACTACCGAAGACAAACTACACTCAGCTGGGTGTGCCTGGCTCCCAAACTCTCTCCACTCCTTACTGCTGTGTAATGCTGCAGAAGCAGCTCAGCCTCCCTGCGACTCAGTGGCACAGGGCTAACACTAGGGGTCACAGTGAAACCACGTGGGCTACTGTGGTCATCTAAGGGGGCCCCAGGGGATGGCAGCTCACCTTTGCAGGTGAGTGCGGTGCCTCTCCCTGAAACTCCTCAGTAAAGCAAGGGATCCTCCCCGCCCCTTTCTTTCTCTGAGCAGCGCAAGGCAGGGGACCAGCACGTGGACAGCAGCTCGGGGGTCTCCTCCACATACATACCCCGTAGAGGAGCCGGGCCTGAGCCAGGGCATTGCCGAAGGCAAACAGCATCATCTTGGCCCTCAGCTGGTCTGGTGGAAAGCGGTAAGGTCGTACATTGGCTGCCTCCAGCAAATACACGGTGTGCGCGTAGGGGTAAGGATAACCCTCCTGGAATCCTGCAAGACGCATAACCATGTGGAGGGCAGCAACGATTACTGAGCCTGCCCCAGAGCCGCGGGGGAGCCGCCCGCCTGAGCGCGGTGGCAGGCACCACCCGGACTCGGTGCAGGCAGACGCTGCCCCTCCAGCTCCGGGGCTGGCACGCTTTCGCCTGCCCGCCAAACCTGGCCCCCCACCTGGTTTTGAAAATAAAGTCTTTTACCAGAGCACACCTCTGTCCACCCACTCACTGACACACTGTCCATTAAGTAGCTGTGGCAGAGGCCATGCGTAGCCAGCGAAACCAAAAGGGTTTGCTCCGTGGCTCTTTACAGAAGACGCATACCGCCCTGTTGCAGGCGATTCTCGCGCGAATCTAACACCACCCCTTCCTCGCTCGTTCCAGCACATGGGGATCCGTGACACTAGCAGGACAACCTGAAACCTAGGGTAGTGATTTTTTTAAAAAAGCAAATCATTTGCAAAATTCAATACTTTCATCGTTGGTAACAAGTGACTTGCCTCATACCTCACAGTTATCGGCACAGCATTGGTGCTGAGAACCCAAGTTTGGCACTTGCTCGTCTCAGCCATGACCCTGCTGGTCACTGTTCTCCTCCCCTGCACGGCTCTGGGCACACCCTTGGCAGGCTGGGGCCTTCTAGAATGAGTAACCTGGACCAGTGAAAGTGGGTGAAAAGGAGGGAGAAAGCGGCTGGGACTACGTGGCTCTGAAAACCCCGGAGAAGAGCACAGCTCAGGAGAGGCGTGGCTCTCCGTCTGGCTGCGGCCCTTCGGCGCAGGGGAGCCCCCAGCACTCGGCACTCCCTCCGTGCCAAGCTCTACAAGAGGTGCCAGAGCAGAGCCAAGCAGAGCCAGCCGCTGCCTTTGAGGAACTCAAAGTTCAGAGGGGAAGACAGACAGGAAAACTGATCACAGCCACATGGAGGGACATGTCCAGACACAAGGTGAGTCAGGGGACTGGGTGAGGAAAGGTAAAAGTCCTTGAGGAGACTGGACCGTCCCAGGGCATCCGGGGAAGAAGTGACCCCTACGATCAATTGTGCAAGGTGCGCAGTTATCAAGCTGAAGACAAAACGAGGTGAATGGTCACAAGTCCCAGGCAGAGGGAAGAGACTGTGCCCGAGCATGACAGTAAGAAGGAGCATGGCGTGTTTAGTGCAGCAGGGACACGGGGCGTGTGAGGCGGCAAAGAGGAGGCTGGAGCGGGGCAGAGGCCAGAGCCGAAGGCCCTCGTGGGATAAGCTGAGGAGTTCAGACTTTATGCAACAGACAGAGGGAGGCGGGCACAGAGAGAGACGGAATTGCATTTGTATTAGAAAGGTTAGGGACTGGAGGGACACAGCCTGGGCCACGCTGACAGGCTAGGAGACTACGGCAGTGGGCCAGTGAGAGGCGGTGGGTTCTGACCTAGGCTGCAGCTGCGGAAATAAAGAGAGGCCAAGGAAAAATGCTACAGCTCAATGACCAAGGGGACAGCGGGAACCGTGGGCCTGCCCAGCCTGACTCCCCAGTTTCTGTCTGGGCTGACTGGGTGGTGCCTTTTCCGACGGCGTTTGGATGAATAGCCCCATTCAAGGCCTGTGGGGCTTCCTCAGTCCTACCAGGAAGGAGGTTGGCCAGTGTTTACATGGTATCTTTCAAGGGACCTATTATGAATACAAGGAACATTTGGTCCGCATCGAAAGCCCTGCACGCCACCCATTAAAACTCTGATGTAACAGCGTTGCTTCTAGGGTGTCAAAAGCAAAGTGAGCATTTGAACAAATCATTTGAGCTCTCTGAGCCTCAGCTGCCTGGCCTATAAAATGGGAATAGCACCTGTCACACAGGGCTGCTCCATGTATCTTAGAAGAAAATGCATGTGAGATGCCTAGCACATAGTAAGTACTCAACATATCCTCCCCCTCGGGAGAAAGCACGTCTCTCATCGCCACACTGCCTGAAAGTCAAAGGCTTTGATACTTACCCGTGTCGTCTTTTTCATCATAAACGTTGCACTCCTGAAGACCAATAGTGGGAGATATGGGATAGAAGGTCTCAAGAACATGATTCTGAGTAGCTTCAACTTCCTCTCTGGAGGCGATGGGGGGCAGAGGGTCCCTGGCATTCAGCCGGGCTCCGCCGGAACCACGGACCTGCAGGAGAAGAGACTCTGAAGGGGAGAGAGACGGTTAGTCTAACCTGGTCTAAAGCCTCCTCTCAGCTCCGTCCTGCCACGCTCAAGTCTCTTACAGCTTCTGGGCTAATCGCCCTGATCCCAGAGAACAGACCTTTGGTTAAAGTATTAACCCCAGGATTCTTGAGAGGGAAACTGACCAATGCATTCTTCTTCCTGTTCTCTTTCCAGTGACCCCTAAGACCTGGCGGTTTCTGGGGGTTCAGTGCTGCGCCGCACAGATCGTCCTAAGCCTGGCTCTATGCTGGGGATCACAAAATGAGAGTTACGCTCTGCTCTGAAGACACTCTCCAGGTAGTAAGTGCTACAGCAAAGTATGAACTATACTCAGGGATAGGAGAGGTGGGAGAACTGACCCCCTCCAGGCCTGGGGAGCTTCCTGAAAGAAGCATTGCCTTCAAACTAGCTTCTGAAGGACAGTTAGGAGCAGAATTCCTCAACTCTGGCACTACTCACATTTTGGACCAGATAGCTTTTCGGTGAGGGAGGCTCCCCTGTAGATGTCCAGGAGCACCCCTGACCTCCACCCCCTGGATGCAGGAGAACTCCCCCCACACACCCCACGCCCACTCCAACCTGGTTCAAGTCTCCAGACATTGGAAAATCTCCCCTAGACGGCCACACTGCCCATAGTTGAAAACTGCTGGTAAGAGTTTGCCAGACGAAGAAAGGGGAGAAGAAAAAGCATCCTAGTGAGGAAGGAGTGACATGTGCAAAGGCACAGAAGAGTGCTGCCCCAGGCAGAGTTTAAGGAAATAAAGGCAGAACACGAGGGTGTGGCGTGGCAGGAGGGAGAGACAGAGAGAGAACAGAGACCAGAGACTCAGGAGAAGGGCTGTCAAACCCAGGGAAAAGGCCAGCCTGCCCTCAACAACTGAGAGAGAACACAGTCGAGCCAGTCAGAACGCCTCCCTTAGGCGGGTCAGCACGGCTGCCAGGAGACACAGGTGCATGCGGAAAAACACCTCACACCTGACTCGTCAGCAAGCCTGCTGCTCTGGCTGTGGATGCCCTCCACAGAGGTCCCCATAGGAAGCCACACGCCACCACCAGGCAAAATGGAAAAACTCCTTGAGAATGGCCTCCCGAGAATTCTCCATGGAAGCAAGTCTTCCTCTGAAAGGTGCACGTTTGGTGGTTTTTAGAAATAGTCAAACAGCGGTGCAATGGTGATGGATCAAGAACGATGAGCTTATATATGGTGTGACCATTAAAAACGATCATTTAATTAGCATGCGGCCTCCCCTACTGAGTATGTAAAAAAGGGTTACTACATCTGTAGACGGATAAACTCTGATCCATTTGTTAAAATCAATCATACCCACACCTCAAGAACAGTTTTCTGAAGTACTTCCTGTTTCCTCACATATCATCTGCAAGGAAGATAAATGTGCCTGGACCAGCCCTAACCCGGGGTTTAGACTCTCCCCACAGACCACTATGGTGTGGTTCCCAGTTCCGTCCCCTCTGTACCTCTCCTCCAGTGACAGCTCCAAATGGGGCAGTTTAATTAGAGGCAATCCTTGATGATGGGCCAACGAGCACGCCTCTGTTAATGAGGTGCGCTAATTTCCTTCGTGGGGCCATTACCTCTGCAAAGCTGACTCCTTGCCAGGAAGCCCACACTCGAAGGGCCAGCTGGGGAAGCCTGACCAAGCAGATGCTCTGAAAACCCCACATGGCTTTGCAGCCGGTCTCCCTGCTTCAGGTCTCTAGGCAGCAGGACCCCCGTGTGCTCTGACCATCCCTGCCTGAAACACCCGAAACTCGGCGCTCCCTTCCCCGTCCCTCCGGCCAGCACCTAGCACGTTCCATGAACTATCAGACACCGTGGGCGGAGCTCACAGTTCAGTGAGGCGGACAGAAAAGGTGCTGGGTAATCACAATGCAGCAGTGTGTGCTATGATGCAGACATGCACAGTGGGCATGAGGACCACAGAGGACTCGCACAGGAAGGGAGCCTGAGTTGAGTCTTGCAGGCAAGAATTTACTCAAATGAGGAAAGTAGAAAAGAACCTTTCAGACGGAATACACAGTATGTGCACAGGTGTAAAAGCTTGATGCCAAAAAGCTGCAAGTGGCTAAAGTGTAAATTTGGGCATGGGGGGAAGAGGGGGCGGTGAGAGGCAGTTGAGCAGGAGACAAGACTAGAAAGACTCGGTGGTGGCCAAATCACAGAGGGCCTTGGACACTGTGATAAATGGTTTAAGCTACTGGGAGACAGTGAACAATTTGAAAAAGGAGGGTCATAAAATGTATACTTTAGAAAGATCACTCAAGCAGCTATGTGGAAATTGGACTGGAAAAGGAGAGAGGCATGCACGGGGCTGAAAGGCTCTTGCAGTAGAATATGGGCTTTGTGAGAGCAGAGACTGTGTGAGGTTTGTTACTTCCTTAGAGTCAACAAGAAGGCACTTGTAGGCACTCAACAGATATGTTTGAATTAACAGTCTTGGGGAAAAGTGATTAAAAACAAAAAAAGCTGGGCTACGGCTAATGATATTGAGAACGTGCCTAAGCCTCCAAAACTGGATCATGACGATGGCAGTGAGGGCACATTTGGGGGTGAGGGGGCTGGGAATGTGAGCTGGGGGTGCAGTACGGCTAAGACAGAAAGATGAAAAACAGATTACGGCTTGCTGGTATACAAGATGACCAACCTCGGTTCCAGGTGGTGGATAACCGGTAGTTTTTGGCACAAATCCGCCTGGCCAGAGAAGGATGCTTTGAAATCTGGGACTTACACAGCTGTATCAGACTGTCCACAATGATTGGGCTTGGAAAAAAAGAAGAAATATTTGGAGACATAAAGCAACATGGTGACTCCAAAATCAATCAAGTGGAAATCTTACTGACTTGTGGGAAACTTACCAGTAGGTCTCTCTCTTGGGGATGTCTTCAGTGCAGTGCCAGAGACGGGCGTGATAGATCGCATTCAGAACACGTTCATCCTGGTTCTCTATGTGGTTGCTTGGGTCGTCAAGGAGGCTAAGCACTTTCTTGGGAAGGCCTTCTATTAACTTGGCTTTGGTAAGCCAGAGGGCCTGCTTTACACCTTTGGGGTAATTAGTAAAAAAAAAAAAAAAAAAAAGACAATTCAGAATGAGATACCTAAGCCTGGTAGCATCTCGGGGAAAAGGCGGCAGAGACAGAGACAGACAGACAGACAGAGACATCCATCTGAGGGGTCAGAACTACAAATAAGGAGCAGAAGTTAGAACAGCCAGATTTCAACTCTGTTTCAGGAATGATTATCTATTGAAAGAGGGTTAACAATTGAGATAGCAGGTGCCTGGCACAGCAGGAATTAAAACAGTGGCGAAGATGGCTGAGATCATAAGCATCTGTCTATTCAGACATACCCTAGACTATGGGATTAGATCAATGGATGCCAACCTTTCAAAACCTAGATCTTTTCTATTAACCCACCCAGACTGGAGAAGCCCATGTCTGCCAAATGTACCTCATTTATTAGGATTAAACCCGTGCTGCTTTATCAAGGGGAAGGAGCTTCTGGAAATCATGGAAATAACTTTTAAATCGTGAATAACTTGAAGAGCCCTGAGTTTGGGAGCACTTAGATATTTTACATCTTATCTAACCCTGAGACTCTATACCGATCTACTTTATAAACAGATTTTTGTACAAAGAAGGCCTCTGAAACATACTGCATTTGTCTCCCTGAGACCTTCTGCTCCTCTTCCTGGCCTTGCTATTCAAAGGCTGGGCTTTTCCTGGGTACGGCATTGTCTATTCTTATGGACACGGTAAACTGCATAACTGAAAATGTTTTCCCCTATTCTGATTTCTTAAAAGGCCAGATAGCAAGTATTTTCAGCTTCTGGGCCGTGTGGCCTGTCACATAATCACCTCTGCCACTGTAGCACAACAGCAGCTGCAGGCACAAAGTAAACAAGTGGGCATGGCTGTGTTCTAATAAAACTATTTACAGGAACACGCTACTGGCCTAGTTAGCTGCTCCGGTCTCTGTGCCATTGGTTGTTGCTAGTAGGCTGAGAGCCAAGTTTGGGGCTCCCCGTTAGCAAGCAGAACCTCACAGAATGAATTTTTTGCATTCAACTCACTGTTTTATCTTTCCTTTGTGCTGACTGCCTCATCTATCTGCTTTTAATTTAATCTGGCAGTGTTGTAAAATTTCTCTAAGATACTCAAAATACTTTTCAGAAAAAGATGGAGTATAAATAAACTGAAATGGAGTTGATTCAGACCACTTAGTCTTTAAACATTAAGGAACATCAACTTCTCTCAGCAGGATGGATTGTGGCTCCCGGCAAAAGTCCCTTAATTTACTTTCCCCAGATCTGGCTTCCCTAAGGGAGGAACAGGCACAGACCTAGGGACCTAAATTCTGCATTAAGCCCACTTACCAGTCCTCTACCCTCAGATCAAAGTTAACACTGTGTTCTTTTCAAGGATTGTCCCCACAAGTTAGCAGAGGGCTGGTTACTGCTTTGGCTGACAGGCTATTCATCCCAGCTGGAAAAACACCACTCTGACTCAGGGACATATCTTCATTTGAAAAGCTATGTCTGGGATTAAAGGGAGCCTAGACACTTTTTCGGGCTTCCAGGAGACACCCTCAGGCAATTTCTTTTGTATTAATGAATGAAAGGTAATGAGGGCAATGAGACTTTTCACTTGAAGGCTCATAAGACATCAGAAATACGAACACTTAGAAGTGGAACTTTTGGGTTTTGTGGTAGAGCAGAAAAAACCCTGGAGTGGAAGTTGGGTAACCTGAGTTTTAGTCCTGACACTGCCACTGTTCTTCAAACTTGAAAGTGTTCTGTAAAGTGTATAACAAAACTGCAAGATACAGAGCTAGAGAAGCAGATTGGGGCGTGGAGATCATCAGCTTTAGGGGACAGTTCTTTACAACCCACGAATACAGACAACTGTCAGAAAAGAGGAATCACTATTGGCCCTACTTCGCAGAAGAAACCGACACCCTCAGGGTTTCAATGTCTTGACCAAAGCCACAGAAGGCTGGGGTCAGTACAGGGTAGAGGAACAAGGTCCTCTCC
Organism: Micronycteris hirsuta; assembly: GCA_004026765.1. Lineage (NCBI taxonomy): Eukaryota > Metazoa > Chordata > Mammalia > Chiroptera > Phyllostomidae > Micronycteris > Micronycteris hirsuta. Next base: position 63,224 of record PVJI01000420.1, read on the forward strand.
TGCCCATCGTGGGGCCTCACCCTCGAGGAGGCTGCAGCGCTGGTGGAAGGTATGGCAGACCTGGTCCTTGTACAGAGGATGTTCGTGAATCGGAGGAACACGGCGGAACTTTGGATGTGTCCAGCCAGGATCCCAGGGCGGGAAGACCGGCCGCGCCAGCCAGGGCACGAAGTGCATCTTCCCCACGTAGGTGATGGGCTCCAATCCAGGGATTTCGTACACCCTGTCCAGGGGAGGAGGCTCGGGCTTCCGCGTAGAGCGGACGCCCCACTCGTACGCCTCGCGTCTCGGGGCCCCATAGCTCCCAAAGCCGAGAGGTCTAGGGCAAGCTAGCGCCCGCCTTGCGGGCCCCGACGCCAAGGCCATACCGATTTGGTCTCCTCAAGACCTCCACCTGGACGCCGCCATCTTCCCGTGCACAGGGCCTGCTGGGAACGAAAGGGGCTGGGCGCCAAAGTTAGTTTCTTGAATGGCAGCCATTCGAACCAATCAAAGTCAGGGTATCCTAGTCTTGCCCCGCCCCACAGGCCGTCCTCATTTTCTCATAGGTGGGATTCGGGGAGAGGAGGGAGGGAGCTTGAAGGATCCTCACGTGAGAGGAAGCGAAGGAGTGTAGGTGAGTGGTCTTGGTTGTGACTAGGACGGGAGTAGGCCAACACCTAAACTTCACACTTGAACTCGGGGAACTTGGACCTCTAACGAGCAGTTGAAGCTTGAGCAAGGCACTTTCCTCTGAGACCCAGCGTCCTTTGCTGTAAATGTAGAGATAGAAACGCCTAAGGTAGCACATCTGTACAGTGCCCGGCATCTAGTGGGTGCGCTGTAAGTTACCTTTCCACCCACTTCTGCCTGTTGCGGGCACTTTTATCCCGTCCCTCCCCTAAGTGGAGAGCGGCTCTGTCCTCCACACCGACGTCGTGGATCGTACTGCACGCCTCTTTCCCGGCCCTGAGAGTGAGTTACTTACCTCCCTTTTCCTCGGGATTTCCCTTTCCGCCTCCTGGAAGCAAGGCCAGAGCGGTGGAGGGGGTCCTTTGCTCATCGAGCAACACCTGTTTATCAAATGCCCACTGTGTGTCGGCCACTATGCTGAGCATTGTGTTTGTGTTTGTGAATAAAATAGATGTGCGATGTAGCGCTCACAGTTTAATGGGAGAAACAGACAGCAGGTAAACAAATGAGCAGTTGCAACATACCCGCGCACACACACACTTCCTATCCCTTTCCCCTGTTTTTTTTTTCCTCTTTAGCATTTAACACAAATATACTACATGTTTTCCCTTTTCGTCTCATTTAATGACCATCTCCCACTAGAATGTGAGCTCCGTGAATGCAGGCGTTTCTGTTTCTTCACTGATATACCCCCACCCCCAAAACTGTGCCTGCCACACAGTAAGTGCGTGTTTAATGAATGAACACTGGTAGAAGCAAATAGTGTACATGATAGAGTGAGAAAGGGGAGGTTCACTGAGGGCCTTTGAGGGGAGGTGACCTTGAACAAGTCTGAAAGGTGAGGAGACTCATCCAGGCAGAGCATTGACATGTGTCGAGGCATGGCTTAACGGTGATGCCTCCTAGACCAAAAGGTGGAGTGGGAGAAAGGCATGAACCAGTTCTTTAAAATTCATGACTGACCTGGCCAGCATCCCTACCAGTTTCCAAAATACCAGAGAAAGTGGGATTATTAAAACATGAGAAAGGTAAATGTAAGGCAAAGACTGATATGAATAGCCCTCATGATGTATAGCTGCTTACAGATGATGGAGTTCTTTCACGTATCTCACTTTATCTTACAAAAATAAAAGTGAGAACTAGGCAGAAAGAGGGGACCAGACCTCGTTCCCTCATATACATACTTGACACACGACACGCAATAAAAGTGGGCCCCTCGATGTAACACCGTGCTGGGCTGCAAGCTCTGTGAAGGCTGGGTCCTATTTACTTCTGTATCCCAGCACCTAGGTCTGTGCCTGGCCCCCAGACCTTATTTGTAAACTGAATGAGCACTCACCGCTCACTGGAGCCTTCCAAATGCCAGGCCCGTGCTTGGTGGTAGAATACTACCCTCAAGGGGGGGGTCCCAGCCTGCTCAGCCTTCATGAAATCATGGAACCAGCAGTAGAACCAGGCGTTCCAAAGCCAAGCCCTTCCGTAAGAGAGAGATTTATTGCCTATGGAGGGAGGGCCCTTCTAAAACCTATGATAGTGGTGAGAAAATTTGGACAGGTTCTGATTAGGAAGAACCTTGGGCATCAGGCAAGAAGATTGAATTCAATCCAGTAGGCAATGGGCAGATGTTAGGAGTGGCTAAGCAGGGCACTGGAGTGGGCAGAGCTGGTGGCAGGTGCACTGATGGATGGTGTAGAGAGACTAGAAGCACATCCTTTGGGCCCATGGGAAGCTGCAGTGTAAATGGAAGCAGTAAAAGTGGAAAAAGTCTTAATGATTAGGATTCCTGGGAAGTCATTGATAACCAAGAAATGGGACTTCGTCCTCTGGCCAACGTGGTGTTTCCACCTCTGCCCTTCCACAGACGTGGCCCGCAGCTTGGTCCTAGCACTTTATGCACAAATGAAATTAGTGCCATTGGGAGACTTTGGGGTGCCCATAAAATTCAGTGACAGTTTGGCAAGTTGACCCCTGTTCTGGACCAGCCCAGTGACCAGGCACTGGGAATCGGTGATGAAGACGCCCTCTTCCCTGCCCCCAGAAGCAAGAAATCTAGTGAGAAAGCACGAACCTGGAGACACAAGAGACCCAGGTGGGCATTACCAACCTCACCACTTCTGGCTCCCTGACCTGGGCCTCAGTTTTATGTGAAATGAGGAAGAACATGTACCGAGTGAGGCAGTGCAAAGTGTTTGGCTTAGACTCTGGCTCAGTCAGTGGCATTTATTCTTATAATGGTTATTGTCTGTTTAGCTGATGACTCTCCCACTAGGCCAGGAGCTCCTCCAGAGCAGAGACGAATGTCACTCACCTCGGCATCCCAGCACCTCACTCCGCAGCCCCCATTAGGAAGTGTCTGTGGGAGCAAATCAAAGGCTGGAGCTCTCAGAGGAGCTGCATTTTAGAGAAATGACATTTATATCAAACGATGTTCTGTGGTGTGCGGCTTCCCCTCAGTTTGACTCTCAGGCAAGAGGGAGAGAACGCTTTGATGTGCCTGTGGAATTTTTTAAAAACTTATTTTTTAAAAGGTTTTATTTATTTATTTTTAGAGAGAGGGGAAGAGAAGGAGTAAGAGGGAAAAGAGACATCGACGTGTGATTGGTTGCTTCTCACACACTCCAAACTGGGGGCCCGGTGCACAACCCAGGCTTGTGCCTGATGGAATCGAACTGGTGACCTTTCAGGTCACAGGCTGGCGCTTAGTCCACTGAGTCACACCAGTCAGGACGCCTATGGAATCTTTAAATGAATAGTTTGCTAAAAGGTGAGATGATCAAGTTTATTTCTATGTAATCTGTAGAGTTCTACATATACATATGGGTGACCTTGATTAATCCCAGACTACTCTCCCAGAAACATCTCTAGCCCTGGCTGGACATGTTGGAAAGATAAATGAGATGCAGCAGTTTGGTGGGTGATTCACCAACAGTGCTGAGCGAGAAAAGCACATGATTCTGTATGGGTAAGAACGTCATTCATGTGACTTGTAGAGGTAAGCACTGAACAGAGCTGACCCGTAGTGGTTAGGGCTGCAAACAAAGGAGACAAAATTAGGGAAAGTCAGGGAGTGATTACATTAAAAGTCAAGATGCTGATTACAGGGGTGAGGGGTTGTGATCAGGAGGGGACACGCACAGGTGACGTCTGGGATGCTGGCAAGGTTCTTTTTACTTGACTAGTTACAAAGGAGTTCTTTGATAACATTGAAATATTGTAATGATTTTGAAATTATACATAGATATTTTAGCTCATCATTTAAAATATATTTTTAAATTTTTTTATTTTATTATTTTTTAAAATTTTATTTATGTTTGAAGAGAGGGGAAGGGAGGGAGAAGGAGAGGGAGAGAAACATCAGTGTGTGGCTGCCCCCCAATGCACCCCCACACTGGGGACCCGGCCCACAACCCAGGCATGTGCCCTGACTGGGAATCGAATTGGTGACCCCTTAGTTCACAGGCTGGCATTCAACCCAGTGAGCCACACCAGCCAGTGCCTTCAGTTAAGATATTTTAAAAATTCAACTAGGTTTCCTGTGTAAATTTGCTTAATCCAGTACTCAGAGCACAGGAAAAGGCCAGGAAACCTTGGTTGCCAGTTCTAATTGTTATGTCCTATTTGCCCGCCTCCCCCCACCAGGCACCAGATTCCAGGGCGATTCATCCCTGTCTTCCACATTCACACAGAGCACGGCTCCTACAGGTCTCAGGAGGGTGGGAGCAGTGGAGGTGACCACAGTATAACACATGTTTTTTCCCTCTCCCAGACTGGCAAGGGAACAGGGTCTGGGCCGTGACCTCAAAGAGCCAGGCTAGCTCTGGGAAGAGCACCAGTTGTCCCTCCCAGGCTGCCTGAGCCCTCTGATGATGGAGGAGAGGGAGGAAGACGATGATGAGGAAGCCTGGCTGCAGCTTCGGCCTGTGGAGCCCTTGCCCTCCCAGTGCTGCGGCAGTGGCTGCTCGCCCTGTGTGTTCGACCTCTATAACCGAGACCTGGCAAGGTGGGAGGCGGCCCGAGCCAGCAAGGACAGGAGCCTGCTAAGGGGGAAGGAGTCACAGGTAAGGGAGAATTGCTCCTCAGACAAGAGGGCCAAGGTGGCAGCATCTGTCTGGCCTTGACCCTGCACAGTGTACCTGCCTGGGGAAGCTTTCCCTGACTCTGTACAGCAGAGAAAAGAGAGTGTGTTCAGTGGAACCAGACAGAACAGCCTGGCCCTGAGTTGGGTATGGGGGAGTGATTGGGTATGGGCATCTTACAGAAGAAAGAGATCCATGAGTTATGGCATTCAGAGAAGACTTCCTGGAGGAGGTGCAGTTGGGGTGGAATGTTAAGGGCAGTGGGCTGAGACCTAGAAGACATGAATTTGAGTCCCTGCTCATGATGTGACCTTGGACAAGTAAGTCACTACCATCAAGGCCTCACATGTAAAATAAGGATATTAGACTAGATCATCTTTAAGGTCTCATCAATTTCCAAATTTTGCAAATTTGAATTTTAGCAGGTTTGAAAGGTGGGTGGGTCATTTGTACATTAGAGATGAGCGTTCTAGACAGAGGACCCAGCTTAAGCAAATAAAGGTTCACAGGTAGGAGGCAGCGGGGTGTTCTTGGGAGAGTGGAGAAGAGTCTGGCATCTGAGCATGGGAGGTAAAGTGAGGTCTGAGGGTCATCCACAGGTCCCATGAGTGTCCAGATAAGAAGCCCGCACTTTATCCTGGGGCTGAGGGGAGCCATGGAAGGGTTAAGAGCAGGGTGAGCACAGTGTAAATTGCTTTGGCGTTGTTAGATCAGAGCGTGGAAGGGAACTGAGGTGGGACTAGTCTCCACTGTAACAGAGGACTTACCAGCTGGGGTAGCGTCTCCTTGGGGAAAGTGGGAAGGTGCTTGTAGATGCTCGCATGTCTCTTGAGCCCCAGCTTCTAGCTGTTGGATATTTTTCTGTTGTAGAGCTGCCCCTCCAAACTGAGCCCAGAGACGTTCCTGGCCTTCCGTATCAGTGCCATGGAAAACCTCACTGAAGACACCTACCGTGTCCAGTTTGCGCTGCCCGGGAGAAGCCAGCTCGGCCTGCGGCCCAGCCAGCACCTCATCCTACGGTACACTCAGGCAGTGGGAGGGTCAGTGCTTTGCAGGCCTGCTTTGCCATTTGCCAACTATGTGGTCTGGGCAACTGCTCAACCCCCCACTAATCATCTTCACAATAGACATAGTAATGCACGACTCAGAGGATTCTTGGGACTGAACCAGAGAATGCATTTTTCATACTAAATAATAAGAGCAAACACTTTCATAGCACATACGATCCAAGGCACAGTTCTGTGTGCTTGTGCATGTGAACTCATTTCATTCTCACAAAATCCTGTGTGGTAGGTACTGCTATACCCGGGAAGAAACTGAAGTCACAGAGGTTCAGTAACTTGCCTAAGGTTACACAGTTAGCAAATGTTGGAGCCACGGTTTGAAGGCAGGCAGTGTGGCTCTAGAGCCTGTGGTATTGACCCAGTGTGAGTAGCACCAGTGGATAGAAAGAACACTGTCATTGAGAACAAGGGACTTGCCCAAAGCACACAGCTATTGATCATGGAGCCAGGGTTCAAACTCAAACGGCCCAGCTCCTGAGTTACAGTCTTAGCCACTCCTCTGAAGTTCCTTCTTCCTCTCAGCTTGTGTACTCTCCCTCCTGCCTCAGTCCCCACCTTTACCTGCCCAGGGACAAGACCCTTTGGGATCTCCTGATGGAGGCCTCTGCCAGGCAGTTGACTCTGGATATGAGGCTCGGCAGAGAGATCTGAGCTGCAGACGTGGACATGGGAATCATTAGCATATACCTGGACAGCATTTGGGAGTATGTGGCATGGAAAGAGGGAAGGGCAGGGAACCCAACCCTGTCTACTCTAGCATTTACAGTATTGGCAAGAGGAGGAGGAACCAGCAGAGGAGACAGAAGGTGCAGCCAGAGGATGAGGAAAACCAGGAGAGAGCATATTACTGGTCGCACTCTGGCCCCTTGCCTTGCACTGATCCCCGGTGCTTGTGCCCAGCTCGTTCTGGCCTGTGGCCTGGCCTTTGGTCCTTAAAGTTCACTGTTCCAGTGGATGGGAGGGGCCACAGGGCAGGTCACAGCCCCTTGCAACCAACCATCCATAAATCCGGACCTCCCTCCCTCTTCTCCACCCTCTCTGCCTCTCAAGTGACATTCCTAACACGTGCAACTGACTGCCTCACTCCCTGTTCCAACACGTTCTGGTGCTCCCTGATGCCTCCCCAGAGACATCCTAGCCCAGCCTCCCAGCTTCCTTCCCGCCAAGTTCTCCTCCCCCTGCTGCATGTTTCTCCCTTGTGCTAGGCTCATGGATCTACCCAGCAGTTCCTGCCCTACATTATCCTACCTCAGCTTCTGCCCCGGCTGTTCCCGTGCCTGGAATTACTTCCCTTCCTGTCCCCATTCTCACCTGCCAGTGGCCTGCTCATCCTTTAAACCCCAGGTCTGGGAGGCCTCCAAGGTTCCTGGGGCCCCCAGAGAGAGTGGTTGCTCCCTCTGTAGCATGTCAGTTTTGCCTCTGTCGTAGCAAATGTCACCGTGCTCTTTGTATCAAGTCATGTCATGTGTTCTGTTTATTTTCCCACTTGTTCCACAGCATTTATTGAATATTTCTGTTCAGCTTTTGATGCATGGGGACAGGGCCTTTTTAAAAATATTTGCAAACATTGCAGGACTTGAGAGAGGAATGCTTAGGTGCTTCTGGAAAGCCCTGAGGAGTAGCGGTAACTTGGCTCTGCAGTCAGCCAGAGCTACATGTGAATTCTAGCTGTGTGACCTTGGGCAAGTGGCTTTCCTTCTCTAAGCCTTGTTTCTTCGTTTGGGTCATTATTTGAATTCAGTAAGATAATGCATACGATACGCTCGGTGTGCAGCAGGCAGTTAAGACAGCAAGGCTGCTCTCGGCCGTGATGATCACCCCTCCCCTTGTGCCAGCACCACGCGAGGGTCTGTGCACGGGGCCGGGCTCGGACCAGGGCGCCTTCGAGGGCCCTTCCAATTCTGATGATCCTGGCACGTGTGAGCATTTAATAAACAACTTGTTGAAACAGTTGTTTTTATCTTCATCATTCTGTGGCCGAGAAGTCAGGAAAAAGCGGCAGTGATGGCCTAACAACAGCTACTTCATCAGTGTACTTCTTTTTTTTTTTTTTTTTTTAAGATTTTATTTATTTTTAGAGAGGGGAAGGGAGAAAGAAAGAAAGGAAGAGAAACATGGTGTGGTTGCCTCTCACACACTCCCTACTGGGGACCTAGCCAGCAACCCAGGCATGTGCCCTGTCTGGGAATCAAACTGTGACCCTTTGGTTCAGAGGCCGGTGCTCAAGCCACTGAGCCGCACCAGCCAGGGCCATCAGTGTCGTTCTTGAAGCACTTTCCCTCTGTAATCCCAGTGGAACTACACAACAGGGACAAAGACTGCTGGCCCCATGTCACAGGAGGGGGAGCTAAGGCATTGATGACCTGCCCGGGGGCTCACAGCCAGCACGTGGCAGGGGGGCCTCAGTGCTTTTTTCCTCAGGCGCCATCTTGCTTGCCCCTCAGTGAGGACCAGTGGGGAGGACCCGACCCCACCTTCAGCCTGGCAAAGTAGATACTTATATGGGTTTGTTGAATGACTGACTGAGTGCTTCTCTTTCCCAGAGGGATAGTAGATGGCTTAGAAATTCAGAGAGCCTACACACCCATCAGCCCTGCCAACGCAGAAGGATACTTTGAAGTTTTAATCAAGGTGAGCTGAAGCACATGATGCTCTAAGGGCTCCGTGGGTTCCCATAGAAGGAGGCTGGCTTGAGGGAACAGTGGGGACAGTGAAGAAAGCCTTCTCCTGTCCCCTTTCCTGGGAAAGGGGGCCGTCTGACCACCAACAGAGGGCTTATACCGGGCAGATTTTATGGAAATGAGGCTCAGACTGAGAAAGTTAAAGCTGTTTCTTCCCATTTTCTTGCCAATGGATGGAGACTGAGCGCTGAGCGAGGGATATGGGAGGCCCAAGCTGCCCAGTCCCTATTGTGTGGTAGGCATGAGGGTCCAGATGCAGCTGACGTGTGCCTGTCCCTAGAGGAGCCGCCACAACAGTCCAGTGTGACAGACACCAGGACAGGGGCTCTCAGCTCGGGGTGCTGCAGCTGTGGGACAGGAGGCTGGGCCTCCTAGCAGACACGTGTGTCTGAGCTGTGTATTGGAGCGAAGGAGTGGGGAACCGGAGGGGAGACGTGGGAAGGAGCTCTCCGTGCTGGGCACAGCACGTGGGGTGGTGAAGGAGGCCTGATTGGGGATCTGTCTGTCATTTGTCCGGGATCAGCAGGGGGTGTGGAGGACCTTGTGGACCAAACTAACCGGAAATCACCTCTCGGGACCGTGGGCAGGGGCCAGGGCATTTGAGCTGGGCCTTAAAGGCAGAGCAGAAACTGGCAGAGGCAAGGAATGGCATCCAGGCCAAGGGGATGAATAAGCAAAGGCAGGGAGGGCTGAAACAGAGCAGGGTCTCGTGGGAACTATTCCCAGTCTGAATGGCAGGAGGAAAGGGGCTCTTAGAAGCAGCCAAGTGGTGAGGAATTTGGCAGAGATGAGATGAACAAAGTGGGCTGGATACGAAATACCCCAGAGACCCAAAGAATAGGCACTGAATATATAAGAAGTCACGAAGGTCCGATTATGTGGAAAAGATAAATAGATGGAACGGCACGGAACTGCCGCTGCTCTAATAGTCGACTTACAGAAAGGGTAGTTTCATGTGAGTTAACCTAATACTTGGCTCTAGATCATCATTTCCCAAATGGAATCCTAGGGAACACCAGTGTTTAAGAGTAGCTTTCACATCCTTTTATCTCCCTTGTAGGACAGGAATTATTATCCCTATTTCATTGATAAGCAAACTGAACCCCAGGAGAGCCCAAAGCTCCACAGCTAGTAAGAAGGATGGTTGGCGGTGAGCCCTGGCCTTCTGATGGCGAGACCCCAGCCCCGGCTCTGGCTCCTGCCTTCCCTGCCTGCCTTCAGAGCCCGAGTGTTTACTCCCTCACACATAACCTTGGATGGGATCTCTTCTCCACACAACTGTTTGTCTGGGAGATTCCACAAATCCTCTCCAAATGGCCTGCTTCCCCAGGCTGCTTGTCTGGATGTGTTTCTGTTGAAAGGATAAGCCTGGAGACAGTTTTCTCCCAGCTGCAGGGCTGATTTTCTCCTTTGCTTGCTGGAAAGCCTCTCTTAGAGGGATGCGTAATTATCCCTAAGCCTCTGACTAGGAAGAGCTGGAAAAGATTGCAAATTGCGAAGGTAGATGGGGCTTTTTTAGATTTATCCTTTCTGGTACAAGGGAAGGAGGAACTCCCATTTCTCAGGCACTGTCTGGGCATCAGACACGGCTTCTGGTTTTTTATTTCCCTAACCACATGTTATCCCCATTTTACAGATGAAGAAGCTAGTGCTCAGAGATAATGTAATTATCCCAACTCCCCTTGAGTAACATAATTCCGAGTGGAAGAACAGAAGTTCGGTGTCAGTCCTGTTTAACAAGTGTGTGTTGAGCAGGACTGGGTGTGCTTTGAGACACGGCCTCCAGCGGTTAGGAGAACAGTAGCCTCCCTCCCAGACCTCTTCCCAGTGGCCCGAGGGCTCCCCTTGCTTTATGCATATGGTGTCCAAGGAAGTCAGGGGCGGTAGTGGAGGTGGCTGTGGGCGCTTAAAAGCATGTCTGATGACCAAACCCCAGTCTGGTTATAATCTCATCCAAACACCCTTCCAGTCCTGTTACCCAGTGCTTCCCTCTCACTGATCCTCCTGTGTCCACTTGCTGTTCCCAGCACATGACCTGGGCCGTTCTACCCTTGATCATACCTCACCTGATGCCCAGAATCCTCTCTGCCCTCCTGCTCCTATTCGTTCCCAGTGAATTTGATCTTACCCAATCTTCAAGGTCCAGCTCAAATGCTTCCTCCTCCAGGAAGCTGTCCTTGATCCTGCTCCACTGGAAGTGACTGCACGTCCTTAGTGTTCTCTCAGCACTTTATCCTTCTCATGGGGTATTAGGGCATCTCTGCCTTGTGTATGTTTGAGACTTAGGTTCCTCCTAGATTGTGGCCCTCCTTAAAGGCAGGGCCTGAATCTGATCAACTGATTGATTCATTCATTCATTCAAATATTTATCAAGTCCTTTCCATGGTTAAGGCACTGGCTGCCTTCTTGGAGCTTCAGGCCCAGCTGTCTCCCCTGCAGCCTCAGCGTGGTGCCTGGCATGGCGTGGGCAGGCCCCCAGGAAATGTAGGCTGCCCTCCCCGCATGGAGGAGTCTCCTTCATGTCTTTCATGGTTTTTGTCCAGCCAGGAAACAGTGTAAGGTAAATACAGTGATTTCAGATAAGTGGTCTACAAACTTTAGAAGGAGCATTCCCTCCCCAATTTAGCACAGTCCCTACTCTTCCCTGCTGTCCTCTTATACTGAGACCGCTTGTTGTCATTAGTCATCCTGTACCCAGTTCTTCACTCATTTAGGGTACCTGTAGGGCCCTTAGTTATTTGAGTTTGAGAGGTCCTATGGGTTCTCATCCCAGCCTCACTATTTCCCTCCCGTGTAAGCTTCTGAGCCTCATTTGAAAGTGGGGAACGACAGTACCAATTTTGTGGGCTGATGAGGAGGATTAAATGAGATAACACATATAAAGTAACTTAGCATTGCAGAAAGGGCTGCTGTGGTTTGTATCGGCAGCACGTGCCTGTCCCATCGAGGTCCCCCTGTGTTTGCTCCCAGTGCTACCAGAGTGGGCTGATGTCCCGGTACGTTGAGTCCTGGAGAGCAGGAGCCACGGCTTTCTGGCGAGGACCTTTCGGAGGCTTCTGCTATAAACCCAACCAGGTCAGTGCCAGCACCCTGAGTCCTCGGGTTCCCTCCCAGCCGAGCCTCCAGACTGCAGCTTCAGGTTTCGGGTTGCAGAGTCTCACTGTGCCGTTCTTCTTGAACCCAGACCCAAGCCCGGGATACCCTTAGAGTGGGACAAGGTGGCGGTGGAATAAGCACCGAGAAACAAAGTTGTTTGCCCATGCCCCAGAAATATCCATGACTGCCATTGCTTAGAAAATTCAGACTCATGTACTTGGTATTTGAGGCCCTATCCCATCTTACCCTCAAATATCTTTCCAGGTCCAGGACTGTAGAGACTGCCCTTAAATATGTCCCATGGCTCGCTGCTTGGGAGGCTGCTGCCTCCCGGCCTGGAATGCTCTTCTTATCTTCACGCTGTGTTCAGAGCCTTCCCTGATGTTCCTGGGAAGAATTAGCAATTTCTAATCAGTTGGCATATTTCTGGAAAGCAGTTTGGCAGTATGAAGAGGTTTAAAAATTTTTAACCCAGTAACTGCACTTTTGGAAGTCTGTCCTGTGGAAGCAATCCAAAATGCTGACTCTTGCACGCGCTCATTGCCGCTTTACTTACAATAGCAGGGAAGTGGGGAGGACCGAGCGTTCAACAACAGGGCCACAGTTAAGTGCCCGGGGTTGCAAGTACTTAAAAGAATATTATCTTGGATTTTAAAATTGTGTTAATAAATGATAATATGTGTTTATAGTATAAGGTCAAGGGACAAACGCTAGGTACAGAACTGAGTATACAACAGGCTGAGAAACTGAGTTAAAGTGCACAGAAAAACATGAAAAGAAAACACAGTGATAAAGTAGTAAAAAAAGTGAAAAAGAAAATGCAGTGAAATGATAGCAGCTCTGGGTGATGAAATAATGGGTGATTTTTATTTTCTTCATTAGACTTTCCAAATTATCCACAATGAACACCTGTTACCTTTATAATTAGGAAAACAAAGCAAAACAAAAACAAATGGAAAAGAATGCCTCATCCCTCTCCATTCGTTTCGTTTAATTTAAAAATAGCTTTTATTGCTTTTTTCCTTATTACAAATGTAATACATGTTCATTACCCCCAAAATCAGCAGATACAGAGAGACAATAAGGAGAAAATAAAAAACACCTGCAGGCAATCTACCCAGACATTTCAGTGTTACTGCCTTGGCATGTGCCCTCCCAAGCCCTCTTCCACACAGGGGTGTATATACTAGTGTGCACATGTATGTGTGTATGGTAACATCAGACATGTATGGGGCACCTCCTCCGAGCCAGGCTCTGATTTAGTACTTACTGTGGAGTAACTCATTTAGTCCCCACCACCGCTCCTAGGTGCTGCTACCCTCATTTTCTAGATATGGAAGTGTACGTATATTAATACTCTTCTATAGTATTCTCCTGGTACTCACCATGCTCAGCCTTGCATGTTAGCTGAGCATGTCCCTGTGTCCCCGGGCCCTTCAGAGCAGGGACTAGGGATTTTCCATTTCCCCCCAACCTTGAGGTGCACCTGGTGAAAGCTGTCTTAACCACCTTTTCCCAGTGGGGACTCTCCACGCCTTGTGGCTGCTCCTATGCACCTGCAGAACACCGCTGGGGAGCCCCTGTGTGTCTGCCTGGGGAGGCAGTAGGGCCCAGCAGTGAGGAAGGAGACTGGGGTTCCTGCACACTGACACTTGGGCCCTGAACTGGAGGCTAAACTTGGCTCTGCTCCTCTGAGGAGGCTGGGGTGCACCAGCCCTGTCCCCAGCCCTGCTTGCTGCTCTGTACTTGTCTTCACTGCAGATAGTCATCAAGTCAGCCCAGACACTGGCACATTAGCATCTGTCTGTGCACTCTTCCACCCAGGCCAGGCCCGGCGTGGGCCTGGGGGCCCAAGACAGATCAGACAAGGCCCCTGTCCTCCAGAAGCTCATGGTCTGCTGGGCAGACAGACACACAGATGGATGGCAACAACACAGGATGGCCAGCGCAGTGAGGCAGGGTGCACTGAGGGCTGTGGGAAACAAGGAAGGACCCCTCACCTGTCCCTGGCTCAGGGAAGGCTTCCCAGGGGAGAACCTGAGCAGCAATGGGAGAGGAGGAGGAGCAGGCTAGAGACAGGAAGGCGGGCCAGCAGGGACACAGGGCTGGGTGGTGTGGCTGGCAGTGGGGGCTCCGAAAGGGGATGGAATCTGATTGTTAAGCCCCAGGCCTCACCAGGCATTTTATGTCACCTCTTTTCATCCCCATGGCAGGTCTGAGATAGCCACTACGGGGAGGTGCTGCTGTTGCTGTTGTTGTTGTTATTTATTATTATTACTTTACCAGGGAAGAAACCAAGGCTCAGACAGGAGAAAGCATTTGCCCAGAGCACGTGGCTGGGGGTTTATACCCAGACCTGTATGACTCCTGGCACCCCAGGAGGTAGTTCACGCAGTAATGTGTGTGTCGGGCTGTCGGTGAAGCCAGTGAAAACCCGGGCTGCAACCACAGGGGCCTGGTCTCTACAGCCAGGGAGGGAGTGCCTCACCGCACGGGTCTGGCACTAACCTTTAAGGCACTGACCATAGAGAGGACTGCCTTTCTTTAAGAGGCCTAGAGCCAGGAAATGGGTTCCAGAGGGGCTGATGGAACTGGGACGGCTTAGGTGGAAACTCAGTTATTACGTGGCTCTTCTGTGCTAGGCACTTAAGTATTTATTTGGTCTAGAGTGGAGCAGTCTCAGGGTTCCAAGCCAGCGCCCTCCGATCTCTGCGGGGCTGCCCTGGGGCAGAGGAGGCAGCCCAGAGGGCAGGGCTAGGGTGGGGGCCGTGGGCTGAGCTCAGGTTTGAGCTTAGCACAAGGTGGGAAGACCTCCCTGACAAAGGAGTCAGCTGGTAATAGAGCAGACTGACGTGAGAGGTCGTGGACTGCCTGTCAGAAGAAGTGTGTACGGGTCCTGTGGGGAGCTTTAGAAGGGAAGCAAACCACTTGCAGGATGGGCCACACCCTTGCGCTCCCTTTCAGCGCCCAGATTCTGTGACGTCTGTTACACAGACCTCACCAGCTATAGACTTGAACAAGCAAATGGTTTCCTGGAGGAGGCAGAGAGGGGTACTCCGATGGATGAACATGGGAGGAGCAGTGCCATCTGGTTCCGGCAAGCCCAAGAGGAGGCCCCGTAGGGGTGTGTGGGTGGGCGAGAGCACGCCCGGCCCACGCTGTCACGTGCCCACCCTGTCCCCCAGCACGGTGAGCTGCTCATGCTGGCTGCGGGCACCGGCCTGGCCCCCATGGTGCCCATCTTGCACAGCATCACGGACAATGCGGATGATGAGACCTTTGTCACCCTGGTTGGCTGCTTCAGGACCTTTGAGGGCATCTACCTGAAAACCTTTCTGGATGAGCAGGCCCGTTTTTGGAACGTCCGCACCTTCTTTGTACTCAGCCAGGTAAGCTCAGGGAGACTCTGCGGTCCCCTTGCACCTGTCCTGAGGACGTGCTGTGGCCTCTGTGCCCCGTGCTGTAACAACAGCCCTGCTGCTGGTGAGATGCCCACCATGTGCCTGGCAGGGAAGGCAGGTACTGTCATGTTCACTATGCAGGTGAGGAGACGTGCTCAGGATGGTGACGGTGCCAGCCAGGGCCACGCTGCAGAGCCTGGATTCGAGCCTGGGGCTGTCTGACTCCAGAGCTCCAGCTCTCACCCATCATGCTTTGCTGCCCACCATCCGCCCGCCAGCATCGTCAGTGGGGGGCCTGGTTGCGGAGTCCGTGGGCCAGGCCTCAGAGTCCTCCTTGAGGCAGGACCACCTGTCTGGGTCACCACACTCTCCTCAGTGCTCAGCACAGTGCCAGGCCCAGAGTAGGCACCCCTCCATCCACCGCTGGTGGAGGAAAGTGGGTCCAAGTTCACTGCATTCGTAAGAGTTCCTGCCACATCACTCTGCCCTGCCTGGGAGGAAAGCTGCTTCCAGCTCTCCAGGCTATAGACACTCTAGGCCAGGGGTGTCAAACTCATTTTCACCGGGCGCCACATCAGCCTCACGGTTGCCTTCAAAGGGCCGAATGTAACTTTAGGACTGTATAAATGTAACTACTCCTTAACAGTTAAGCAAGATCTGGGCGCTGCCACCAGGTAGACACAAGGTGCTGGGCTGGATAAAACAAGGTGAGGGCCGGATTTGACCCTGGGGCCTTGTGTTTGCCACCTGTGCGCTAGGCGACTCTGCCCCCAACCCCTCTCATCTCTGAGTCCCCATCCCCTCATTCACTTGGGCCTTCCCGGGCCCCCCCTTGAGGCCAGAGCATGGGGCCCATCAGGCCCCTTATCGCCAACTTGGCCCTCAGCTCTCTTTGTTCACCCGCCTTCCCCTGGCTGGTAGCTTTATTTCCCTTTCCTGCATCTCCTGGGTTGGGGTGCCCTGCTGGTGCCTCCCTCCATTCTCTGTCACTCAAGGTCCGCCTGCTCCCTGCCCGCCAGGTACTCACCTGTATGTAGGGAGACGGCCACAGGGGTTGCGAATAACGGCCCCCCTCCAGAGCGCTTTGTGCCTAGTGCTGTGCTGAGCATTTTTGTGTGTTGATCATGTAACCCCACACCACAATCTTAGGAGGTTCGTACTGCCATCACACCTACTGTACAGATGTGGAAACTGAGGCACAGGGAGATTTAAGAACTTTGCCCAAAGTAACACAGCGAGTTGGTGGAGAGCTGGATGTGAACCCTGGTGGTCCCGCTCCAGAGGCACTGCTGTTACTGCCCGTCAGTATAAGACAGCACAGGGATGGGTGCTGCTGAGGGTGTTGAGGATGCTGCAGCAAGCAGGGAGGTTTCACAGAGGAGGTGGCCTCTGAGCCTAGGCTTGTGGGTAGAGTAAAAGTTCACCGGCAATAGGGCCTGCAGCCCTGGGCTGGGGCTTGCATGATGCCTGTGGCCTGGGCTGTGGTAGGCAAGTGGGCTGGCCATCAGTGGCAGGGGCGATGGAGTGAAAGGCACTCCTACCTGTCCACACTCCCTCCACTCAGAATGCTCCTTCGCCTGCCTGGCGCCAGTGACAGCTTGAATCTTAAGCATCCCCTTGCTCCAGCTGCCCTGTATTGATTTGTCCTTCATCCTACCGCCGGAAGGACCACACTGCTGCCCTGCCCTGCCTGCAGCCCTGCCCTGGCTCCCTGCTGCTGTCAGGACGGAGTCCAAGCCTGCAGGGCTGTGCCAGGGCTGCGCGGCCAGTTTCCGAGCCCACCCTCCCTCCGTACTGTGTTCTGGTGTCGCTGGTCTGCTTCTGGTCACAGTGCTCGGTGCTTTCCTGGCTGCCCGGCCTTTGCTCAGCAATGCCCCCTTGCCAGGAGCACTCTCCCCGACTTCTGCACTCAGCACTGACTCATTGCCACACCTCTCTGCTAAGGTGTAACTCCATTCCCGGTGCTTTCCCTGAGCCCGTGGGCTGGTGTCAGGGAGTCTGCGGTCACAGCCTGGGCCCTCCTCCGCCGCACCCACCCCGGTGCGCCATCACTGCTCACCAGTCCCCACCCCACCTGAGCCGTCGCCAGACCCAGCTCATCTCTGGGTGCGCTGTTGAGGTGGGCTGAGCTGGACCTAACTGGCCCGAGGGAGTCGGGCAGTGGGAAGTGGAGATGCGGCCAACGTCCCGTCCTCGGGCTGTAGGGTGTGTCAGAGCATGGAGGGGTCATCAGAGGGGTCCCCGCCTGCACTGCAGTGCTGTCTGCGGAGGGCCCTCAGGGTCCCACGAGCTCTGGGAGGTGAGGCCTGTGTTCACGGAGCCGCTGCCAGGGGTCTCCATCACCCCACACTCACCACAGTCACTCAGAGAGGTCACTGTCACTCAGCCAGGAAGTGGCAGCAAAGCCCAGATTTCAACCCCCACTTCCTGCCTCTGCTGAGCCCCAGAAACTGGAACTCACCTTTGTAGGGTCTGCAGAGGTCTGAGCAGTCCCATTCTGCAGCGGTTTTGTTTGTTTTTGGTGCTGGTTACAGGAGTTCTCTTTGTTAATGTTCTTCAAGCTACATATACTCAAGGATTTCTGTGGTTTTGTATATATATGTTGTACTTCAGTAAAATGCTTCCTTAAAAGAAACTCCCCCAAGTCAGATGGCAGTGGACCAGTTTTTCTTCTGTGACCCTGAGGCTGAAAGCCGCACGCCGAGGCTAAAAGTGGAGAGAGCTGGCCTGGGTCCCTTGGGCGCCTGCAGCCCCAACTGCCGCCAGCCTTTTTCTGTGGGAGAAATAGGCCCCTCTCCTGGTTAAGGCACTGCTGCCCGGGACCCCGACACACACAGGCAGGGCGAAGCCAGCAGCCTTGCCTGTTCAGAGCAGCTGCCCTGTCCCCAGCACCTAGCACAGTGCCAGGCACAGAGTGACCGCTCTGTACGTGTTGTTAAGTGAACAAGCTAATTGAGACCCTAAAACAAATGAACAAAAGTTTTGCTCCAAGGGCGAGGGGAACAGACAACCTTGGAAAGATGCCAGGGTACCCACAGTAATGGGAAGAAAACATTTCCCCAGATGACAGGTACAGTGGCCCCCAGGAGGCTCTGAGAAACAGTGGGGCCTGAGTTCTAGTCCTGCCTCTGCCTCATTGTGTGCCCTGGGGAATGCCCCCTCTGTGTCCCCCCTGTTGTAGGAGGGTAAGTACCTGCCCACAGGCTGGTGGCGAGGTGCTGAGTGCCAGCGTGAGCAGGCGCCTGGCTCGTGGTAGGGCTGGGTGAAGGTCGCCTTCCCATCTCCTCTGCCTCAGTTTCCTGATTTGGCAGAGAACTGGCTGTGTGAACTCCGAGGACCCCCCAGCAGTCACCCCCGTGTTTCTCATCACCCCAGGAGAGCTCCCTGGAGCAGCTTCCCTGGAGTTACCGGGAGAAGACCCGCTTCGGCCGCCTGGCCCAGGACCTGGTTGAAGAGCTGGTTGCCTCCTGTCGGAGAAAGCCATTTGCACTGGTCTGTGGCTCGGCCGAGTTCACCAAGGACATGGCCAGGTGCTTGTTGCATGCAGGCCTGGCCGAGGACTCCTACTTCCTCTTCTAGGCCTGACCTCCCCTCCAGAGCCCAGGCCAGGGGCCTGCCAGTGGGATGCAGGGAGTAGCACAGACAGAAATCAAGAAATGTGGACAGAAGGCCACCGCTGACTCGCCAGGCGGCCTTGGGTGGCCATCTTTCCTTGTGTGCACTCTGCTTCTCGTCCGCCCCACAGTTACAGACTCCCTCAGGCCAGTCCTGCTGTGTGGAGGGGGGTGGGCTGCAGGGGTGCCAGCGGGTGGAGGCAGCAACCAGCCTGGGCATCAGGGAGGACGCCTGGTCCAGGGCGGTGGGAGTTGGTGGGAGAAGGGCTAGAAGAGCTCCCCTGACTCCTCAGGGTAGAGGGCTCGTGCGGGGCCCTGTCCGATCGTGCCCTGAATGTCTGCTCCAGAGTCTGCTTCCCCGGAGGCTGCGTGTCCCTGGGGGCCGCAGGGCTGGCTCAGGTGAGGTGTCCGTGAAGTATTCAGGGGATGGCCACAGCGGCAGCTGAGAGCTCTCTGGAGGAGGAGCTTGCCTTATGTACTCCAGGGCCATGAGCCTGACTCAGGGAAGGTCATGGACCCTGTGACCTGACCACCTTCTCAGAGCGAGGTGGGGCCCGTGTTACCCCGTTCCACTGGGAATGACTTCACTCTCAGTCGCCCTTTCCTGGCTAGAGAGCCCAGCCCAGAGTCCTTTTTCCAGCAAAAGAAGCACAGCCACAAACGCCCCTCCCTCTTGCAGGCAGCCAGCTCAGCCCTCCCTTCAGCTCTGGTGCCCTGGCGACGGTTGCTATGGAGATCTAAAGATAGAGCAGGAGTCAGGAGACCTGGGTCCTTCTCCCTGCTCTGCCCACTGAGTGGAGGCTGATCCGTATCCACCCACCCCTTCGCTCCACACCCACCCCCTCCATCCTGCATGGGGCATGCCCTCCCCAGGGAAGCCAGTGCCCCTGGGCACGCACTGCAGTTAATGAATTCTGCTTTCCTCAGCCTGAGCCCCAGAGCACTGTGCCCGCTCAGGCTGGCTACAGGCATTCCCAGAATCAGAACATTAAGTCACAGACTCTCAGAATGAGCGAACCACAGAATTGTGGAGTTAGAATTTTACAGCCATGGAATCACCGTCCTCGTCGTATCAGAGATTCAAGTTCAGGACTCCAGAGAGCATCCAGTCTGCCAGACCCTGTGTCCACAGGGAGACCAAGGCCCAGGGAGGCCAAGTGGCCTGACGCAGGCGAGCAGTTCCCAGCAGGGCCAGCCCCAGAAGCCAGGTCTCCCAGAGGCAGCCCTGTGCTCAGAGCTCTGAGCCAGTGGTTTCCGTGCTGGGCTTGCAGGCATGATGGTTCCTGGCCTGGCAGCAGGGAAGGGATGGCCAGGCGGGGTCTCCAGGCCCCCCTTCACCCAGATCAGTCTCATTTTTATCCTATTTATGTCTTGGGGCTTGGATTCATTTTCATTTGTGCAAAAAGGATTTCCTTGCACTGCCCAAAAAGTTGCAACAAATCTCTGTGCTGTGCCATGTTCAGTAAATAATCATGACAAGCATTTGGAGGATGGTGCCAAAGGTGTCAGACTGTCTCCCAGGCAGAGTTCCATGGTAGTGTGGGGGTGGCACCCCCCACCTACCCGTGGGGATACGGAATGTGCCCGTAACCAGAACCCCATGCACACGACTACACTAAAGGCTCTGAACGGTCCGGGGTGAAGAAACTTCATTTTGATTTTGTTGAACCCAGAGATCCCCAAACTTATTTAACTATAGAGCATTTTTACCCACTGGAATCTTTTGAGACCCGCGGCCCATGGAATATGCTCTGGGAAATGCTGGTCTGTTGCAGAGCCTCTCTCAGCACAGCGATGTATGAGAGGGCTGTGCCCTGTGGCTCGGGCAGGACACCGTCCTCCCTCGGGGCCGCGGGAACCTGGGTGTCTTCCTCCGAGCTTGCTCTCCTTCAGTCAGCACATCTCACGGACACTTCCGGAGGGCCTGCTGGGAGCCAGACTCTTTCCGGCACCAAGGAAACAGCAGTGAAAAGGCAGGTGCAGTTCTGGCAAGCTCCACCGGGGAGCCTACGGCCCGAATGGAGAGCAAGAATTAAGCCAGTGGTTGAGCGAGGGATGAGTGTTCTAGACGGGGAGATAGGGAGTGCTAGGAGAGTGGGGGGCAAGGGTTTGTGGCCCTACCCGGGAGAGGGCCAGGACACGCCTCCACACAGAGGGTGGAGACTTCAGAGCTAATTCCTCACTCATAAGGGTGATAGGTTGGGGGTCGACGCTTGAGGGGTGAGGAGTCTGGAGCAGTTAGTGTGTGTGCCTTTGTCCCCTGTAGATACTCGGTTTGTGGCTGTTAGACAAGGCCACCCAGTGGTACCCATCAGCCCCACCCCCACACTGCTCTGTGTGGCCTGGGTACTGGTGGGGTCTCTTACTGTGGGTTGTTGGGAGGGCCCCAGCCATGCCCTTGGTGCCAGGATGCCAAAGGGCTCACTCTTACCATCCGGAAACCTGAGAGCTCATGGGTGCCGTGCCTCGTCAGATGCTGAGTGAGTCCAGGGAGAGGACTGGTTGGGATGTGTGAGGGTGGACCTGTTTGCATGGGGGGCGAGGTCCCGTCCCTGGCCCGTTCCCACCACTCCCCTGATAACGCGCCCACTGCACATCGGGGAGCTGTGCTGTCAGGGCTGGCAGCGAACACGACCGCTGCCTCGCTGTGTTTGCCTGCGCCACTTGGCCCCCCTCGTTGCTCTCCCAGCCTCCAGCCTCTCCCCCACGCCCCCTCACACTGCAGCCAGACCGACTTTTTTTATTGTGGTGAGAACACTTAACATGAGATCTACCCTCTTAACACATTTCCAAGTGTACAGTGCATTGTTGTTGACTGCAGGTGCAGACCTCCAGAGCTCATTCAGACCACTTCTGCTCTCACCCACGAACGGAGCCTGTCGGTCCCTTGCTCAGTATCCTCCAAGGGCTCCCCTCTCCCCTCAGGACACAGCCTCTCAGCTCTGTTTACCTTTCCAGACTGACTTTACGTTACCGACTCCTTGTCCCCCACCCCCAACTCCTATGCTCCCAACCAGTCATTCCCTTCACATCCATGTGCTGCTCCCTCTGCCTGCCACCCTGCCGTCCTCCTGTCACCACTTGCCTTGGCCTCCTCGTCTTTCCAGGGCTCAGCTGAGCGTCACCTCCTCCAGGAGGCCGCGCCCGCCTCTGCCACCGCAGGCTGGGCTAGTGCGCAGTCCCGTGCGCTCTCCTGCTGTTGCGCCTCTCAGAGCGTCTCGTCCGCAGCGGGCACGCGGGGGCCCGCACCGTGGCCTGGCCATCGTGTCCCTGGGTGGGAGTGTGCTCAGCACATCCTGCATGTCAACTACCTGAAAAATAAACAGCTGATATTCATGGGGTACTTTACAGGTTGCAAAATGCTTTTTCATCTACACTGAAGCATGTAATTGTCACCAAAATGCATGCTATTTCAGTACCCCAATTGCCTGATGAGGAAACTGACCTTCTGAGATGTTAGGCGGTTCTCCAAGGCCACGTAGGGGCACACACGCTGTGACTGTTGCAGTGGTCGTGTGCGACCCCTGAGTGCTCCAGGAGGTGTGTGTGAAGATTTTCATCGCTGCACTGTTTGAAAGAGCAAAGAATGAAAGAGTACCTACTCTCCAGCAGACGGACAATGGAGAAATGAACCGTTCTGTAGAGATTCGTAACTACTGAGTGAAAAGCAATTGTAAAAGGAAAGCTATAGTGAGATAACCATATTTGGAAAGTTTAAAAACACAAAAGGGTGCCAAATGCTCAGGAAGGAGATCCAGGGACAGTGGTCACCTCTGGGGATAGAGGGAAGGGAATGGGGTGGCGTGGGTGCAGGGCTTTTATCTTTGTCACTTCACTATAAGCACACTGAGCCCTGACTGGGGTGGCTCGGTCGGGCGTCGCACTGCAGGGCGAAGGGCTGCCCGCTGGACTCCCGGTCGGGGCACATGCCTGGGCTGTGGGTACCGTCTCCAATCAGGGCGCATGCGAGAGCCGGCCAATTCCCTCTCTTTCTTCCTCTCTCTCTCTCTCCCTCTCATTCCCTTTCTCTAAAGAGGAGTAAATAAAATATTTTTTTAAAAAAAGAATATTTGAAATGAGTATGGTCAAATAGGAACATCTGGTGAATCTGGGCAATGGGTTCCACCTTTTTTGTGTTGGAAATATTCCATAATTAAAGAAACTAGAGGCTTAAAAACATTCATTCCCCCTCCCCCACCTCAGGTTTGCTGTGTCCCTTAATGCCCAAGGTTTTGCGTCTCATGTGAAACAACCTGTGAGCACCTGCTGTGGGCCGGCCCGGTCTAAACGTGGCAGCGGCAGTATGAACGATGTCCAGCACTGTAGTTTGCATGCAGCTCCTGCTCGTCCCTCTTCTCTTCCTCGTGAACTCAAACCAGAGCGACTTTCTGGGCATCACAGGTTGGGATTGCTTTTTCCTTCTTTTTTAAAAAAATTATTTATTTTTAGAGAGTGGGGAAGGGAGAGAGAAAGGGAGAGAAACATCAGTGTGTGGTTGCCTCTCACGTGGCCCCCACTGGGGACATGGCCTGCAACCCAGGCATGTGCCCTGACTGGGAATTGAACCAGCGACCCTTTGGTTTGCAGCCCGCACTCAATCCACTGCGCCACACCAGCCAGGGCATTTTCCTTTTTAAAAATGTTGTTCCTTTTCATGTGAGGCAGGCCTGGGATTGTGTAAGTCCTCAAAGCAAGTAACTTGGCCTCTCGGATCCTCGGTGTTCTGTACACAAAATGAGGCTGTAGCACATCTCCCAGGGGTGTGTGACAGTAACGGGAATGTGCGTGACGCCCAAGCATGACACCTGGCACAGAGCGGGTGAGGACCTGGTCCCCTTCTGTCCTTGCCCTGGTAGCCCTTCTCAGCAGTGCCCGGCTCATGGCTGGCCTCTCAGGATAACACCTGTTCTCAAACTTTTCACTGTCAGAGACTTCCCTTTTTCTTATTTTCCCCATGCGTTGGAAGATTTTGATCCTAAATTGCATGTATTAAGACATTATTAATTTATCTCCCATTTCTTATTAATCAAAGACATAGATAGCTGTCCCTCCGAGCTTCTGATCTGTACAGGCAGCTGGGAGAGCACGTGGGTGCTGTAATTCCAGCCAGAGGCAAAGCCACTCAACAGTGTGTGTGGTCGGGCCGCCCGAGGAGGGGTGAATGTAGGTACAGCACACTTGTTCTCTTGTAGCTGACCGTGAGCTGTGGAGGCTGCTGGCCTTGCCTGGGTGGGCGCTGCTTTGACTGGTGGATGAGGTGGCAGATGAGCTGGGGCTGAGTTTTCAGGGCCACGCTCTAGCATGAGGCCGCGAGCGGGGCCCAGACCGCTCACCCCACGGAGCTCACTCTGAACAGATGGCGTGCATCCGCGCCATGCAGGAGAGTATGGGGTTCACACAGTGGGAGGTGGCAGAGCCGTCTGTGTGCAGGTCCCACAGGCTCTGGCTGGAGACTACCATATCGTCCTGCCCCTTGCTTCCAATGCTGGCAGAGCTTGTATGGGGCGGGATGGCAGCCTTGACCAGGTCTTGGATCTGGGCACTCAGCACTGCAGCAGGTGGGCACCCTGGGCTGGATGACAGGCCGCACTGGCCAGCTTGGAGGGCCTGGATGCAGGAGAACTTCACCTCCAGCCTGGTGGACCACAAGGGAACCTAGAGGGAGGAAAGGAGGGAGGTGATGGTGGGGGGGTGTTTGCAATGAGGAACATGGAGTTAGGGCCTAGTGTGTTGAACATAAGAGTCCCAAGTTGGAGCACACGACTGGGACATTGGGACGGAAAACGGAATGCAGAACCTGGGACATGAGAGGATGACTTTACAACTGTGTGCTACTGTGCAGGATTATTAACCTGGCTTCCTAGCGGCTCAGCCCTAAGTGCCCTAGGGCTTGTGGCC
Organism: Micronycteris hirsuta; assembly: GCA_004026765.1. Classification (NCBI taxonomy): domain Eukaryota; kingdom Metazoa; phylum Chordata; class Mammalia; order Chiroptera; family Phyllostomidae; genus Micronycteris; species Micronycteris hirsuta. The sequence goes on from PVJI01000420.1 coordinate 87,726, forward strand.
CTGCCTCCTCTCCCTCCCCCGCAGGCCCACACCTGCTTCTGGATGGTGCCGTTGGACCACTGATGGCTCAGCAGGACCTGCAGAGCTGCAGCCAAGCTCCTGAAGACGTCTGGTTCTGTAAAAGTGAAAGTGGGCATGGAGGCAAACAACACTTACTGAGTGTCTACTGAGTGCCAGGTTTTGGTCTTCTGTGCCAGGCTGAGCTTGCCCCACAGCTGGGAGGTGATTCAGGGAAGCATGTGGTAAGGGACTGGGGAAGGAAAGCCAACAAAGGGTGTGACGAGGGGCAGGTTACGCCGTGGGCAATTGGAGCTCATCTGCGGGGTCCGGCCATAAGACTGCTAAATGCTCTCGAACTCTCCATACAAGGGGTATATTTATCCACCAATGTCCATCATCCCTCAGGGGCTGAGCCTTGCTCCCTGTGCACCAGCTCTTGCATTTGTGGCCTCCCAGTGGTGCCTCTGTGCCTGGCAGCCAGAGATGCCCTCAGGCAGAGAGATGCAGGAAGCCTGGTGCAAGTAGGAAATTTCTTCGGGTTCCTCCGGGTAATCTGGGCACGTCAACAATGTCTGCTAAGTTATCTCACTTCTCGTCATCTTCAGAGAGCAGTAGCCTCCCTATTTTGTAGGCAGAGAAACGAAGGCTCAAGAGGTAAAGCAGCTGGCAGGGAAAGTGGTGCTCTTGCAGGAGGGCAGGCCTCCACCGCGTGTCCGCTCCTACCCCACCACCCATCAGGTGCGACGTCTGACCAGTGAGTGTTGCACTGGCATCAGCTGAACGAATGAATGAATGAATGAATGACCTGGTGGAAGGCACAGGACTGTAGGTTAGCTGCTGCTCTCCTGTAAAATGCAGATGGGACTTTCTTTCCTCCCACGGCTGCTTTGAGGAATACAGGCAATTGTGTAAGTGAAGAGCCCAACGTTGTGCCTGGCCCGCAGTGGGGCCTCCATGTGTGTTAATTCCCTTCCACCCCGCCCTCAGCACAGCAGGGGGTCTCTACCAAGCTGTGAACCTTCGTGCCCAGCTCAATGACCACCTTCAGGGAGCTGCCCCTGAACCTCCAGAAGAAGGGCCTCAGGGAGTCCCCAGAATGTCTCCACTGGCTCTATCCAGCCAGTCCTGAAGCCCGTCCAGGGGTCCCCCCCCCCCCGTTAACTCAACAAAGCACAGTGGTACCTCGCCCTACTTCTATGTCATCCCAGAGACGACACACTCTCAGTCACTGTCTGTCTCGTGTTTTCAGCCTCGCCTTCAAGAGCTGCGCACAACTTGTGGACGCTCCTTTCTCACCTCCCTTCGCTCCTCAGCCCACTGCCATCTGGCACCGCCCTCCGCATGCTCTCGACAAGGTTCCTGGCACCCAAGAGGTTATTTTTCCGCAGCATTCTGTGCTGCCGTCAATCCCCTCCTTTCTGGGCCTCGGTTTCTTCAATGGCGTAACAATTCCTGCCTCCCCAGATTATTCTGAGGACTAAATAACTCCTTCATTCAAGTATTCAGCAAACATTTCTGAACACCTGCTGTGTGTGTGCAGGCTTTCTGCTGGCTCCGAGGACCTGACGTCAGAGGAGTCCAGTCCCCCGGGGGCACAGACACAGTTATAATAAACGTGAGACAACCCAGCACTCCGCCTGACACCTGGTGGACACTCAGTGACATGGGGCCCTGTCTCCTTTTGGCCTTCTCTGGGTCTCAGAGAATGGGTGGGGAGAAGGGGTGGACTCGGTCTCTGAAGTCCCCTCTAACTCTGACAGTCCAAGGCCCTGGCCCGCCCGCCCTTGGGTTTCTCGGCCCCTCCTCCACAACGAGCCCGTCTCTCTCACTCTGAGCTCCCACGTGAGCCTGCGTGCAGCCGGGCGGCCCCAGGGGCTGGGCATGGCAGTTTCTGTGTCTGGGCTTTTCGAAGTACAGCTGGTCCCCCTTCTTGATGGGGCACTGGAAGTGCTGCTTCCCTGACCAGAATTGTCAGTGGCCTGAGGGACAAGTTGGAGGGACCAGAGCTGTCAATGAAGAAGGCTACAGGGACCACACCAGGCACCTACAACCCGTTACCCCAGTCTGCACCAAGCTTAGCCCCCTTAACTCCCCTCGCCCCCCACGAAGGGCCTCCGCGTGGGGAGACTCAGTGCCATGGGAAGAACACAGACTTTCGAGTGGTCAGATTGTGTCAAGTTTCCGCTCTGCCACTAAGCAGCTGTGTGATCTTGGGCGAATCATTCATTTCTCTGAATTTCAGTTTCCTCACTTGTAAACTAGGGATACTTTTACTCCATCTCTCAGCAGATCTTCATTGAATACTTAATCTGCACCATGGGCCGCGTCACAGTAGTGACAAAATATAGATCTTTACTCTCAGTGATCACATGCTGGTGGGGAGACAGACAGTAAACAGCCGGGAGTCCCAATCAGGGCAGCGCTGCCCCCCAGGGGGCCTTGGGGATGTTGGGGGCACTAACGCCTCCTCACAGACCTGTAAGGATTAAGTGGGATAATGTGTACAAGTAGTGAGTATTGTCCTGGCACACAGTAGGTGTTCAATCAATGCCTGTTGATAAATGAACTAATAAAAGCAATTCTCTCTGAGCCCTGATTACCAAACAGTGAAATAGAGCTGATAATCCTTACCTTGCAAAGTCGTTACGAAGATTTCTAATTTTGTTTAAATTAATGAATTTAAATTAATAAGTAGAGCTTACTATATGCCATATACTCTTCTTCTAAATCCTTCACAAATATGAACTCATTATTCTTATTTTACAGATGAGGAAACTGAGGCACAGAGGGGGAGGTTAAGGAACTTGCTCAAGGTCACATAGCTTGGATATGGCTGGATATGAATGTACCTGGCGAACCGTAGGAGCTCAATAGTTGCTTTATTTTGTGGGGCAGGGAAGTCTTAGGCTTGGTATCCTGCCAGGCAGGGAGCTTTGGAAGGCCCCACGCGGAGCTGTTGTTGGTGCGTGAGATCTGGTGTGAGTGCGTTGCTCAGGTGTGAGTGTGGTAGGAGGGGCTGGAGGGGCTGAGGACAGGAGGGCTCAGAGGGTGAGAGGAGGAAGTACCGCCCCCCAGACAACAACTCGGGGACCCTGCTCCTGAGACAGCCACCGCAGCAGCCTCTCCTGAGACAGGGAAGGACTCCAAGGCAATTTCCCCTTATGTAACTGAACTTCCTCTAACTGTTCCCAGAGAAACCCTGGTTCTTCTTGCCGACGCAGGAAAGACTTACAGGTCAAAGCTTGTTGGCACAAGCGAAGTTTATTAGTGCCAAGTTCTAATGGGACAGCAAAAGCAAGGGTGGCAACAGCAAGGGTAGCCAGAGGCGGGGTGACCAGAGGCCGAATAGCCAAAAAAGGGGTGTCCAGAGGCCAGCTAGCCAGGTCACCCCCCACCCCCAACATTTAGCAAGAGACCAAGAGAGTGAGTCCTTTGTTCTGAGGACTTACATAGTTGGTGGGATGGGGTGAGAAAGTTACATTTTGATTGACGGGTAAAGGTGGTGCCAGCTAACCCCAGGGAGACGTGACCGCCCAAACATAAGTAAGTGTGTGTGGGTTCCGTTAGCCCCAATCTGTATCTTGCTTCAGACTCTATTTGTTTATTTTTTTTAAAGATTTTATTTATTTATTTTTTGACAGATGGGAAGGGAGGGAGAGAGGAAGAGAAACATCAATGTGTGGTTGCCACTTGAGTGCCCCCAACTGGAGACCTGGCCTGCAACCCAGGCATGTGTCTTGACTGGGAATCGAACCAGTGACTCTTTGGTTCTCAGATCAGCACTCAGTCCACTGAGCCACACCAGCCAGGGCTCTATTTGTTCATTTCGCATATGTGACAGGAGGCAGGCAGTTAACCAAAGGTGTTTTAGGGGCTTTTCTTTGGGCGCTGTAGCTCCTCCCCCTTTCTCTCCATTCCAGGCCTTGGGATGAATACACAGCCTCAAGGTTTTCCTTCTCCCAGCTAGTGGAGCTGACACACGCAGACTTCCAAGGGCTGCCCCTCCTGCACTGTGGTGGTGTTTGGAGTGCCCGGCAACCTTCCTGAACCAGGCACAGGATGACGGGCTCAACAGGAGGGTGCCTTTGCCTCCTGCATCCAGTTCTTTATTAGATTGCAATGGTGAGGGCCCTGCCTTTATTTCCCCTCTGGCTGCTCATTCTGCTGTAACAGAAGATGTGGGCTTGTTGAAGATCCAGGCTGGGCCCAAAGAGCAGGGCTAATTGACCCTCGAGGAGGAGTGGGGAGGGCAGTTGGGCCAGCAAGAGGCTTCCTTCGTGAGCCTCCCTCCCCCTCTGCCCCTTGGCCTAGCACATCCTCCTCCAGGACCATCTCAGGCTGCACTAGGGGGTGACCCTGCCTGGTGGCTCAGAGCACCAGCCTTGCAGCTCCGCAGTCCTGGGTCTGCCACTTGCAGGGCGTGTGATCCTGACCCTCACTTCACTCCAGCTTCTCCATTTGTGCAGTTGGCGGCGATGCTGTCTGCTCAGGGGGTGGCATGAAGGTTGAATGATGCGACCCCCAGGAAGCGCTTCGCCAAACAGCCAGCTCAGTGCACGGCCACTGTGGTCACTGCTCCGGGTGTCAGGCAGCTCTCATCCACCTGTAAACACAGACCCGGTGGGCACAGCTCTTTGCGGCTTACAGAGCCCTTTTGCCTCTCAGACCCTGCATTCAGGCCTCAGGCAGCCCAGCAAGGAAGAGCAGGAGTGGTGTCCTCGCTTCACACGTGTGGGACCTGGGGCTCCGAGGGGGGCGTGAGCCACTTGCCTGAAGTCACACAGCCCATCAGATGTGGCACGCAGCTCCAAACCCAGGGAGTTCCTAGTCCAAACCCCTGATCGCGCCACTTGATCTGTGCGTAATGGCAGTGGCCCAGAAGCTCCCACGAGGGGCCTGTTCTCTCCCTGACCCCCAGCTCCGGCCCTGTCCTGGGGCTGTGGGTGCCCATACTGCTCCGTTGTTGCTCCAGGGCAGGCCCTTTGCCACACTGGCCCTTGGTTTTATCGTTTGTAATGTGGGGACAGCACCCTCTTCCCTGGTGGGATGGGAGGTTCAGTGGAAGGGCCTAGAGCAGGGCGGGGCGATGCTCTTCACTTTCTTCCCATTGGCCCAGTAATGGAGGCTGTGCAGGCCATGCCCTCGTCCGGGGGCTCTCAGGACACCTCATCCTTGGCCCTTCTGGTCTGGGAAATCATTCCCAGGTGTGGCCTTCACACCCCAGCCTTTGGGAACAGAGACAGGGTAGAATGACTGTGAGAGAGAAATGGAGACTCAGAGAGACAGGAGCAAGGAGGAGGGGATATGTCTTCCTCCTCCCAGCAAAGTCCGAGCCCTGGAGCTGGTGTGTGGCTCCCAAGGGTGGGAGGAACCAGCAAGACCCCAGTGGGCCTTGTCCTGCTGTCCCCGGGCTTCCACCCCCCTCCACTACCAGCCCTGGCTCTTTCAGGGAGTGCCTTGTCCTGCCTTCCCGATGGCTAACTTTCCACCTCTCTCCCTGACCCTTCAACTCTGTCTCGCTCTGCTGGTTGTTTTCTCTGTATTCCCACCCCCTTCTCCTTCTCCTCATCATATAGGGCCCCACCCACCCCCACACCCCTGTGCACACTGTGCTGCCCCGCCCCCTGCCCCCGGGCTTCTGTCCAGCCCAGCAGAGGGATTCAGAGGTGCAGTTCCCAGCAGGCAGGGCCAGCCCCTGCAGACCGAGGGTGTGGTGTTCCCTGACCATTCCTACCTCCTATCCTCTGCCTCCAGGACCATGCTCATGGGAAGACCCCCAAGTGCCCAGGGCTCTGTTAATGGAGAGACGTGGCTCCCTGGGGCCCAACCAGAAACCCCCAGGGTGGCTGCCTCCCTGCTCCCTATCCTCTGCCTCCCCTTTTCACCACCCAGACCTTTGTGGAAAAGGGAGGCGTTAGGCAGCACCCTTGCTATCCCCTGGGCACCACCCCTATGCTCAAGCACAGGGACAGAAAGTAGATATGAAGCCAGAACTGGCTTCATGCGGAGCAGGTTCAGATGAGCACCCCAGGACTGTGCGCACATGCGTACTCAGAATCAGGGTCACTCAGGCGCAGATATGTGTCCCTGGAGGTGGTAGTTGTACACAGAGACACAGACCGGTACACCAGCAGATAGCTGTGTCCTTGTGTGGAGAGGCACATATCTCCTGAGATTGTCATGAATGCGAGCAGCTGTGACATTTGCAGAGACACGGATCCACACCTAGTGAGGGACAGGAGTCCCACAGAAGTCTTTGCTTAGATCCAGAGAGAGCTGGGTACATGTGGTACCCAGCTGTCTCTGCACGGACACAGAGACATGTGTGTACACAGAAGCAGAGTGTGTGTGATGTGTGTGACCCACATCTACACATGAAGATGAGCATGTGAACAAAGAAACATACATGAGGCACAGTGATGGGTGCAGCTATCAAAGTACATATCCACACCCAGAAATGGACAGTCACCTGCAGAGACTGGCATGGTGGTACCGATGCATAGACACTAAGATGGGCTCATGTACCTGAGGGTGTGGTTCATGGCCAGGTGCCCCCCGAGATGGACAAGTCTGCACAGTGACAGAGCAGGCACACAGGGTGGCGAACAATCCCCCCAACCCCGCTAGACATGCAGCACCCCATCAGGGCCAGCCCGGCATCCCTCAGCTCTGGGACGCTGCAGAGCCAGCCGTGGAGAGGAGGGCTGTCTCTCTGCTAAGGCACCCCGGGAGTTTGAGGGCGGCCTGCAGCACTGGGGGCATGCTCCCTGGCAGGCCCCCAGGTGCCCAGGGCTGGCTGTCCTGTGAGCAGCATCTGTGTCCTAGCAACCCTGGCGGGCAGTTGGCAGCGCCTTTGTTGGGTCTCCACCACCTCCTCTGGGGACAGAGGAGAGAAGGCTGCTGATTGGGGGGAGGGGCTGCCAGGTAAGGGAGGCCTCACTCAGAGGTGAGTTCAAGGGCAGGGTTAGGGTTAGAAAGAAAAGCGCATGAAGATCTGAGGCCAGTTTAGCGTTTGGAGCTCACACAAGTGTGATGCAGGGTAAGGGGGAGCATGCGCCGAGCTCGCGAGGTGTCCGGCACTCTGCCACACACCCGAGGGTCTCAGCCGTTCCACCCTCACAGCGCCCCCCGCAGGGATATGCCGTTCTCATTTCACAGGTGAGGAAGCAGAGCCCCCGAGGACCTCAGTGTCTTGTCCAACATCACACAGCCAGCAACTGCCAGAGACTTGATTGGAACCCACATGGTCCTGGTTCTAGGAGCTTCATGCCTAACCGCCAGACCACCCTGCCACTTGTGCTTTGCTTAAAAATGAACACGGGCTCTAATGCGTAGGACACTTCCCAGCTGGGTGTCCTTGAGCAGTTCCGTCCATAAATGGCAGCTGAGCACTTAGGGTTTGCTGGGGAGTGGGGTGCAGTGGGGACAGAGACAAGTGAGAATTCGTGTTCTGGGCTAAGCCCAATGCTGGGCACGGGGGTGGAAGCCCGGGAGACAGTGGGTGTTCACAGAAAAACCAGCCAGAGCGCAGTGCTGGGCGTGTGCCCAGTGAGGGGCACGGTCCTAGCTCGGGGTGGGGTCATGACAGCTCCCTGGAGATGGTGACAGTGTTCTGAAGGACAAGTTGAGTCTGTCAGGGGAAGGTGGAGCAGAAAGAAGGGCTGCCGTGGCTCAGGGGACAGCACGAGAGAAGACGTGGGAGACCTACCAGGTGGCTGGGATGTGGAGCTCAACGCAGGGACAAAGTCTGGGGCTTCAGGACTAAACTCGAAGTCAGCCCTGAAGAGGCCTGAACATCAAGCGGAAGACTTTGGATTTTATCCTGAGCGGAGGGGGGACATGGTCAGATGAACGTTCTAGAAAGAGTTTTATCACAGTAATAGCAGCAGTCTTATGGATGGCTCAGTTGACGGCTGTCATGGCCCTGCCCGCATCCTGCGACACTCACCACTCCCAGGCATTCAGACGCTGTGCCTGCAGCCCCTGGACTACTGCTCCTGGTTCACAGGCAGGCTGGGGGTGCCCAGGGTGAGGCCCTCGGCAGCCTATGCGCGGGGACAGCAGGCAGTTGGTAGACCGACACTCCACTTCCTCACCCCGCGATGGAAGAACTTGCGGTGGTAGTCTACACTGTCTCTGGGGTGCCCATGGGGGTCAAGCCTCGTCTGTCCCCAACAGCAAGCTGCTCACAAACACTCCCTGAACTGGCTGCTTTTCACCCCCATCTCAATCCCCCACTTCCACACCCGGGCCTGCTGGGGTCCTTCCTGATACAAACCACTTGCCCTTCAGTTCTTGTCAAAGGTCTTCCTGTGGAACCGCCGGGCCCAAGACAGCGGCTGGAACCCGTGTGCCCCAGGGCTGCCCTCTCTGCGATGGGAAAAGTCTCATACGCATGTTCTATGGGAGGCTCCCAGCAACTTGGCCAGCACTTAGTAGGGACTGGGCTAGCTCCTTCTCACACATAGTGGTTGTTTCATACAAGCACCCGTCCCCTCAGACTGCCCAGGACAGCTGAACCTTTGTTCCTGCCAATCAAGCCCTACAGGTAAGCGGATCCCTCAGGCCTGACTATTCCTGATGCTCTTCGCTGAACACCTTCCAGGTGGCCTCCCACGCTGGCTACAAAGGGCTCCCTGGGGACCTCCCGACAAAAGGACGGGCCAGAGGCAACATGAGGTCTGGCAGATGGACATCTGAGTTCCTCTGAGGTAAGTAAAAATCATATGCACTCCTAAGCACGGAGCCAGGAGCTGGCCAAGACCCCCATACATCATCCCACCCACCAACCTGCAGCCACCACGCCGCCCTGCCTCATGGTGGAGGGGGCTGCGTCTCAGAGAGGCTGGGCCACTTTCCCCGGCAGCGGCAGCGGGTGGGAGCGCAGGGGCTCAGACCTCGTCTGTCCAAGCAGAGCCCAGGCTCCTCGCTGGGAGGCAGGAACGCACTGCGTTCACCCCAGATGTCCCATGCCTGGTGCAGGCTCTGGGCAGAGGCTCTGAGGAAGTGAGCGTTGGGCCGAGCCGAACCGAACGGGCCCCAAGAGGAAGTGGAAAGCTCCTGTTTCCCGTTGGACGCCGAGCCCCGCGGGCAGTTCTGCAGCCTTGCCCCAAGCGTGAGCTCTGGCGCTGAGGGATGTTCGAGCAAGGTGTGTGGATCACTAAAGGAGTGAACACCAATATTCTTGGCCAGAATTTAATCTGTGACTGTGTTAGGGGTTGCACCATGTGATTACCCCGTTCTGTCACTCCTGCCATACCCTCCCATGACACAGGCATTTCCATGGTCAGCTGCCTGCCACCACCTCCCCTCGCCCTCCCTCAGAGCTCAGCTAAGTGTGTCTGAACGATGCTTGTCCCACGTGTCCCACTATTCAGAGGTTCTCCCTGCAGCAAGCGCCCTCTGGGTGCCTTTGCGTGTTACCGCGTTTCGTGCCCACAGCAGCCCTGTGGGCAGGGCTGAATGGTCCCACTGCGCAGATGGGTAAGGCTGAGACCCAGAGGAATTAGGTCACTTGTTCCAGGTCTCCTGGCAAGTTAGAGGCGGACCTGGGGTGGATCCCAGCTCTGTCTAGCCCCAGACTCATGCCCTCCCTCCACCACCAAGCTCCCTCCCAGCCCCAGCTTGCTTCCCTCCCGGGTGCAGCATGGCCAGTGCAGATCTCAAGACGTGTAAACCTGGTGAAGCCTGGTGACACTGGATCCGTCACCTTAGGGTGGAGTGAGGGAAGCACCTGGGGATCAGCTTACTAATTCGAGGGGCCAATGAATTATTCACACCACCATTAACTTGGAGGCCCTTTCAGCCTCACCTCTCTTTCCCCTGCTTTGGACCCTCAGACCCTGGCCTGCAGACCTGTGGGCCCCCCGAGAGAAGATGCTGTCACAGCTGGGGTCCTGCCTGCTGCTGGCAGTGGCACTGCTGGGCCCAGGACCCGGGGCCCGAGCCATGAAAGGTAGGAGGAGCTCCTGGCGACAGGCAGGAGTGGCAGGGACAGGGGAGTGGGCAGGCAGCAGAGGGGGCCTCGGGAGATTTCTGTGTGGGAGGCCAGAAAGCAGGAGGCCTTTTCGGGGAAGCTGGCTGATTGAGGATGTATTTGCTTCTGAGGTGGGGGAGGACAGTATTTACTGAGTGCCTGCTATGTGCTGGGTGCTTTACGTTTATGATTGTGTTTAATCTTCACAACAAACTTCAAGGTGGGTATTAGACCCCGTTTTACAGATGAAGAAACTGAGGGTGAGAGAGGTTAAGTAACCTATCCCAGCCTGCGTGGTTACCAAGGGCAAAGGGAACGGTTCAGAGAACCGGTACAGGTCTCTTGCTGGAAGGAGCCTTCGATCCGCTCCTGAGAGCCCGCTGTTCTTCCCGCTGCCAGCCGGGTGAAATCAGAGTTCCCTGGGGTGGCAGTGAGCACGCTCCCAGCGCGGCTCCGATTTCTGTGCAATATCCAGCCTCAGTGCACTCTGTCCCCAGGGCATCCTGCGCCACGCCCCTTCCCCCCAGGGGGCTCCTCCACCTGGAGCATCCTTTTGTCTTTTTCCACCAGAGAACAACTGGCTCATCCGTCAGACTAAGGTCAAACGCCACCTCCTCCAGGAATCTATCCTCCATCAAAAATTAAGGTCATGGCCTGGCTGGTGTAGCTCAGTGGATTGGGCGCGGGCTGGGAACCGGAGGGTCCCAGTTCGATTCCCGGTCAGGGCACATGCCTGGGTTGCGGGCTGGGTCCCCAGTGGGGGCCATGTGGGAGGTAGCCATACATTGCTGTTTCTCTCCCTCTCTGTATCCCTCCCTTTCCCTCTCTCTAAAAATAAATAAATAAAATCTTAAAAAAAAAAATTAACGTCAAACGCCACCTCCAGGAAGCTGTCCGAGTCCCTTCTTCAACTGCAGATGCTCCTGGAACCCTCTGCCAGCACTGCTCCCAGGCCGTTTGGAGCTGCTCTGGCCCTCTGAGCCAAGTGTGTGTGCCTGTGAAGGGAAGGCAGTCTCATTCACATGTGTGCAGTTGGGGATCAGCAAATAGCTGCCAGTGCCTCATTTTCCTACAGGCTCAAGGGGGGCTCAGGAAGGAAACGTAACTGGTCAGTCACCTAGCTGGTGGCACAGATGGGCTGGACACCCAGATGTCTCAGTCCATGCCTAGGTAGTGGGAGGAGCCAGCTGTTCCCATTTTCCAGCCACCTGGGCTTCGGTGACCTTGGGGTGACCTTGGGGGTCAGTGCCTGGCTAAGTCCTGGGCCATGAGAGTTCGCCTCTGACTCTGTCATTGTGTGACCTGTCCGGTGGGCAGGGCTGGGGGAAGGACAGGACAGCTACTGGGCAGACTGCCCCTCTGTCCTCTTGCCATAAGGCATGAGTCAGACACCATCCCTGCCTGACCTGCTCCAGGGGCCAGCAGGGAGCTAAGAATGTGAACCGGGTGTAAGCCTTGCAGCCCTTGCGTGGCTTTATATCATCCCTGCTCACAGCTACCCAGCCAGGGAGGTGTCATTGTCCCCACTTCACAGATGCATGACTGAGGCTCAGGAGGATAAATGACAGGGAATCTGAGCCTATGTTCTTGTCATTTCCTCTCTCCAAATCTTCCCAACTAACAATCCTTCTCGTTCCTCACAAACTAAAATGTCACCTCCTCTGTGAATCGTGTCCACCCCCAATAGCGCTGGCCCCAGCAAGACTGGCCTCCCTTCCTCTGGACCCCGGAGCCCCTGTGTGGCCACAGCACCATCACGCTGCATGCTTTGTCTCATTTGCCTGACACCCCCTCCCCACTCCTACCCCACCCTTGACTGTGAGCTCCCAGGGAGGGAGGGGCCCATCCTGAATCAGCACAGTCCTGGGACAGGGCGTGTGCTTGGTGAGTGTCTTCTCTTACAGGAGCACTGGTTAAGGGTATTCTTCAAGATGGTTTTGGTTGTTAGTGACAAACCCAGCCTGGATGAGTTTAAGCAGGGAGAGGAATGCCCTGCCTCTGCAACCAGGGATGCAGGAGTGCAGTGAGCTAGGCTCAGGGATGCCTGCAGCCAGAGCATCTTGGCTTCTGGGTCATTTTCACTTTTCACATGGTTCTTGCCATCTGCTGACAAGCTTTCTCAGTGGGCCCTGAGCGTGGTCCCGCCCAGGGTTCTCACTCTCAGCCTAGGGACTAGAGAGGGCAGGGTTCTCCTCCAGGTGTCCTGCAGCAGGACTCTGGACTGACCCAGCACAGGCCCACCGTGCAGACCTGTCACCATGGTGGCAGTGGGAGCCCCGGGATTGCCTGGCTGGGTCCTGTGGTAGGGGTGTTACCACACGGAGGCAGGGAGCCAGTGTCGGAAAGAGGGGGTGTGTTGTTGCCAGAGATGGAGAAGTGGGTGCTGGGAAGACCAAAACAATAGATGAGAGTTATAGCAAGTAACTTCCCTTCTGGGCCTCAGTTTTCTCATCTGTAAAATGGAGCCAACACCTGCTTTGTCTATTTTATGGAGCTATTGTGAGGGTGATGTAAGATCAGACACTCATTTGTCCGGCAAATGTGCATCGAGCACCCGCTTTATGCCAGCTAATGTTCCAGGTGCTTGGGACAGAGAACCTAACAACAAGCCAAACAAATAAGTAAAATATATAGTATGTTGGATGGGGGCGAGTGCTGTGGAGAAACTACAGCAGAAAAGGCAGAGAAAGAGCACGGGATGGGAGATTACACTGTAAACAGAGCAGCCGGGAGAGCCCCACTGAGAAGGTGGCCAGAAATGTGTTGGTTATTTTCTTTTGAAACTTTTAATTATAAAAAATTTCAAACACACACACACACACACACACACACACAGTAGAGAAAATAGCCTAACGAATCTCTAGTCTACAACGACCCTCTGAAACAGTCACCCACGTTCCGCCTGTCTTATTCCTTCTGCTCTACCCCCACCATTTGGGGGTCTGCACGACTTCAAGGCCGATCCCAGATGTGTGATTTCACCGTAAATATTTCAGAATGTATCTCTAATACACACACACACACACACACAGAGTCCTCTCCCCTGGCAACCCCTTTTCTACTCTATTTCTATGAGTTTGACTTTTCTTTTTTTAGATGCCACACATAAGGATATGCAGTATTTGTCTTTCTCTGGCTTATTTCATTTAGTAGAGTGTCCTCAAGGTCCATCCATGTGGTCACAAGTGGAAGGATGGCCTTTTTAAAATTCCATTATGTGTGGGTACAGGGTCCGGCACACATGATTCCCCCCTTTTTTTTATTGCAGAATCTTTTATTACAAAATCACAAGCATGTCATTCTGTAACATAACAGTGTCACACTCAAGCACACCATATGACATTTTAGGTGAAATGGTCAAATTGCTGGCCGGCACATGTGAGACATTCACATACCCAACCAACCACACTGAAGCAGGCGTTACTTCTGCCAGACCCTGCACACACGCGCGCACACACCGTGTGTATGTCACATCTTCTTTATCCATTTATCTGTTGATGGACACTTAGGGTTTTTCCATATCTTGGTTATTACAAATAATGCTGCAACGAACGTAGGAGAGTGAACAACTCTTTAATATTGTTTTCATTTCCTCTGGATGCGTACCCTGAGGTGGGATTGCCGGATCATGCGGAGGTTCTGATTTTAATGTTCTGAGGATGCTCCATACTGTTTGCGTGGCGGCTGCGTGATCTTACACCCCCACCACAGGGCGCAAAGGTCTGCTCTCCCACGTCCTCACCAACACTTGTTACCGCCTGTCTCTTTGGTAACAGCCCTTCTAGCAGTGTGAGGTGACAAGTTAGCGTGCTTTCGATTTGCATTTCCATGGTGATTAGTGATGTGGAGCACCTTTTCATGTACCTTTGGCCATTTGTAAGTCTTCTTTGGAAAAATGTTGGTTCCGTTTTTCTGCCCATTTTTAATGAGTGGTTTTTTTGTTTTATTTTGTTTGGTTTGGTTTTGCTATGGAGTTGTATGAATTTATATTTTGGATACTAAACCCTTATCAGATGTATGACTTGCCAATTCAATATTTTCAACAATTCTATAGGTTGCCTTTTCATCTCATTACCTATAAAAGTAATTTTTTGGTATTTTTTTAATTATACAAATTTCTAAATATTCAGCAAAATTGGAAGACTTTTACAGGGAGTACCCATCTACCCAACCAACTAAGTTTCACCTCATTTACTTTTTTACTCAGTTTTTAGAACAGACACTGAAGACGATTATTTCATTCGGATTTGCAAAATTCTGTTTTCCTAACGTGCTTATTCTTTCTGCAGTCAACTATAAATAACAATTTTCCTTCACCAGCTATTCAGTTACCCTGAAACACGGTACACAACAGGGGAGGCAAAGTAGGTGCTTAATTCCTTCTCTTTCTACATATTAATTTTTAAAAATGAGTTTGTGCCCCAGAAACCTCTCAAAGAAACCAATGAGTTTCTCTTTTATTTCTGAAGAGTTGCATTATGAATTCATGAATTTTTGTATATTTAATGTGTTTTAATCCACTGCAATCATCACTCTCTTTTGGTGCTCAACTTGTACCTTCTTTAGCCAGTAGGGGACCCTTCAAGTAGGTTCCCATGACTTTTGGCACAATCCTGCAGTCTTTGCCAGCTTCTTTGCTCTCTGGTGTGACAAGATGTCCCAAGTGTGTTTTGTGTGATTCCTGTCCTACTCCCACCGTTTCTCATTGGACATAATAATCCTAATCTAAGGCCCGGGGTGCAAAATACTACTGTAATACTGTTACTTCTAAGCCTTTTTAGTGAACAGAACTAGGACATTATTTTTCAGAAATAGAAAAAATCTTAAGTTCATACTGATGTTCTCAATTCAACTTAAGGATCACAGGGTTTTACTTAATTTTTAAATTTTATATTTGTGCCATTCTTCTGTTATACTGAAAACCTTAGTTCCATTGACATTAACATGTCGCTTTGTTTCAATATATAAAATACAATAATGGCATTTACTATTATTACTAATAGTCAGTCTACTGAATATACTTTAAGATTTCTTTGTGGTTTATTTTGTCCTTGGGATAGATTCCACTAGGAGTATACAGTCAAAAGAGTGTCTTTCAAAGTCATTTGAAATCATTTTTCTCCCTGTGAATGTGACTCTACCTTAATAATATAGTTAAGTTTATTTGTTTCAGTTTGGGATATTTAAGGGTTACTTAAAATTTTTTTGATAATTTAAAAATTATATTAAAATCATTCATAATTATAAAGTCAGAATTATAAAATAAGTTGCATTTAAAAAGGTCCAGCAGTTGTGGCTGTTTCTTCCCCTTTGTTCCTTCCCCTGACAGAGAATCATTTTTATTCTTTTCCTTCTATTGTTTTCTTTTTTAAACTATAAGCAAATATGACATATAAAAATATACTTTTTTAAAAAAGATTTTATTTATTTATTTTTAGAGAGAGGGAGAGGGAGGAAGAAAGGGAGAGAAACATCAATGTGTGGTTGCCTCTTGAGCGCCCCCTACTGGGGACCTGGCCTGCAACCCAGGTATGTGCCCTGAGTGGGAATTGAACCAACAACACTTTGGTCTCCAGGCTGGCGCTCAATCCACTGAACCACACCAGTGGATTAAGGGCTAAAAATATACTTTTAACATTATAATAGGCTGTGCACATTTTCACTCAGGTTGACGAGGAGTTATTATTTTAAAAATTTTTAAATTCTCTCCTGTACATATCTAGGACCTGACATACAGCACTATTTTGTCTAAAATTATAGGCTCATCTGACACCCTGTCTCCTTTCCCTGCTTTTTCTCCATAGCATTTTAGCTATTTAATTTACTCTGTATTTTACTTATGATGTTTATTGCCTGTCTTCCTCACCAAAATGTAAACTCCATGAGGGCAGGAATTTTTGTGTTGTTCCTGCTACAACCCCAGCACCTAGAACAATGCTTAGCACGCACATATTTGTCGAATGAATAAAATCGTGTTTGATAAATACGTGAAGAACAAGTAAATAAACGAACAAGTGCATGAATAAATGAATTAATTTAGGACCATGGCCTTGGGCTCCCTCCTCCCATCCCAAAGACCTGGCTGTGTAGCTGGGCCCACCGCCCACTGCTGCATGTGGATTCTGAGCCAGTCTTCCCTCTTGCTTCAGGTGTCAAATGTGGGGGTGTGCTCTCAGCACCTTCTGGAAACTTCTCAAGCCCCAACTTCCCCAGACCCTACCCCTACAACACGGAATGCAACTGGCTGATCGTGGTGGCCGAGGGCTCCTCCGTGCTGCTCACCTTCCATGCCTTCGATCTGGAGTACCACGACACCTGTGGCTTTGACTTCCTGGAGATCTACAACGGGGCTGCAGCAGACCAGGGCAACCTGCTGGGGCGGTTCTGCGGCCAGGTGCCCCCGCCACCCTTCACCTCCTCCTGGCATGTCATGTCTGTCATCTTCCACTCCGATAAGCACGTGGCCAGCCGTGGCTTTTCTGCAGGCTATCAGAGAGGCAAGGGGGACTTGGCAGTGGAGAGGGTGGTCTGGGGGTGGAGGGCGGGGAGGAGCAGCGGGGCTAGGCTGAGACTTGCAGGGTCTCAGCATCTCAGCATGTGGGCTGCTCTGTAACCTAGATGACTTGCTCTCACAGCTCACGGGGCAAAGGCAGCCTCTGTCTGTCATCTTGGTAGTTGCAGGGTCCCATCTTCATGGTGACAGCCCCCATGTCTCCTTCCATTGTTCCTGGGAGCCCCCAAGTGTCTCACTGTGTCTCAGTCCTCACTGTGCTCAGAAACAAGGCCTCTAATACCGTGCTATTCTTATCCTCCTGATCCCCTGCCCCGGAGTCAGGACGCCAGAGGGGGCGCTGTCCTGTTACTGCTGCTGGTCCCTCTGTGGCATCTCATTACTTCGTGGGCACATGACCCCTGCACCCCTTCAGGGTCTTCCATCTGACCGGAGGGCCACAAGAGTCATGTGGAGCTGGTGATGCTGTCCCTCCCAAAGCCTTTCCTGAACTCATCTCTTGTATCTGGGGTCCTTAACCCCTCCCTCCTTCAAGCAGGCTGGCAGCCTACCCCCCAGTCTAGCGAGGGAAGCAGAGGCTTTGCTCTCCTTGCCTTCTCCTTGACTCATTCCTTCTGTCCTGGGCTTCGCTGCACAGACTTATTCACGGCAGCTCAAGCAGCAAACACCCCCCGAGGCTCCTGGCACGCGAGGTCCGTCAATAGCAATCGAGGGCTCAGGTGGCGCCCCAGTTCTCTCTGGCTTCAGAGGCACAGAATGGTAGAATGCTAAACTGCCAGAATCACAAACTGATTTAATAGCTGTTTCAGAGTCTTAGACCCTTAGATTTTTAGAATGTTCAGATATCAAAATCATAATACTATGGGCAAGGTGTTCTAACATTTTTTAAAATTTATTTTTAAAAAAGATTTTATTTATTTATTTTTAGAGAGAGAGAAGGGAGGGAGGAAGAAAGGGAGAGAAACATCAATCAGTTGCCTCTCGCGTGCACCCCAGCCAGGGACCAGGCCAGTAAGCTAGGCATGTGCCCTGACCAGGAATCGAACCCGCCGCCTTTAGGTTTGTGGGATGACGCTCAACCAACTGAGCCACGCTGGTCAGGGCCCAACATTTTAAAAAAATTATATTTTATTGATTATGCTGTTACAGTTGTCCTCTTTCCCTCCCTTTGCACCCACCCACCCAGCACCCTCAGGAAGTGCCCCCGCCATTGTTCATGTCCATGGCTCGTGCATATACATTCTCTGGCTACTCCATTTCCTCTACTGTACTTTACGTTCCCATGGCTGTTCTGTGACTACCTATAAAAATATGGAAGACTTCACGAATTTGCGTGTCATCCTTGTGCAGAGGCCACGCTAATCTTCTCTGTATTGTTCCAATTTTACTGGATGTGCTGCCAAAGTGAACGCAGGGCCCAGCATCTTCTAAAACAGCAGTACCCTTATATCAAATGGGGCCTGATGTTAATCCCCGATATAGGAGAGAAAAAGGTGGCCAGTATTCTCGTGTATGCATTTGTTTTGTAAGTTCATACAGTATTTTTAACATTTATTATGAGCCAATCACTGAAAACATACCTAAGTCAGTATTTATGGCCACCAATGAGTTAAACTTTTACATGTAAGGCTTGTAACTGTGGATGCTGTCTTTCGTTGCATTAAAAACTAGTTTGCATAGTTTGGACACAGCATAGGGATGAAAGCTGCACCGGAGGCTGGGGGCAGAGGCCCCGGGAGGCCGTGGAGCGGCACCGAAGCGCATTCGGAAAGGCTCTGCGGAGGGTGTCAGCCTTGGGAGGGGTCGCACACTGTCAGAGCCCGCCCTCTCGTTCCACGAACGATAACTCTGAGGCCAGAGAGAACGTGCCTCCCCAAGGTCACACAGCTCAGAGGGGAAATCACTGGGACAGGAAGTCAAGTCATCCACCGCCCAGCGCGGCGCTCAGTCCGCACGGCCATGCTGTGGGGCAAGATTCTGGAGTCTCAGGAAATACATCCGGTGTGCTCCCCCCGGCTGGTGGTCCCCAGCCAGTCACGGCATTCGTCATCATCCGCCTCCTGGTGGTGCTGGCCACACAGGGCTCCCAAGGGATTTCTCCAGCACCTTCTCAGGCTCTGCAGGGGTCTGAGCCCTGTGGGTCAGGCTGGGCAAGTGTGATCATTTCTAATATTCCCATGAGGCTCAGAGAGCTGGGTGACTTGCCCAGGGTCCCACAGCTGATAGAAGGCAGAGGCAGGAGGGCCACTGTCTTCAGACTTCAAGCCCATCTCTACTTCATCAGATCCTCTCTCTAAGCCTCAATTTCCTCACCTGTTAGGGAGGCTTAATAGCAATTCTGAACTCAGGCGCCTCAGCCTCTGTGCCCCACTGGCCTGGTCGGAGGGACAGTGGGTGTCACAAAGTCAAGTGCACAGGCATCGCAGTTAGTCAATCCCCATTTTCCATGTTGCCAGCCCAGCGACCTGCTGTCAGGGCCCTGTCCCTGTCCCTTGGGCCTTGCCACTTTACTGGTGCCTGCCGACCTCCTCATCTCTTTGCTCGAGGGCTTTCTCTGAAGTTTCTGCTGGTCACCTCTATCCCCAGCTTCACACCAGTCCCCAAGTTCCCCAACAGGGCTCAGCAGCTGGTTTGACAACACCCTTCAGTGGCCGTCTTCCCATCCCTCCCCTTTAGTGGCCCTCACCCCCTCGCTCCCCACATGGGGACCCCTGTATCTCCCAAATAAACTCACTGTGCTTAAGTCCTCGACTCAGAGTGCCGGCGAACCCCAATTCACACAGGTAAGTAACTTAACTTCTCTGTGCCGCCATTTTCTCAGCTGTAAACAGGAAGAGCCACTGCCCACCCCTCGTGGGGATATGTAATGGTTTAAAAAGACGGTGCAGGTGATAAGTGCCTGGCCTGCACTTGCCACGTGGCAAGCGCTCAGTGGATGGTGACCAGGTTCCCATGAAACGCCTGTGGGAGTGGCTCATTGCAGAGTGTCTGGTCTCTGTGGGAAGGGACCGTGGAGCCACGGGGAAGGACAAAGGTGAGTTCAACCAGGCTCCCTTACAGATGTGTGTGGTGGCGTCCTGACGGGCCTATCGGGGGTCCTCACCAGCCCTGAATACCCGAATAATTACCCCAACAACGTGGAGTGCCACTGGGTGATCCGGGCCGCTGGCCCTGCCACCGTCAAGCTGGTGTTCGTGGACTTCCAGGTGGAGGGCAACGAGGAGTGCACCTATGACTACGTGGCTGTGCTTGGGGCACCTGGCCCTGCCCACGGGCACCACTACTGTGGCAACTCCAGGCCCCCAACTCTGGTGTCGCTGGGCCACGAGCTGCAGGTGATCTTTAAGTCCGACTTTAACATCGGAGGCCGGGGCTTCAAGGCCTACTACTTCTCAGGTAGGAGGGGCTGGAGGTACACCCCAGTCCCCGGTGCATGCTGGGCAGCTGCCTCCCCAGTGTGCTTGTGCAGAGAGAGGGTCACCCTTCCCTGCCTCTGGGCTTTGCGCTTTCTGCTCTCCCTCTGCCTGGTATGCTCTAGCACACTCTTCCCTACCTGGCCAATGCCAAGGCATAAGCATGTCACCTCCTCCATGAAAACTTCCTGATTCACTCAGAATTAATCCCTTCCTTCAATTCTTTACAGAAGTTTTCTCATAGCACTGATCTGTTGCCTGTTGATCTTCTCTGCCTGCGGGAGTTCCTATAGGCTTATCTTTGTACCTGCCATGTGGAGCTATTAATTAATGTTTGTACAAGTAAATGAATGAAGCCTTGGGGTATTCACCCTCTTTAGGAGAAAATGGAAAAGGAAACAGACAGTGACCACTCACTGTGACTTATGCTATGGAACAGTAAGAATCATGGATGACATCCTGGAAGAGGAGAGAATTAGGCTGTGCTTTAATTAGGCAGAAGGAAGGGAAGGGTGCTCCAAGCAGAGGGATCTGCATGTGCAAACGCATGGAGGGCAGAAAGGGTTTGGTGTGCTTTGCTTGTAGTACTAGGAGATGTTTGGTGAGGCTGGAAGGTAGGGGTGGATGAGGGGCAGTGAGAAAAAGGGCAGGGTCAGGTCATGAACCACACTGTCAAGTCCAAGTTTAGGCTTAACTCTGAGGACCAGTATTAGGTACTGTTTTCACATTCCGAACAGAGCCAGCACACATGAAGGGAAGTACCGGTTGGAATGAGACTCCCGGCTTTTAGCTAATTTCAGGTCAAAGCAGGCTTTGTGGTCACCCGTCTAGTTTTCTGGCCACAACCTGCCGGGGTGGCATTGTAACCACCATAGCGCCTGTTGCAGAAAATAACAGTCCCCAGCCTTCTCACGATTGCTCCTCACCCGCCCCTCCCAGGAGAATGCCAGGAGGTGTACATGGCCGTGCGGGGCAACTTCTCCAGCCCACACTACCCCAGCTCCTACCCCAACGACATCCGCTGCCACTGGACCATCCGCCTGCCTCCTGGCTACCGGGTTAAGATGTTCTTCCTGGACCTGGAACTGGAAGGGCCCAACAGCTTGACCAAGACCTGTGACTTTGACCATCTGGCCGCCTTCGATGGGGCCAGCGAGGAGGCGCCCCTGCTGGGGAACTGGTGCGGCCGTCACCTGCCACCACCAGTCACCTCAAGCAGCAACCAGCTCCTGCTCCGGCTACACACGGACCGCAGCAACACCCGCAGGGGCTTCTCCGTGGCCTACATCGGAGGTCAGCCGGGCTTGGAGGGGCGGGTGTGCTGGGGCAAGGAGGCCAAGCCGGGACCCGGGGTTTTCGCAGCTTCCTTCCTCCATCCCACGAACTGGTCTCCCTGACCTCTTCCCAGTGGCTCTGCTGCCACCTGCTCCTCTGCAACCTTTGAGACTTGCCAGTGTGGCCCTTATTTATTCGCACTGTTGCAGGGACCTGCTTTTCCAGCTTCCTACTCCACAATCTCTGATCCCTCCCCAGCCGGCTCCTTCCCCATTGGCCCCTGCCCTCTTTTACACTGTGGTTGATCTTGGTCCTATATCCAGGGGTAATATACAAAATACGGCAGTGTTATTTACAGTAAACGATTGGTGTAACCACGTTGATGCTGACCAGCCTTGCTTGTATCAGTCAGAAATCCTGACTGACAGTGGCTGGAACCAATGGCTTTTGTTTTCCTCACTAACAAGTCTGGAGCTAGGCAGCTTCTGTGTTGGTTCAGGGACTCAACTCTGTCCCACCTGGTATCTCTGGGATTCTCTTGGCCTCATTACTGCAAAACAGCTGCCACAACGTCAGGCATCATGTCCACGTTCAAGAGCTGGAAGAGGGTAGGAGAGGTGCCAGTCACAAATTTCCTTTTATCAGGAAAGCAAAACCATTCTCAGCAGCCATCAAAAGACTTCTTGGTCTCATTGGTTTGAACTTGGTCAGATGGCCATGCCTAACTGCCGAGGAGGCTGGGGACATTGGCACTCAGCTTCTCCAGCCTCCTCAGTGTCAGTTAGATTTGCCAGCCGACATCGCTCCCTTCTTCTCACCGCCCTTCCTGGGGCCGTGGGTCCAGAAGTGCCTGTGTCCTGGACCCGTTTCGCCCCTGCCTGACCAGGCTGACACTCTGTGCTGTGCAGGAACAGAGACAAAGTGCAGGGAGAGGACGTTACAGCCCAGGCCAGCACTCACTCCCTGCCTTCGTGTGTGGCTGAGCGGCCAGAGGAGGCCCTGCTGAGCTCAGACAGACCAAGGCCACGCCCAAGTGCTGCCATTTATTGACCATCCATCTGTAAAGGGGGTTGATGGATGCCCTAGACAGGCTGTCATCAAGAAGAAATGAGGTGACACAGGTCACAGTGCCTGGGTCTGAGGCCATCCTTGCTGAGGATGGATTTCTCTCTCTCATGTGCCCCAGGCCTGGCCTGAATTTGAAAGATCTCTCCTCTCTCCTTACCTCACATACAAGAGGGGGTGGCGGGCCCAGTGGTGGGGAAGGGAACAGCAGAGTTGCAGCGATCAAGCGGAGAGGGGTGGCCTGGGCAGCCCTACCCTCTGGGCCGAGTCAGCTCCTTCCCTACGCTGGGAGAGGAGAAGGGTCCGTCCCTGAGAGGGGCGCCCTCCCCGGGGTGCACTCTGCACAGCCAGGAGCCATGGGGCTCTGCCACAGCTAGCTGGCAAGTCGCCTGCTCTCTGTGGGGCTCAGCTTTTCCACCTGTAAAACAATGACATTGGCTGACAGATCTTTCAAGTCCATTGTGGCCCCCATAGTCTTAGTTCCAAGCCTGGGTCCCCTCCCAGCTCTGTGTGATCTCAGATAAGCCCCTTCTCCTTTTGGTGCCCCCAGGGACTGAGGGCGAGGCAGCTCTAATCCTGGCTCCTGTCAGGGGCAGGAGCCCCCGCTCCCGCCACACCGCACCTCCCTCCCGGGTCCCGTGGGAGCCCAGGGTCAGACAGGGGCAGTCATGCTGGGCAAGGCGCCAGCTGCGGCCCGGGCTGCAGGCGGCCCCCTGGCTAGAAGACAGCCTCAGCATCGATCAGAGGTGACACGCAGTTCAGCGCCACCAAGCTCATCGTGGGAGACGGCAGACCCATAAATCCCTGACTGCCCAGACACCAGCGGCAGAAATATGTCTGAGGCGTTTCCCGAAGGGGCGTTGAGAGTCCCAGGCCCCTGGCGGCCAGCTCTTTCCTTTTCCTCCCCTCACCCCCCACCCCTTCCTTTCCCCTTCACTCACCCCTGTGCCCGCAAACACCACCCCGTACACACACATGTGCACACACACCCTACATTTGAGTCGCACTGTGGTGGCCTGGGGGGCCCAGGGGCCCAGGTAGGGCAAGGAGATCAGGACCTCCAGGGTCCTGCAGCCTCGATGGTTACGGTCCCACCTGAACTGCTGCAAACTGCTTCTCCTCTCAGGGCTTTGGTTCCCAATCTGTGCAGACGCTTTAGTCACGTTCTCCTCATGGGTCATCATGGGGAGAGTGAGGCTGTCTTCACCACCATTTTCAGAACTGCAGCCCCCCTACCCTGCCCCTCTCCCCTCCGAGGACGCTGAGAAGCAAGCATGGCGCCTGTCTGCCAACACACGCACATGCTCCGCTCTCTCCTTACTCTTGGCCTGGTTTGCCTTGAGGCCGCTCCAGGGCTTAGGTGCATTTTACATATTGTCCCCTCACCCAATTGCAGCGTGAACTCTGAGGGGGCAGGAATTTTTGGCTGTTCCCCCTCTTCCCATTTCTGTATCTGCTGTACTTCAAATAGTGCTTACACATAGTAGGCCCTCAATAAATATTTGTTAACTGATTGAATGAATTGCTTGGCACATGGCAAAGTAATCAGCAAATAGTAGCTTTTATTATGATTAAGAATATTCATGCATTCATTTATTCATTCATTCATTCAATCGTTCATTCAGCATCCGCTGTACCTGCCCAACTCTGTGTGAGGCTGAGAAGCAGGCATGGTGCCTGTCATTGGTGGAGTTAAATGGAGTAATGCACATAAAACACTCCCGCAGGACTGCAAAAGAGCCGTTCCCACTCTGGGCTCGGTTTTCCCATTCACCACACTGGGGTGGGAGCTTGACAGGTGGGGGTCAGATCACCTGCCCCCAAGGCCTCCAGATTCTGCTTCCCATCCCCAGTTGTGCCCGTGAACGTGAGCTGCTCCCGCACGGACTTCCAGATCCTGATCTCCGCTCAAGCGCTGGCCCCCCTGGGGCGGACCCAGGTCTACCTGGGCAGCCGACGCTGTGCTGCCCAGGAGGTGGGCGGCACCTTCCGGATCCAGGCCCGCTTCGACACCTGCGGCACCGAGTCTCAGGTAGGGGCTGGGAGTGGAGGGAGGGCAGGTGTGATGGAGGGCAGGTGAGAGAAAGGCACCTGCCGTTCCTGAGAATTCAGCTTCTATTCCTGGCTCTGGTGACCACAAGTCTGGATCAGAACTCAGCCCCTCTTGGCTTCAGAGCAAACTTGCTCAGACACAACCAAGACCTCAGATAAGGGAGACAGAGCCCATCGCACAGCCTGGCACAACCAAAAGCCCCTGTCGGAGGCTCCTCCCACGAGGCCCTATGGATTAACCATCCCTGGAGGCTTTCCTGCTGCTCCTGCTCTCCCTGCTCCCTGGAGCTCCCCAGGGCCCCCCCATCCTCACCCCGTCCGCTGGCAGAGCTGTGTGAGCCCTGCTGCCCCCTGCCTGCCCCTTCCCTAATATTGTTGTTTTTTTTAGATTTTATTTGTTTGTTTATTTTTAGAGAGGGGGAGGGAGGGAAAAAGAGAAATATCGATGTGTGAGAGAAACATCAACTGGTTGCCTCTTGCGCTCCCCCAACTGGGGACCTGACCAGGACTTGGGCTAGTGACCTTTCAGTTCGTAGGCCAATGCTCAGTCCACTGAGCCACAGCAGCCAGGGCCCCTTCACTAATCTTGTGATCCAAATTCTTCCCTGGGCTCCAGAAAACAAAAGGGCCCTTCAAGTAATAGGACCCACCTCCTTCCAAAGGCAGTGAGGCTTGCAAATACATATTTTCTACTGTCCTTGTGATTTGGAAACCTTAAACCCAGGCTCAGGCCCTCAGAGCGGCTGAGCAGTGCCCCAGGTACCCTGGATGTTTGTATTCTTAGGGACAGGTCAGGCAGGGGAAGGGGAGAAGGAACCATGTCTCTATAAGGGCAACCCCAGCCTTGGTGCCTGGGGATTTGCCAGACTGGCCTGGCAGAAACCACAGGCTTTCCAGCAAATCGGACTCCCCCTCACCCGGTATTAGCCGAGTATCTGCCTCTAGCCCCTCCAGCCCACCCCTCTGCTTCCCCAGCCTCCTAGCGGCCGCTGACCTTCTGACCTGAGAGGAGAAGTGGGGTAGGTCTTGGCTGCTAAGATAACCTGCCTGTACTACCCTCCATGCCCTAAGTCCCCCGGGGTTTTCTCTGGGGCAGACCACGTTCCACGGAGTCATGGAATGGTGCAGACAGGGGATTCTAGAAACAGGGAATCGTATGATCCAGAAGGAGGAACTCATAGGCACTCAGAGTCTCAGAGTCTGAGTCACAGAACCACCCCCAGAACTGGGAGCTACGGAGTCGCAGGGCCTTGGACCCAGACTCTTGGAGCTTGTATCTTGGAAACACAGAGCTGAGAACCTTAGACTCGTGGGTTCTTAGTGTGATGCTTTTAGGTCTTCGACCCAGGAAGCCAGTCTCTGCGCTGGGCTGCTTTCCCAGGTGCATGGCAGCCTTCGTGTGCGCCACGTAAAAAGCCTGCAGATCCGACTTCATGGCCGTGGCATCTGGTGTGGCCTTTCTGTCCTCCTCCAGCCTCGCACTTACTGAAAACCTTCCCGCACCCCATTTCACGATTTCTCTCCCTTCTTCATAATAAAGTCACTTTGGCCCTTTGACTGGGTCCCCTTCCACGCCCAGGTGCGGCCCTTTTCTTGCCCAGTGTCCCGGTTCTGCGTCCCCAAAACCGGGGGCGCCGGTCCTCTTCAGAGGGCGTGTGGCGGTGGGCCGAGGGCGCAATTGCAGGGAGCCCTCAGCATCACAGAAACCCCGAGTCGGGACAGACCCTCAAGCTCGCCTGGTGTCTGAAACCCCCTTCTCCGAAGTGTCTAGGCCTGCTCTCTGTTTTAAGCAGCTCTGTAAAAAACATTATTTTTAGAGAGAGGGGAAGGGAAGGAGAAAGGGAGGGAGAGAAACATCAATGGGTGGTTGTCTCTCACATGCCCCCCCACGGGGAACCTGGCCTGCAACCCAGGCATGTGCCCTGACTGGGGATCAAACCAGTGACCTTTGGCTTTGTGGGACGACCCCCAACCAACTGAGCCACCCCGGCCAGGACTGTTTTAGGCCGCTTTGATTTTTAGAAGCCCCACCACAGGGCAGGGGCGGTTGGGCAACCTGAGGAGCGTACGGCTGCTGGGGATTCGGGGTGGGTCAGGGCCTGTGCCACAGCAGCCCTGCTCCAGACCCCTTCAGACTACCCATCAAAATACTGCCCCCAGGCCTGGCCCTAACGTCTCAGTACCTCGGGGCAACTTGACTCCTGCCCCTCGTCTGCAGGGCTGGGGGGCCACCATGGGCCGAACCCCTCACATCTCACTCAGCCTTTAGGATGTGCCACTCTGGTGACCAGGGACTCAACAGTAGGGACACTTAATTCCTGCAGACATCACTTGAAGGAAAAGATTCCAGAAGAAAAGTCACATAACACCAGGGACAGGGCTTCTACCTGGGAGGAAGGAGACTTGGCTTCCGGACTTGACTCGGGGCGTTGCCGCCCTCACTAGGCCCCAGTGGGCAGGCCTGTAGGTTGCCAGGGAAGGGAGATGGAACCGGTGCCGTGGGAGTCCCATTTGGCCCCATGTTATGTCATTTGAGTGAGGTGTGGCGGCTAAGAGCGCAGTAAGAACTGGGCAGATCTGGGTGAGGACATGTTCCCTATCACGTGTGTGCTGTGTGACCTCAGACAAGGGCTTTACCCTCTAGGTCTCAGTTTCCTCATCTGTAACGTGGGGGCATCAGTACTACTGATAGGAGAGGGTTGTGAGAATTAAATGAGTTGATGCACTTAAGATACAGAGCCTGGAATGTGGCAGATGTCCCTGCGATTACTGTTACCAACTGTCACAGATCCTGTACCTTAGAAGCCAGAGCAAACACTGACCATCTGATATCGTCCTTCCAGACGCCCTTGTAGCACCCCTTCTGCAGGTGGGGACACTGAGGCTCCCTGCGGGAAGGGAGTCAGTGACTGAGCTGGGGCTAGAGCCCAGGCTCCTTAGGTTCTGCCGCCTTGGTGCTGAGTCCCCAGACGTCCAGGGGGACAGGGTGAGCTCCGGGCCCCTTCGAGTGTGAGTGAGTGCCCCGTGCACCCCACAGAGAAGGAACAACACCTCGGTGATCGTCAGCGTGCTGTACATCACCTTCTCGGCTGCTGGGCGGGACGACACCCACGAGTACGAGGTCCGCTGCGAGCCCCGGCGCAAGGAGGCGTCCGCACACCTGCTGTCCGGCTCCCACTGGCTCGGGCCCTACGCCGCTGCGGCCGAGCCCCTTCAGGAAGCACCACCCGGGGATGAGGTGGAAGCAGTGGAGGTCCCCGTGGTCATGGTGGCCCAGGACACCAGTGACATCGTCTTCCTGGGCCTTTGCATCCTGGCTGGAGTCCTCATGGTCATTGCCATCGTGGTCCTGATGCTGCTGTGAGCAGGCCGCGTAGGGCCCTGGCCACCGGCATCCCCGGGAGGCGGCTTGGGAGCCCTACAACAGGGACGGAACCAGGCCTCGCTGATGTGTTGGTGACCAGGGGCAAAGCACTCTCCCTCCCTGAGCCTCAGTTTCCTAAGGCCCGTTACTCTGCCATGCTTATCTCGCAGGACTGACCTGAGGCTCAGAGAAGGGCGTGGATGGATGAGAGCTTTGTGAACCACGGCATGCCATGGCTGTGTATGCAGTCGCTGTTATTAGTGTTAAAGATAGAGCTGTGGGTGTTCCCCTCACGGGAGACGGAGTGGACAAAACTGACTCCTGTGACTGGTGAGAGCGTTTCGCCAACTCAGGGTGTGAGTAGGGGCATCCCAGGCCTTCGCTAGTGGGACGTTCCTGATCCATCGGGAGCCTTCGCTCTCCCCGAGACGGCCCAAGAACCTGAGGACTTCGTCTAAAGCAGCCCAGTCCTGCCTTCAGACTCCAGAGCAGAGGAAGGGGCAGAAACCCCGCCGAGCACGGTTGTTTCCGGCCCTGCCACGTGGCATCGCTGCTGAAGACTGGCCACACGCAGGGAGGTGGCGATGTCCTGCAGGGGCAGACCCCCATCTAGGCCACAGGCAGGCTGGCACCGTGCTCAGCAGTGAGGCTGGGGCTGAGGACTGGTGTCTCCATCACTAGTTGGCATTTATCCTGAAATATCTGTGATCCTTGACTGAAAAGCTGATGGAAGTCCCACGTGTCTCTGTCCTCCTCACCCTGATGTTGACCTTAGGCTACCAGCCCACCCTCCCTCTCCAGAGGAGTTCTCTCGGAGCCCTCTGGACCTTCTCCTGCCATTGGACTTCACTCAGAGCTACTCCGGCCTACTCAGAGCTACTTCAGGCCGCCCACATTTCTCCAAGTTCCCCCACAGGGAGCAGGGCTGCCTTCTGCGTGCTGACCTGGGGGAAGGCCTCGGGCGTCTCTGTGTGGAGTGGCACCTCCGTCCCCAGAGCTCCACATACCCAGACGGGGAGCAAGCTTGTTCATGAAAAAGAAACAAACAATGCGTTTGTAATACACCACTTTCCCTTGTTCACCTTTCTATTGCATAATAAAGCATTCCATTAAATTCTTCCACAATAACAGAAACCTCCAAAGCGACTGTGCTGACCACTGGTATCAGTTTTAAAAGCTGTAGCCCAGTTACACAATTCCTTCAGCAACCCAACAAGCACCCGCTGGTGTCCAGCTGTGGGGCTGTTGCAGTGACAGGCCGCAGGCGCACCACAGTCCGTCCGTCCAGCACAGTCCGTCCGTCCAGCACACTCCTGCCTTCAAGGCGCCTGCGGTCGGGCACAGCAAAATCAGGGACAGGAGGGCAGGCACCTGGGTAACCCGCAGAGTCAGGAAGTAAAGGAAGGGAGCCAGCAATGAAGGAAGGGGGAAGGAATTGCCTGGCTGGTAGAAGAACTGTGTTCAAACCCAAGTTCTTATTAATTGTGTGAGCCTGGGCAAGTCGCTTTGATTCTATGAAACATGATACCTCCACCGGCAGAACGGGACGTAGATCATGGCTTGCTGTGAGGATGCAGCACCATGAGGAGCTAGGGGAGTCTGCTGGGTGGTGGATGTGACCGCAGGGAGGGTCATGCCTGTGATCCAGGTACTGGGAGCACAGCTCCTTCCTCTTTCTCCCCCACCCACCTTCTCACTCTCAGCTGCCTCCACCCACTGAGCCAGGCTGCTGGCACCAGCCTGCATGGTGAACACCTCACAAATCACCCAGGCCTCCGTTTCCCTGTCCGGAAAGAACTGGACACACACCAGAGACTCTCTGCGGGTGCCCCCAGGTTCTGCCCTCCAGAACCCATGGGTGGGCCTTGGGGTACAGCTGGCAGGACCTGAGACAGGTGAGCCCGTGCTGGCCTTATCCTTGTCAGCTCATCACGGTGGGAGAGACAGTGGCTCAGCCTGTGCGAAGCCGAATTCTCAAAGCTGGGTGTGTGACTGTATCCGTGGGCACGCACACGAGGGAAAGTTGGGGGCCTCTGTCCGTACTCTCAGAAGCTGATCTTCAAGGGCCAGTTCAGAGAGGCCAGAGCTTGGGCTCTGCAGCCAGGCCACCAGGGTGCGGCCGGCCACCAGGGCCCCACTGCTTGCTAGCTGTGTCACCCTGAGTCTGCCTCACCAGTTCAGTGCGAGGATTAGGTGAGAGAAGGAGTGACAGTGCCCAGGACACGGGGAGGAGGCAGTAAAACACCACTGTTACCACTGACCAGCAAAAGCTCTGGCCTAGAAGCTCGAGTTCTCGACCCAGCTTTGCCACCGACTTGCCGTGTGGCCGTGGGAGAGCCCATTCCCTTCTCTGGCCTCATCTTCCCTGCTTTCCAGATGTGAGAAGCATCATGGTCACCCCCAGCACTGTCACCATCATAGCTCCCCCTCCTCAGCACCGACTGGGTGGCAGGTGTTTAAGATGTGTCATCTCACTTAAGCCACTTTGTGAGGCTGACATAGATTGCCCCCATTTTACAGATGAAGAAACTGAGGTTTGGGGAGGGCAAGTGCCGGGGCCAAGATTACAAAGCTATGAAATGTGCAGGCTCGTCTGAAAGGAGTCGGTTTTCCCCCAGCTGGGGCACTCTACCGAGAGCTCGGTCCTCCTGGGACCCTGGGCCGATGCTCTCGAACAGCGCGGCCATGTCTGGTGGGGAGCAAAGTGGAATGACTGAGGGGAGAGGGTGGTTTTATCCTCACAGACGAGCCCAGGTCCTGCCACTCCCTGCCCTCCGGGCAGCCAGCATGTCCATCACCCCGCACGCACCTCAGGAGATAACAGTCTCTGTGACAGCGTAGTGTCTGTTAGAAATGAAAGCCCTGAAATAATAGCCGTCAGCCAGCACGCTTTGGCGCTGGGAGAGAGTTAGGGCCTGGCACGTACAGCACTGCCTTCCTGCCCACCCGCCCACCTGCCCAGCTCCCCTGTTCTGCCAGTGGGGGCTGTGCGAGAAGCCAGGTGGGAACCCCATGGGCTGTGTGGCCTTGGGACCATTGGGGCAAGGCCATTGGGGTCCTCCTTCCAGCCTGTCCCAGCAGGGCCAATGTTACTGATGAAGTCCTAGGTAAGTAGATGCGCTCACCCTGAGAAAACACCTTCTGGACTGCAGGTCCGGCAGACCTGGGTGCATTTCCAGTTCTTCCCCTGACTCTGCGTGACCTTGGACAGGTTGCTCAGTCTCTCTGAGCCTCAGTTTCTTTATGTGTGGAATGGGGGTAGAAAGGCCCTCCTCACAAGGTTATGGTGAGGGCTGAGAGAGCATGGGGAGAGCACCCCACATGGGGCCTTCACCTGGGCGATTCGGGAAGTGGTTGGCTGGCAGGCCGGGCCTGGCCAGGGCTTCCCTTGGGAGTCCTCAAGTCCCGGGGCTGGAAGGGGCCTGACAAGAAAGCACGTCCCCACTGCATCTCCTAGGAGCCTCCCCGCTCTCAGTCTGCCCAGCCTCCTGCACCCCTGCTGTTCTGCTGTAGGCCAAGGTCGTTCCACCCAGCCACTGTATCTCCTGGTCCCTCTGTGTGGAACGTCCTTGCCCCAGAGCATTGCCTGGCCTGGCTCCTTTCTGCCCTTCTCCGACCGCAAGCCCCGGACCACATATGGGCACACCACACACCTGTCACTTCGCTCCCCCTTCGGCTTGCTTTATTTTCACCATAGAACGTATCACCGCCTGAAATGGTGTGACGGGTGTTTTTGCTTTTGCTCCCTCACGCCTGATCCTCTCACTATGGCACCAGACCCGTGAAGGCAGTTTTCCGCCGTCCACCCTGCCAGAGCCTGGCCCCTGGGGCTGGCGGGAGTGTGGATGAACGGGTGAGCACGCCCGTGAAGGAACGGGCGAATCTGATGCAATCCCATTCATCTAATCTCACGTGTGTGGCGGCATTGGTACCTTGGTGCAGTAGGAGTCATTCCCAGTGTCTTCTCTGAGCCCCCTTCGTGGACACGCGGACAGGCTCAGGCGCAGCCCCTCCCTCCACGGGCTCGCCGTCTGCGGGCAGAGAGCCAGCTCTGAGGTGCTCAGTGCCTCACCCACGGCCACTGAGGCCGGCAGCAGCCAGCAGGCAGCCCACTGAAATCAGGAATCCAAGATGATTTTAATAAAGGGACTACTTATTTATTTATTTTAAATAATTTTTTATTATAGTTGGCATACACTATTCTGTTGTTTGAGGGGCACAGCATAGTTATCACACACTTAAAAACTTATGAAGTGATCCCCCCGGTAAGTCTAGCTCCCATCTGACACCAGTATTATCGACTGCACCCCTCTGCTGTTCCTTACAGCCCCGTGACTGTGTTCACACCCGGCAGCCTGCATGCCTTGTCCCTTCTCCTTTCTCATCCAGCGCCCCTCTCCCATCTGGCACCCCTCAAAAGTTCTGTATGTCCGTGAGTCTGTGTCTGTTTTGCTGGTTCATTTATTTTGGTTTTTTTAGATTCCATGTGCAAGTGAAATCATATCATATGTGTCTTTCTCGGTCTCTGAGTTACTTAGCACAATTCCCTCTAGTTTCATCCATATTGTCGCAAATGGCAAGATATCACTCTTTTGATGGCTGAGTAATATTCCCTTGTACACACGTGATAAAGAGGTTATTTGCAAAGGTGCAGGCAGGGTGCAGAGAACCCACAGGGGAACGTGCAGAAGCCGGGGGTAGTGACAGTGGAGTCCTGACCATCCTCAGGCCTGCAGGGTGAGGAGAGGGACACAAGCCAACCAGGGGACCCTCGCCCCCCTCCTGCCCTCCAGTCTCCTGGGGGTGGTCATCACGGGCTGAACCCAGAGGGATGCAGCCTCCATGATCAGTCTCCCCAGGGCAAGGTGGAGAGTGATAGTGGATCGAGAGACTCAGATGGAGACAACACAGAAATAAACAAAATGCTTTCCTCTCTAAGGCTTTTGGGAACAAGATAGGGTTAAATTCCTGACTCAACTTGTGGAGGGCTGGAGGAGCCCAGAGGAACAACTCAGGCTGCCCAGGAGGCTCGTCAGATGGAGGAGGGGGAATGGCATCGAGGCCCAGGGAACAGCATGTGCCAAGGCAAAGAGGCATGAAAGAGCATGTCGTGACCGGGAGACAGAACAAGGGTGGCCAAGGGAGATAGGAGGTATGCTGGGGCGCAGCTGGAAAGGCAGGCTGGGAAATGAAGATCTGGACGGCCCGGCTGCTTCTCTGAGCAAGGTGGAAGCCCTTGTGTCCTTGGCTTCAGAATGAAGACACCCACTGGGCCAGGAAGGCCAAGTGACTGCTCCTTTCTGTCAGTGATGCCCCGGGGATGGCCCCCACTGGGAAAGGTCCTCAATCTGTCAGCACCATGCACACTGTTTGGGAGTAAACCAGCTTGACACGGTGAGCCTGACCCTGGTTCTGCCTCTGTCACCTCCTGGGGAAGTGGCCTTGATCTGTCAGTCCGCCAGTTCTCTGGACTCCTTCAAGTAGCGCTTCCCCAGCACCCACCAGGCAGGACCCGGGCCAGGGTGCTGAGGTCCAGGGAGGAATGGGGCGCGGCTGGTGCAGGAGCTGGGCCTGGGGTGGGGCTCCTGCCTTGACTCGGCCACCAGCTTTCCACAACCTCCCGGAGTCTCAGTTTCCTCATCTGTAAATCAGAAACAAAAGTTGGAATATTTACTAAAATTTACTCAATGCCAGGCAATGTTCTAGATTTTTTTACATTTATTTTCTCTTTTAATTCTCTAAACAGTAGCTATTATATTCCTTCTAAGCAACAGGAGAGGTGGGGTTCCGCATGTTTGTCGGAAGCGCCCGGGCCTTACGGTGAAGCAGGTGAGGGGAGTTAATGATGAAAACAGGCAGCGACTGAAAGTCACTTGCAGCTGTGGCAAATGCACGTTGGCTGTGAACACTGGGCTCTTGTGCCTGGTGTTGGTCTCAGAACCTAAGCAATTCCCATAAATTAATTCCGTCGGTGATGTGGCGAGGCGGGTGTCGTTATGAGTCCCATCTCGCAGACGAGGAACCCGAGGCACTGAGACGCGGAGCAACTTGCTTGAGGTCACAGCTAATAGCCCTCAGGAACTGTTCTGGATGTTTCGTGTGTATGAGCTTGTTCGGGCCCCGCAACAGAGTTGCTGGGGCACAGAGGCTGTGTATCCCACCCATGGCCACATCGCTAGTTACAGCTGTAGCCAGGCCTCAAACCGGGTGGCAGGCTTTCAGAGGCCCTGCCCCTGCCGGGCAGCTCTGGCACTTGGCTCAGTGCCTCGTGCAGAGCACGAGCTCGGGGAGCACTGACCGTCCCAGCGGGAGGCTGCAAAGTGGGCTCTGGGCTCCTGAGGTGCCAGCGACCCCTCAGGCTGCTGCCACATCTCAGGTGCCTTGTCAGGGCTTAAGGCTGCTCCCAGGGGAGACTTCCGGGAACCCACGGTCTCTGTGGCCTGCCTGTTCTGCCCATGCAGGCCCTGGCACACACAGTGCAGGAGTCAGGTCTGGCTGCCCTGGGCACTGGGCCTCAGGGCCTCCCAGGGCCACTCCATGCTGCCCTCCAAAGTCAGCGACATCCCCCCTGGGCTGGCCTCCCTCCTGGAACGTCCGGGGGCCTCACTGCCCTCTGCTGGCTTCCTTCAAGCGCACCCACGGTCCAGGAGCAGCGGAACCTTTGGGCAGGTGCTGTGCTGGCTGTCTGGGAGCCCTGGCCCGACTCGGGCCTGGACCCCATGCTGTCCAGACTGCACCGTGGGGGGCTGACCGCACAGAGCCCTCGTGCCATCCCCCTTGGAGTCACTGGCAGAAATGCAGATATAGTAGCTGTGGCTCCAGCTCACTAAGCCCCCGGGCGTGCAGGTGCTGCACCCACTCTCCTCCTCAAAACCATCCCACTTTACAGATGAGAAAGCTGAGGCCCTGCCAGGCTAGGGGGCTTACTGAAGACCACCCAACTGGTAAGTGGTGGAGCAGTGCCTTGAGCCAGCTCCTTTTGGGGGCTCTTTTTAAAAATATATATATATTTTATTGATTATGCTACTATAGTTGTCCCATTCCCCCCCTTTATTCCCCTTCACCCTGCACTCCCCCTCCCACCTGCATTCTCCTCTCGCTTAGTTCATGTCCATGGGTCGTACATATAAGTTCTTTGGCTTCTACAGAATAGTATGGGAACATACTGTTCTTAACCTCCCCCTGTCTATTTTAACCTACCATTTATGCTTCTTATTCCCTGTACCTTTCCCCCCGTTTTCCCCCACCTTCCTGCTGATAACCCTCCATATGATCTCCATTTCTGTGAGTCTGTTCTAGTTGTTTGCTTAGTTTTTTGGGGGGGGTTCAATTGTTGATAGTTGTGAGTTTGTTGTCATTTTACTGTTTTGATCATCTTCTTTTTCTTAGATAAGTTCCTTTAACATTTCATATAATAAGGGCTTAGTGATGATGAACTCCTTTAACTTGACCTTATCTGGAAAGCATTTTATCTGCCCTCCCATTCTAAATGATAGCTTTACTGGATAGAGTAATCTTGGATGTAGGATCTTGCCTTTCATGACTTTGAATACTTCTTTCCAGCCCTTTCTTGCCTATAAGGTTTCTTTTGAAAAATCAGCTGATGGTCTTATGGGAACTCCTTTGTAGGTAACTCTCCTTTTCTCTTGCTGCTTTTAAGATTCTCTCCTTATCTTTCATCTTTGGTAATGTAATTATGATGTGCCTTGGTGTGTGCTTCCTTGGGTCCAACTTCTTTGGGACTCTGTGAGCTTCCTGAACTTCCTGGAAGTCTATTTCCTTCGCCAGATTGGGGAAGTTCTCCTTCATTATTTTTTCAAATAAGTTTTCAATTTCTTGCTCGTCCTATTCTCCTTCTGGCACCCCTATGATTCAGATGTTGGAATGTTTAAAGTTGTCCCGGAGGTTCCTAAGTCTCTCATTATTTTGAATTCTTGTTTCTTCATTCTATTCTGGTTGAATGTTTATTTCTTCCTTTTGCTCCAAACCGTTGGTTTGAGTCCTGGTTTCCTTCCTGTCACTGTTGGTTCCCTGTAAATTTTCCGTTATTTCACTTTTCATAGCCTTCACTTTTTCCTCTATTTTGTGACCATACTCAACCAATCCTGTGATCATCTGATTACCAGTGTTTTGAACTGTGCATCTGATAGGTTGGCTCTCTCTTCATCCCGTAGTTGTATTTTTTTCTGGAGCTTTGATCTGTTCTGTCATTCGGACCATATTTCTTTTTCTTGGTGCGCCTGTTAGGTGTAAGGGGCGGAGCCTTAGGTGTTCGCCAGGGCAGGGTAACCAACTTCACTGCGTTGTGACGATATCTGTGGGGGAGGGGTCCAAGAGGGAACAGAGCAGCTTGTTCAGCTCTCCACGGGTTCTCAGTCACTTCCCCCGCTGCCCACAAGCAAATTGGGCCCTTCTGGTGCTGATTCCCGGGTGGGTGGGCTTGTGTACATTTTAGGACCCTGTGGGTCTCTCCAATGAACTCTCCTGTGAGGCTGGGAGTTTCTCCTGCTGCCGCCTCAACCCCCACAGGTGTTTTCAATCAGTGGTTTGAGGCTTTATTTCCCCCAAGCTGGAACCTTGGGCTGCAAGGTTTGTCTCATTCCCTGGTTGTTCCTCGAAGATTATCTGCATGTGAATGTGGGACCCCCGGTCTGCAATCTGCTGCCTCGCCTGGTCTTCCAGCTGCCACCTTACCGTGAGTCCTCTCTGCCCCAGAATGCCTATCTCCTACCGATCTGGATGAATGTTTTTTCTTTAACTCCTTGGTTGTCAGACTTCCATACAGTTTAATTTTCTGGCAGTTCTGGTTGTTTTTTGTTTTTAAACTTGTTGTTGTCCTTCTTTTGGTTGTGTGAGGAAGCACAGTATGTCTACCTACACCTCCATCTTGACCAGAAGTCGTCAAGTCTCATGGCTCTTTTTATAAAACCCAAACCCCTCCATGATGGTCCTCTGCTCTTTGTGTCAAGAGGACCCCTCAGGGTGTTTATTCATGGCTTTGAGTGCCTGGCCCCAACCGACTGGCCGATGGGTAATGGAGACACAGCTGCAACGTCAGTGGCAGGGCAGTCCTGTCCATAAGCCAACAACAACATAGAGCAGGTGAGCACTGTGGCCGGAAGAGGAGCCCCAACACTGCCTGGAAGGGCAGCAGGGAGGGGCCCCTGGAGGGGGCGATGCTTGGCTGGTCATGGGGGATGATAGGCATTGAACAGGTCATTAAAGGGGAGAGAGGAGGGAGAGGAAGGCCATTTAGTGTGGCTAGAGATTAGAGATTTGGGAACTCCAAGTTCATTACATGGGTCAGCACAGAGTGGGACAAGAGAGTGGAGGTGATAATGCCAGAAAAGCAGGTGGGGACAGGGCCTGGATGTCCAGAGACTTCCCACATAACGGCCATGTCAGCTCTTGGTCCCCATTTGGTGTCCCCAGGGCTCCTCTGGGGTATAAGGGGCTTCCCAAATTATAAATCCTGTGCACTGGCTTTACAGCTGAGGCCCCAGAGAAGGTGTTGGTCTGAGGTCACCCAGAAGAGCCAGAATCACACTCAAGTCACCTGATGTGAAGGGACACTCTGTCCCTGCAGTACAATCTTACTGCCCTGTCTCCTTCCTGGGGGGTGAGTTTCCACCTGACCACGCTGGGGGTAATTCAGGGCTGCCCCACAGGGATTCCCCTGGCAACAGTGTTGACCAGGTCCTGCCCACGTCACCTGGGCCAGGCAGTTTCCCATCTTTGAAATCAAACACTAACAGACCCCAGACAGAAACTGCCCCATGCCTGAGCTCCCAGGTGAATGCAGCCCAGCCTGTGGGGTATACACACCTTTTGGCTCATATCCAGGATAGGCTGGGAAGCTGTTTGAATAAAAACTCCCCTGGACAGGTGCCCAGCCTTTCACAGTTTGCAAAGTGCTTTCCCCAACATTCTGCCCTTTGATCCTCATACCTGTCCTGAGAAGAAGGCGTCACCCACTTTACAGAGGGGGAAACTGAGGTCTGAGAGGTGAAGTGATGTACTCAAAGTCACACAGCAAGTTGATGATGGATCAGAGATTAAAACAGCAGCCTCAGGAGGCTGCACCTGTTGACCACGCATCAGTTAAATGGCCCTTCTCCCATGAGTGTGGTGGGGCTGAATGGGACAGAGGAGGTGCCATGGAGGCTGAGTCTTTCAAAGATGCAAAACAGCCACCAGGCACAACAGAGGGGGCCGGAGGAGGGCTTTCAGGGCAGAGGAAACAGTGTGAGCAAAGGCCTGGAGGTGGGAGCGCAGGTGGACAGTTCAGGACCAGGAAGCACTCCAGTGGGGCAGATGCACAGGGAGTGTGGGGACACGTGGAGGTGGCACCCTCCTTTCCCAGGGGCCCTCATTTCCCTTGCTCTGTCTCCCAGCTGCCTCTCCTAATGTCTTTTCTGCTGTCACTTTGGCACTCAGAGTTCCCCCTCCCCTGCACCGCCCACTGCCCCATTGTTCTGGAAGCTACTGGAGGTCAATGACCCTGTTTTGATCATTTCTGTGTCCTCA
Source organism: Micronycteris hirsuta (assembly GCA_004026765.1). Classification (NCBI taxonomy): domain Eukaryota; kingdom Metazoa; phylum Chordata; class Mammalia; order Chiroptera; family Phyllostomidae; genus Micronycteris; species Micronycteris hirsuta. The sequence goes on from PVJI01000420.1 coordinate 125,909, forward strand.
GCCTCCAGCACAGGGCTGGCCTGGCACAGAGATAGAGTCTCTGAATGAATACAAATGAATGAATGAATGAATGAGTACAGAGGGTCAGCTGAATTATGTAAAACAGCAGCTAACAGTTTTTGCCATGGGGTGCCTGCTAACTGCTCTTTACATACATCATCTCTTTATCCTGTGAGGCCTGTGCTATTTAGTCTTTATCACCATCATAATCTCCATTTTATAAATGAGGAAACTGAGGCACAGAAAGGTGAAGAACTTGGATAAGGTCACAAAGCCTGTAAGTGTCTTTGGGATTCAAACCCAAGCCACAGGCTCGGTTTTGTGAGAGAGATTTTGCACACACCCTCAGCTACATGGACATATGCCTTCCTGCACACATGTGTACACACACAGGTACACACGGATGCACACACAGGTATGTCCGGGCCATAGCCCTGTGCTCCTGGATGCCCACTCCTTCCTGGATTTGCTTACACCCAGCGTAGCAAAAGGCCTCGAAGGGCTGGTTGCAGGCTGAGGGCAGGGCAGGGCAGGGGGAGGAATCAGGTGGGCTCTGAGACCAGCCCACCCCTTTCTTCCCTGGGGCCACAGTGCCCTGTCATTAGGCATCTCCCACTCTGCCAGGGTGTGGACACCCTTTCTTTCACACAGTCTGCCTGCTCCACGCAATCGCCACCACGAAATTATGAGTCCCTGACATAAAGGAAGCAGACTGCCTCTATCGCTCTGGTGTAGCGGGCCCTGTGCCGCGCCTTACAACAGCGCCACCCCGGAGAGGCTCCGCAGGGTGCCCAAGTCACCTGGAGGCAGGGGTGGACAGGCGGATCCAATTTTCCGATTTAGGTGTGTTGGACCCTCCCACCCAGTGTATCCCTCACTGCTCAAGTCTCTTACCAGAACCCCTCCCCCCAAAACCCCTTTAGGTCTGATGGAGGATGGTCCAGCCGCAGGGAGCAGGGGAGGGGCCAGAGAGGGGAGGGCCTTGCCTGAGGTCCCAGTCAGTGGAGAGGGAGCTGGAACCAGGGCAGGGATGGGGAGGTCACCAGAGTGCATTTCCAGCCAGAGCTGAACTGGAGTTTGGCTGGGGGCCAGCCTGGAGGTTTGGGGAACCCCTGCCTGGGCACTGGCCCTCTTTGCCAGCTCTCTCATAGCAGAAAGAGACCCCAGGGGAGGGCCCAGCTGGGCCAGGTGTTGGGAGTCCAGACCAGACCATGGGTTCTGAGCAGCAGGTGTGTCTTCACACTGTGTGTCCCCGTGCCGGTGTTCACACACATGGCTGGGCACAGGTGCAAGGGGCTTGTTCTGCTGCATGTGCAGGTGTGTCTGGGTGTGTTTGCATACATATGTGTGAGTGTCTGATGTTCCCTCCACTTTCCCTTCCTGTGTGCCCGACCTGCTTCAGTCTCTGAAACGCCATCTCTTCCAGGTCCCCACCGTGGGGCTGTGAGGGAGCATAGCAGGGGTGGTGGAGAACGGAAGGCTGAGAGGCAGTAGGATCTCCATGCGGGGTGAGGAGAAGGGACTGGCTGCGGGGGCAGCTATGGGCGTGTGTTCCCGTACAGGGGAGTTCCTGTGTGTGCGTGCATGCTCTCTCACTGGAGGGGACTGGAAGTGATGATCCTGTAGGTCCCTCCTGGCTCCACAGAGCTTGCTCCTGCAGCGCTGTCAGTGTTGCGGTATTTTGGGGCCTGTGTGGGCAGGAAAGTGTGTCAGTGTCTATATATGCCTGGTGAGGAGAAAGCTCGTGTGTGCCGTGGGTGGGTTGGAGTGTCTGCTTCCACAGATGGTTCCTGAACTCCCAGGCCTTGGAGAGAAGGTTGGCTGACAGCTCTCTAAGCCCCTCTGCCCACCTGGCAGAGGCCTGGGCTGGTGTGGGGCATAGCGCCACCTTGTGGGGCCAGGAGGAGGGATATGTGGCATCACCGGGAAGCCAATGGCCTCCTGGGGGAGAACACCACTGCGGTGGTGGTGGGGAACTGTGGCCTGGGACACCTAGAAAGCCAAACCACTGCCGAGCCTGCCTGAGCCACTGCATTTGGGCTGTGCCGGTTCCTGGCAGGAAAAAGAGCTAAAATGCTTCCCTGAGCATTTTCTCCAACATCCCAAACCAGTCCCTAACCCCTCCAGCCATCCTCCTTCCCCCAACTCTTAAGGCCTATTCCTGTGGGCTAGGGAGGACAGACAATGAAGAAACCCTTAGAACTGAGCTGAGCAAAAGGAGGTCAATTGTCCTGGTTTGCTCAGGACAGCGGCGGGGAGGGGAGGTGTTCCTGGGACATGGGACTTGCTGTTTTAAAACCAGGGCGATCCTGGGCAGACTGGACTAGTCAGGCACCCTACATGGGCGAGCGTGGTGGAGGAGAAACACCCTCACAGTAGAGACAACTTCCTGGAAACCTAGCTTAGTCCGAAGGGCCAGAGGACACTCCCTGGGCCCTCCCCTCAGCAGAGGGTCTTGCTGGCTCCAGACCCCTCAGTCTCTGCTCGCCTGGGGGTTTTGTTTTATTTTGTGGTGTTGGGTGACTCTTAACCAGGGTCTCTTCCCAGGCCTCTCTCCTGGGGCCAGGCCCCTCCTCCACTGGCTGGATGACAGTGCCAGGCTGTCCCGCAGGCACAGCCACCTCACAGCTTCAAAGGGAACTGTTAGGTTCCCAGAGCCTCCTTCCCCACCTGTGCTCCTGTCTCAGGGAGCAGCATTGCCAACCACCAGTCACCTGGCTCCTTTCGGATCCCTCCCTCCTCCTCACCTCCCACTCCCAGTCCCTCAGTTCCGGTGCCACCACCGTCTCTTCAGCCCGCCCCTTTCCCTCGCATCCCCACAGCCACCACAGTGACGCTGTCAGCCTCCCCTGCCTCCAGCCACTGCCCTGCGTTCATCTAGACCAGGGGTGTCCAACCCACGGCCCGCTGGCCACATGCGGCCCAGGATGGCTGTGAATGCGGCCCAACACAAAACCGTAAATTTACTTAAAACATTACTTAGTTCTATTACTAAGTTTTATTACTTAGATATGTATATTTTGTATATTAGTGATCACAAACTTGGGACCTGCTCAACATTGTAGGATTATCAAAAGGGCCGCTGCATACTTAGGGTTATTGTGTGAGGATGTTTTTGCTTGTCTGTGGTGGCGTATATCACGAAAATTATGCATGGACCTTTTTTATGCTCATCAGCTTTCGTTGGTGTTTGTGTATTTAATGCGTGGCCCAGGACAACTCTTCTTCCAGTGCGGCCCAGACACCAAAAGGTCGGACTACCCTGCTCTAGACCATGGCCAGACCATGGAGTCTGGTCCTGCTTAAGGACGGGAGAGAGAGTTGGCTCGGACTTGGTTCCAGGTTCCGGGTCCTGAGAATTCTTGTCGTGCCAGTCTGGCGACCCTCCCTCTTACCTGCCCTGCACTGAGGAACTGAGAGGGTCCCACTTGTGTCTGTGAGGGCTTTTGCCTGGGCAGGCTGACGTGGCCGCTGCAGGCCCCTCTGCTCCACCCCAGAGTGCAGCTGGGGGTCTTCGTGCTCAGGCCGCTCCATGGCCCCCACTGCTCTCGGGGTGAAGTAGGAGCTCCTCAGCCTGCTCACTACACCCTAGGTGACCAGCCCCATCACTCTTGGAGTGACGCTTCTAACCACTGTGGTGCCTGCACCACTGTGCTGCTGGTTCTGTGGAGAATGATGATGATATGTGTGTAATGATGTGTGTGTGTGTGTATGTGTGTGGTGGTTGGGATGGTGTGTGTGTGGTGGTCGGGATGGTGTGTGTGTGTGTGGTGGTCGGGAGGGCTATGAACGTGCTGGCAGGGACAGAATACGGCTTGCAGACCCCCCACATCTACTCCCACCAGAGCACTTCCGTTCGTGTCTGTTTTATGGGTTGGGTTTCCTGGATGACTTCCTTGGTAGGAAGACTTCTGTGGCTCTGAAAGGTTTGTGAAGACTCTGCTCTCAGATGACTAGTTGTTCTCTGCTCCTCCTCCCTGCCAGTGGGCTCCCACCGCTGGGCTTTTACCCACGCTCTTCTGACGGCCGCCATCGCCGTCTGTAGAAATGTTTCCCTCTCAAACGTCCCCACCTCCCAGAAGCTTCTGGGGCTCGTTGCGGGGACAGGATGGCTCCCTTGGCTACACACCGCTGCCCTTTAGGTCTCCGGCCCTTGTGTTCCGGTCTTACCCACCCCCCAGACTGAGAGCTCCCGCCTCAGGAATGCCCACACCTACCTTCTCCTTTCTCCTCTGCCGACTCCTGCACAGACACGAACACAACCTCCGCAGGGCTCCCAGGCAGCACGCAGCCTGGCGGGTGAGCCAGACACAGGGACATGATGAACTTGGTTTGGACCTTGCAAGTCTGCGCTGCTTGGGGACCATCCAGACGGAAATGTCCTCCAAGCGGTTGGAGGTGTGGGTCTGGAGCCTGGAGAAAGGCCTGGGCAGGAGACTGGGGCGCGGCCGTCGCCCGCCTGTAGCGGAAGTTCTCAGGAGAGTGGGCAGGAGGGAGCCGGGAGAGTCCGCTCGCGCTGTGTGCGCCGGAAGGCGGGTCGCCCCTGAGTCACCAGACCCAGCACAGGGACCGACATGTAAACATAGCCACTTAAATCCCAGGTGGGTGAATGAAGGGGTCCACACAAGTCTGGGACCTCGGGGGAGAAACCAGAAGAGTATGGATGCTAGAAACGCTGAGAGGAATGGGTTTCGAGGACAAAGTGGTCAGCAGTGCCGATGTAGCAGCCGTCGTCCGCCTGGGTGAGAGCCAACAACCCCGATGTACATTTGGGAATGAAGAGCGCACTGGTGAATCATCCAAGTGACGAGGCGCAGGGGGAAGCCGGGGTCAGCGCCGTGAGCGTGGGGTCAGCGCCGTGAGCGTGGGGTCAGATTTGCGGAGCGGAGCAACGTCAGGGGAATCCCGAGAGACCTTGCGGGAGAGACATGGAGGGCAGAATGAGCTGCAACGCCTCCTTGGGTCAGCCTTGGCCCTGGTCAGGAAGCTGGGGTCCACCTGAGTGACCTTGGCTAAGTCCCCTCCCCTCTCAGGCAGGTAAGGCCGTTCTTGGGGGACCTGCAGAGACCCCCCTGCACCATCACCTGCTATAGCCCCTGATGAGCTTCCGCAGGAGGAGCCTGCACCTGCTGCTGTGAGCCAGGCCCCTGGCTCTGCAGAGGGAAGGGCTCCCTACCTTGGGAACACTGGTGGCTGCCCCCATTTTTCAGTAGCCCTGGGAAGTAGGTAGGTGAGAAGGCATAACTAGAAGCTTATAGTTTTCTTCCTCTCCTCCAAAGCTGAGATTTTTCATAAGCTCTGGCACATCAGAGGGGAGGGTGGAAGGCATCTGGGGGAATCTGAGACCCCAGGAGCCCTAAAGTCAGAGGGAGGGTTGGCCTTGCATCTAGATGGCTCAGAAGACCCCATGCCCACCTCACTGCTAGCTGGCCCTAGTCCAGTCTCCCAGAGCGGCCGTGGTGGCGCCTAGCCAGGAGGTGACCCCCACCCACATCAGTGGTGGGAGCTCTGAGGGAAGAGTAGGGACCCTTTGGCTCAGGCCGACTCACTTCCTCGCTGAGTGGCTGAGGGTCAGGGGGTCCTCTTCTCAAATACTGTCTCTCCCGTGGGTTCACTTCACTGCCTAATGCCCTGACATTCTAGGGCTCCAAACTGTCCTACTGAGACCAGTTGCAGACACAGCACAGCACAAAAGGTCCCTGGAGACGAACCATCAGAAATGGGTGTGGGGCTTAAAGGCTCCCCTTCTATTATTGAAGGCCTACTAAGCACAAGGCACTCTGCTGACAGCAGAAGTGCAGCCTGGGAGGCAGGAGCTTAGATTCTAGTCCGGCTCTGCCTTTAACTCCCTGTGTGAACTTGGTCTCCATCTGATGCAAGCACAGGATCAGAATCACCAGGAGGTGACACCAAGTACTGCCCACCCCCACCCAAGTTTCTGACTTAGTAGGTCTGGGGTGAGGCCCAAGATTTGCATTTCTTTCAAGCACGGTGGTGGTGCCTTTACAGGTGGGGGGACTGCACTGTGAGAGCCGCTGGCCTAGCCACTTCCTTTCTAGTTGCAATTTCCTGTGCTCCCAACAGGGAGACTCACACTGGCCCTGCGCACCCCTCCCAGGAGGTGCCGTGAGGCTCAAATTTGAGATGCCAGGTGAATTGTAGAACTTCTGACAGCTGGTTGGAACCTCAAGATTCATCTGCTTTGAATTTCTCACATGACAGGAAAGGAAACTGAGGACCAGAGACTGCACAGACCAAGGTCACAGCCACTTTGATGGTGACAGAGCTGGAACTAAAAGCCAAGTAGCCTCCACCCTGTTCCCAGTCTCCTTTAGCCTGAAAGAGATGCTTTTGGCCTCTCGTCTTTTAGATGAAGTGATGCCACCTAGCTTTCGTAGCAGATATTCCGAGTGTCCTGCCTGTGTCCCATGGCATCCCCCATTTCCCTGCATGCTGACCTGACAGCTTCCAAGTGCCAGCTCCTGCCACTCTGCCTGAGGACTTTTTCTGGCCCAGAGAGCACACTCAGCTCGGGGCATGCGTGAAGGAAAATTGCCAGAGACTTAACATGCTCTGACCCGCAGCAGATCCTGGCCAATGTCTGGGGGAAGCACCAGCTCCCTCGCTCTGCGTTGGCACAACTTTGAGGCATGTTCTATACTATCACCCAGAATTCCTTGGTGGAACTGAGCCCTGGCTGGTTAGAGCAGAAACTTCCTTGATAAAACAGCCATCACTTCTCTCCCTTCCTTGCCTCACCTCCCGGCACCTTCATAGTGCTGCTTCTGATCACCTTTCAAATAAAGCACTGGTCTCAAGTCCTCATTCAGGGCCTGTTCTGGGGACCCCAGCCTCAGGCAGGATAATAATGGTAATAACTGCCATTTATTGAACACCTGCTGTGTGCCAGGGATCATGTACATATGTCCTCACGTGATCCTCATGACAACCTTGCAAGTGGGCATTTTCACCTGTGTCACAGCTGAGGTTGCTCAGATTCAGCGGGAGGCGGCCTGACCAAGGATTGGTAAACTTTCAATCCACAAGGGGGACCCAGTCCCTGCTCCTCATAGGACTAGGTGTGGAGGCCCTGGCTTCCCTCCCTGGGGGCCCAGCCCCACTGGGTGGCCACAGACAGAGAAGAGACAGTGTGGGGCACTTCTGAGCCCTGACACTGTCCCCACAGAGGCACCACTAATGGTGGCAGCAGAGGGAGTCCTTCCAAGGGCCTCGCTAGTTGAGGATATTGATGAGCCGGAGAGGAGGAACAGATAATGATCCCCCGGTGACTGCAACCGACAGGCCGGTTTGTGGCTACCTGTGGGAAGAAGAACTGAGGGGCTCTGTGAGAAGGATCAGTTTCTGCTTATGTAGAAGGGGGCTCTGGGTCATTGTATTTCGGACAAAAATGGAACTCTATTTTGTAGTCACAGGCTGATGGAGCCGGGCAGTGTTTCACCTCATACATCCCTAATTGTTTGTGTGGATGGAGTACAGTCTTTGTTTATGGAAGTGCAACGTTCCGTTTTAGGTTTCGGTTTCCACGCATGTTTCCATAGCAAATAGCTTAGCTATATAAAAAGAAAGCTACCTAGGTAATAATGAATTCATACACTCATATACACCAAAACAAGTTCCCCCAAAGGTCCTCAGAGGCTCACATTAGAATTCACAGCAGGCACATTTTCCCTGGTGGGAACTTTGAATGTAGCTTCCCATCTCTGGCCTCAGTTTCCTCACAGGTGACAAGACGGGCAGCTGAATGGGCCCCATGCTCTCTGAGGCCCTGGGTTTGACAGGGCCCGTGGCTCTCCCGAGCTGCTGGGCGAGTCTAGGCGGGTTCCTGCCCCCGTCAGCCTGGAAGCGGCTCTGTAACTGAGCCTGCAGGGTCACTGGGACAGGCACGGCCTGGAAATCTCAGCTGGGGAAGCGCCCAGGGAGACAAATCGTGCCGTGGCTGGCTCTTCTCGCTCTCGGGGGGCAGCCTGTCTCTGGGGTGAACATGGAGAGAAGGGGGAGCTGACAAAGCCATCCCCCCAGATGAGATGCTCGGCGGGGTGGGGGGTAGGACCCAGGTCACCTGTGGGAGGCAGAAAGGAGTGGGTGCAGACTGGGGTGTGCTCCTTGGAGCCCATGAACGTGGGCACAGGATGGTTTAAGCAAAAACAGACTTGGTCCGGCCGAAGGCACTGTCACAGAGCGCTGCAATGCATCTCTCCTCCCCTGGGTCCAAGGCCAAACGCCGTGTCTGCGTCAGCCTGGTGTGCCCAGCACCGGGACTGGAGAGGGGAGGCACCCCAAAGGCAAACGTGTGCTGTTATATCTCTCTCACAATAGTCCCGGGCGTGGGTGCTTCGTGACATAGTTGAGAACACATGTCCACGGCACAGAGAGGTTAAGTAACTTGCTCTGGATCACTCAGCTAGTAAGTGGCTGAGCCAGGATCTAAACCCAGGTCATTTGACTCCAGAGCCTGGGCCTTGAGTCACTCTGCAAATTGATCAATACGGTAGTGAAAGAACAACAGCAACAAAAACTTACGTGTCAGAAACCTGTCTCAGGGACGATGGGAAGAACTGATGAAAGAGGGACTGGAGTCGCCCAGGCAGCATGGCAGAGGGGACATCGGGTGCAAAGACAAGGGGCTGAGAAGAGCCCCGTGTTCAGGGAATGAGGGTACCGTTGCGGAGGCCGATGTATAAAGGGGCCGTGTGCTGAGAGATGGATCTGGGAGGCAGGCAAGGCCAGATCCCGCTGAGCCCCAAGTGCCAGTCTAAGGAGCACAGGCCCTGTCCCGTGGGCAAGAGCAGGGCGCTGCTAGGACCACGGCACCTCTCACGAGCTGGTGGCCTTGGACAAAGCTCTCCCCCTCTTGGAAACTCAGTTTCCTCATCTGTAAAGCAGGGGTGACAATTCCTGCCAAACCTGCCTCTCAGGGCTTGCGTGAGGACTAGTAAAGGCAGTAGACAAAAAGGATTGGTAAACAGTGGAAGATTTCACAGAGGCAGGCTGGTGGGCTGGACAGGAAGACGTGAACAGTCAGTAGGTATGAGTTTAGCCAGCTGTCTCTCCACAGATGCTATCAGACTCACTCCAGCTTTTCTTGTTATGGGAAATCATGTCATTTGTATGGCGCTTCGCCCCTTGCCATTTGGCCTCTATTACCTCACTGAGGACCCTCAGACCTCTAAGTTAGATGTAATTATTCCTCTTACAAGGGAAGACACGGAGGCACAGAGAGGTGACGTGCCCCACCCCAGCCTGCAGGCCAGAGGGGCAGAGTTGCCGTAACCTGGGTTCTACAGCAGCCCGGTGTGATCTTTCTCTTCCGTCTCACGTCACCTTGTTTACGCCAAGCAGTTCATCAGAGCCGACCCCTCCGAAGGGCACACCAAGGGTGTGCGGGAGCAAGAAGGCAGGAAGCAAGAACTGATGACTACAGCGATTCTGGATTGGAATATTCAGGTCTTGACGGCTTGTCAATAGCCTCAGAGGTCTGTGACAGGTCATAATTAGTCATTCCACTGAGGCCCACGTTTGAATTCTTTGCTGCAAAACTGGAGTGTGAAGCAAAACCCTGTCAGTGAGTGGCTTTCGCCCAGCACACATGTCTCTGCTCAACTTCCCAGTTCTCCCCTCCTGGTGGGAGGCGGGTTGGCCGGGGTGGGACCACACAGGAGCTTTAGGGTTAGCCTATCGGGGCAAAATGCCAACGGTGGCACTTGAAGCTGTGTGACCTTGAGTAAGCGGCTTCGTGTCTCTGAACCTGTTTCCCGATATGACATACAAAGATAGTAATACCCATCTCAAAGGGCTGCTGAGAAGACTAATGAAATAGTAGTAATTCGCAGATTCCACAGGACATCCAAGGAACGGGTCCCAGTGTGCTTCAGGGTGTGCGGGTGGGAAGAGAGGCGTGCAGAGGAGGGAGACTTACTTTCCACCATATACCTTTTTTTATTTGTTTAAGATTTTATTTATTTTTTAGACAGAAGGGAAGGGAGGGAGAAAGAGAGGGAGAGAAGCATCAATGTGTGGCTGCCTCTCACGTGGCCCCCACTGGGGACCTGGCCTGCAACCCAGGCATGTGCCCTGACTGGGAATCGAACCGGCCACCCTTTGGTTCACAGCCTGCGCTCACTCCACGGAGCTATGCCAGCCAGGGCGTACCTTTTTGTAATTAAATAAAAAATGTGTAGGGTTTTCTTCATTCAAATGAATTAACGGAATTTCAAAAACGAGGACGTGCATGTAAAGGGCTCAGCCCAGTCTTGACACTTAATACTCTATAAATGTTAGCTTTCATTATTATACATATTATTCTAAAGCAGTTTTTAAGAACTCTGTTTGTGGAAAATGAGTCCCCCAAAAGCTAAATGTTCCTTGATGGAGGCCGAAGAGGAAAGGCTAAAGCAAGGGACGCTTCTTGGCCAGAAAACAGGTGTTTCACAGGGCAAACACCTGCCGTTGACTCGGCTCCGTGCTGAGTCAGGCGAAGCTGATGGAGGAGCGGGGCAGCTCTGCTGGACAGGGAGGCTGGCCGGGTCGGGAAGGGCCTTGAGTGTGCGGCAGTCCACGGCCTGTCTTGAAGCCCGTCTCTGCAGCCTGCGGGCGGAGCAACTTGGGCAAGTCACTGAACCTCTGAGCCATCAGATTTCCAGTTGACAAATGAGGATAAGGACACTTGTCTGCCTTGCGGGGCTGTTGGGAGAATTGTAAGAGTTACGAGGTAGCTCCCATCATCACATCTTCATCTTCACTGTTACAAGGCATTTGGATTTTATCCTGGGACAATGGGGGCTGGGAAACGGCTTTCTGCCTGGGTGGTACAACTGGATTTTATGGGTTAAAAAGGTCATTCTGGAGGCCAATTAGGAGAAGGGACAGGAGGGGAAAAGCGAGCGGGGGCGGGAGAGGACCCAAGGATTCTATATGTGACCCTGCCCACTCCCATCCCATCTGACCTCTCCGAGCAGTACCCTTAGCCATGAATTGGACCCAGCAAAAAAAATGGCTGTGGATTGTGGCAGGAAAGCATAATCTTAATGTAACTAACAGAGCTTTACCTTATCCACTTGCCTGGGATGGCATTTATGCTAATCCTATTCAAGCAAAAGCAACTCCGACTAATAAAAGCCACGCCTCAGCTCAGGACTACACACCATCTGTCAGTCCACACACACGGGATTAGCTTGTCCCAGTAGGTGCGCGGCTCGGCTGCCTGGGCTCTCCTGGGCCAGCCTGGGGGTGCGGCGGGGGCACGTTCATTTGTTCACGTGCCCATTCCCACGCACGTAGGCCACACCCTGGAGAGCTTGGGGAGAAGACACAGACAAGGTTGCGGCTCCCAGGAAGGGTGTGCTCTGTTGGGAGAAGCAGAAAAATAAAGTAAATAAATGGATATGGTAAGTTCAGATGGTATTAAATCCTGTGGAGAAGAAAAGCATGGATGTGTCAGAGAGTGACTTGGGGAGTGAGGGCCTATTAGAGAGGACAGTCAGGGAAGGCCTCTCTGAGGAGGTGACACCTGAATAACAAGGAGTGAGCATGGGATCGCCGTCAGAGCACACCAGGTAGAGGGGCCAGTGGGTGTAAATGTCCCAAGGAAGAGCCACAGTTGGCAAGTTTGAGGGACAGAAGGCCAGAGTGGGTCGAGCCACCAGTAGGAGGCAGGACAGAGACAGCAGCAGAGGTCGAGACAGGTGGAATGTGGTAGCTCCCCGTCAGGACGCTGTGGGACGTGGACCACTGGAGAGCTCAGAGCAGGAGAGGGACATGACCTGCAGTATGTTCAATTTAGCGTTTGCTCTGACTGCTGGGGGAGAATCCATTACAAAGAGGAACAAGAGCGCCCCCGAGGAGACGAGGTAAGAGGCCCTGGCACTGGGGACAGGAGACAAGCGGGACCGGGGTTACCCTTTGGAGGTAACGATGAGCGTGAGAGGAAGAGGATGGAGTACCCAGCACAGCCTCAAGCGTGTAAGCAGGGGCTCACTACATGCTGGACGGGTTTTGATTATATTGATTCTCCTCTGCCAAACCGCCTCTCCAAAATAATACCTTTTAAAAATCCTGGTATTTGATCAGCTCAAGTGCTGGCCAGGGGCCCCCGTGACAATGCAAGATGCATTTCCCCTTGTGGGCTGGCCTCCAGTCAGGCCCCCCTGGCCACGTGGGCTGCTTACCTCTGAAGCGAACCTCCCGTGGGCCGTGCATTTTCTGGCTCTGAAGCAATCCAATGCTTATGCTTCCTCAGGGAGCCTTGCTCTCTGCATCAGGCAGGAGGGGATGGGTCTCTAGCAGGTAGAGATTTCCTGACCCAGCACCAGCTTCAAAACCACGAGAAACCCATGGCTTGGGGAGGGCTTTCCTGCATTGTGAGATCCTAAGCAGGACTCAGGCATGAGTCTCACACCTAGTCTTCTAATTCTCTGAGCACGTGTGATGAGCTTCTGCTCTGTACCAGACTCTGTGTGGGGGGCACATGAGTGCATTGGACACAGTGCCCGCCCTGCAGTTCACATGAAGGTGGGTGGGGTGGGGGGGCAAGCAAACAGTGCCTGATGTGTTATAAGAGCTCAATATTTGCTGATGAACAGTTACCCACATGTAAGCCCCTGATACTGCGCCTATAATTTTACTTAGGTATCTCCTTATCACTACTGGTAAATGCCTCTACACTTGTCAAAGCCCAGCTCCCATCTCTGCAAAGCCTTTCTGATTCTTTCCAGACCAGGCCCCTCCAGAGGCATAGGTAGGCCTCCCTCCACTCTGCTCCCAGTCCCCACTCATCCTCCCGTTATGTCAGATTGCTGTGGATCGTTGACCATGAGCTCTGATACACAGTTCTTACCTGGTTCATCTCAGTGGCCTGCGGCCTATCACAGGACTTTACAGCGAGGAGGGAGATATACTGGGCGCACTTCCATTCATGGCGGTGATAAGGACGTCAGCGTGGCTGTAGTATAGGTAGATGAGAGGGACAAGAATGAAGCCAAAGAGGGCAGCAGATGCCTGGTAGGGCAGGGCCTTGAATGCCAGGCCTCAGGATGGGTTTCAGCCACTGGAGAAAAATCTAAGAATAGGAAAAGACTGTCAAGATCACAGGAAAGAAGTAAATACTGAGAGATGATCATGGCGCAGAGGAGACTGGAGAGCATGGTGATTTAAGTGCAATGTAGTACCCTACACTGAATCCTGGAACGGCAAAAGGATAGGAAAACCAAGTCCCACTTAGAGAGGCCAAAGAGCAGGGCATGAGAACTATCTGGGGTTATGATAATCAATATAGTAGAGGCTATAAATATTGATTATGTTTATGCAATGTTCTCAAAGGCTATTAGCTCTGGGGTCATTTTCCAACATAAATAAGAGAAGATAAGCCTTGCCATTAAGAACTGAGGTCTATTAATAGGTAAAAACGGAACAAAAATAAACCCCCAAAGCTGTACTCCTATAAACATACATAGACAATCCCCTTCTTCACCTGTGGGACCATTGCATGAAACATTCTCTTATTCGGATGAGGAAACTGAGGCCTGAAGAGTTAGAACAGCTTGTCTCATGTTGCGAGCTGAACAGTAACAGGCCAACGCTGACCCTACTCAGAGGTAGTCATGAAGAGCCGTGGAAGAAAAAATCTTGCCAATCATAGTTTGTTTCTCACACCACATAGTTGTTTCTAAGTTTTCTGCATTAAAAATATTCAGTACTGATATTAAATAAGTAAGTAAGTAGGGATGACTGGGCAAACTGTCCTTAGGGAAGAATTCCAAGTCACACAAGGACTCTACCCTCCCCCCAGAACTGAATCCCCCCACCTTTGAGTGGGGTCTGAACGTAGTAGCTTGCCCCCAAAGAACAGAGTGAGAAGAGGGGAAAACTGGAACTCTACAGTGGAGAAACCTGGAAAGCACCGCCTTACCCAAGCAATCAAGGTCAGCATCGCCGGTGACAAACTAGGTGCACGTCATGGACCCCTGATGAGATGGGACAAGAAGGGCACGTCACCTCTGTGGTGTTTGTTCCCAAAGCCCACGCCCTAGTTTAGACCTGCGGAAACCATCAGCCAAAGCCGAAACGGAGGAACATTCTACAATGTACCTGGCCGGCACTGCACAAGATTGTCAAGGTCACAGGCAACAAGGAAAGGCCGAGAGCCTGGCACAGAGCAGAGGAGACTAGAGGGGCATGATGACCAAATGCAATGCGGTCACCTGGACTGAATCCCGGAACAGAAAAAGGGCATCAGCGGGAAAACTGGTGACGTCGGAATGAAGTCGAGCTAACAGTGATGTACCCACGGTGGGTTTGTAATTTCAACGACTGTACTGCGTTAATACAAGACGTTAGCGATAGGAAAACTGGGTGAGGGGCAGAGAGGAACGCCTTGCAACTTTTTTGTAAATCTAAAATTATTCCAAAAGAAAAAGTTTATTTCAAAAGATCAGGTAAGGAGAGAGTGAGTCCCTCCTGGGCAGCCCCCACTCCATCCAAAGCCTCTCTTTAAAGTGGGTTTGTATCTGTCCACATCTCTTTCTTTTCTCTCTCTCTTTCTCAATGTTCTGATAGAAACAGGGGCTTTCCCTTGTACGAATGGTTCATACTATATGTATTGTTTTGCAACTTCTCTTTTTCACTTAGTTTGTCTCAGTGATATTTCCACGTTAGTTCTCACAGATCTCAGCTGTCCAATACCGTAGCCACTAAGCCACATGTGGCTATTAAACATTTGAAAATGTACTTTGTCCAAACAGCGATGTGCTTTAAGTGTAAAATATACACCAGATTTCAAAAATGGTACACAAGAATGTGCAAATCTCAATAATTTGTATGTTGATCACAGGTTGAAGTGATAATATTTGGGGTATATAGAGCTCAAAATATATTAATTTTATGTTTCTTTTTACATTTTTTAGTGTGACTCCTGGGAATTGTAAAATGAAATATGTGGCTTACATTACATTTCTATCAGGCAGAGCTGTTCTATACATTGTAGATCTAAACTCATTCTTTCTACCTGTTGCAGAGTGTTCCAAAAATCTATTAAGTACCACAATTTATTTAACTATTCTTTTCTAATGTACATTTAGATTGTTTCTAAAATCTGATTACAAACCACGTTGTAATTAAAATCTTTGAACATGCCTACTCTGTGCACATGTAAAAACTTTCCCTAGAGCAGGAGTGGGCAAGGTGAGATCCACAGACCAAACGCAACCCAGCACCATCTTTAATAAAGTGGTAGCGGAACACAGCCATACCCATGCATTTACGTGGTGTCTCAGGCTGCTTTTGCGCTACAGCAGAGCTGAGTAGTTATGACAGGGACCATATGAACTGCAAAGCCTAAAATGTTTACTGTCTGTCCTTTTTTAAAAAAAGCTGGCAGACCCCTGCTCTGAGTCGTTACCAGTAACTCGAAGAGCTAAGCTGCAGGTCCAGCTCCCCGGAAAGTAGACTCTAAGATGGAGATGAGCATACATACAGGAAGTTTATTAGAAGTTGCTCTTAGGTGGAGGGAGGGAAAGAACCAAGATTAGGCAGAGGGTTAAATTGGCCAGTGCAGTATTAAGACCTCAGCCAGTCCTATGGGAGGTCCTTCAGATGTTGCCCTGAGTTGGGGCAATGGGGCACTACCTTTGTAACCCTGAATTAACCTGTCCTGAAAAAGGGGTATGACCTTGGGTGAGGTGACTTTCTTCAACTGAGGGAACCTCCCTGGGAGGGCTGCTAGCTGAGAGGGAATAGGCCCATCAGTCCAGGCGGGCAGGCCAGTACAGGATAGCATCGATTACAGTCCATACCTTGTGCCAGAGCTCCACTGCTTTAAGCTCTGGGAGCAGCTTCCAGGATTCTGGTGGGCCTCTTCTCCTGGGGGAAACTGACAGAGAAAGGTCAGTGGGACAAATTATAGCCCCTGCCACCATGGCTGGTCTTGAGACCACAACGGATACTCGTCATCTCCCTCTACTACCCATTCTCGATCCCCTTGCCCTCAGTTAGCTGCTCTTCTGACCTCAGTGACTTACATAGTGGCATGATCTAGACCCTCCATTCTTAGGGGTCTGAGCCTATGGTCACCACATCCTTCTCGGGCTACGGTCCCTGTACTTGATGATTAACAATAAATATTGATTGCACAAGGGAGTTCAAAGATGTCTCCAAATGGATCAGCTAGGTCCCAAAGGTATACCTCTGTCCTCCACTGCTTAAAAGCAGCCTTACCTCCTCCTAACGATCAGCATTATCATCCCTGGAAGAATCGTGACTCAGTACAGTGCACTAACTCCTCAGTTGGTCTCAGTAACTGGCAGGCTGAACACTCAGCATCAACAACAGCTAGATCAGTCTTGGTATGAGCCCATACTGTGGGGCCCGTACACTCCCTCTTTCTAAGCCACCATGGTTACTGTTTATGCACCCAGTGTGCCAGCTCTGAGGTGGCCTCAGAGGCTGGCTGAGGTCAACTGCATATCCATGGCTGTTTAGTGCTTATCCCATGGCATGCAACCTGGCAGGTGTTAATATGGAATACAATGACCTTCACATTTGGTCTCCACTCTCATAGGTCTAACCACATGCTTCTACCACAGATTTCCTTGTCCTCAATTTTCCAATCTTACTCCTTCCAGACTCCTTGCAAAGCAGATAAGCTATTCGCTACTGCCCATGAAATCCATGCATATTCACAAAAACTGACTAGGTACACTATCCAAAGCTCTGCCCATTGGGAAGATTTTCCCCTCTGCTGTCTTTCAAGGACACCCCTGCGTGGGACTGCAGCGCAGCCACAGTCTATTTTTGGCTTGCTCACTCACACTGGGCCGACCTACCTGGGAAAAGGCTGGGCTCTTTTCAACTCCAGTTGGATATAAGAAGCTTTTTGGCAGCCATGGGTGAGCTGAAGGGAGGCATTGGTGCAAGGGTGGTGGGTGACATAGACGTCTGGGCCACCTGCTCATGCAGCTACCTTATGCCCTTTGGCCCTGCTGTGCCCAATGCCAGTTGTACCATGTCTATCACATGAATTGTGGCTGGGCTTTCTGACCTTATGACCTGGTGGATCTGATAGAATCCAGCTCTTGATGAGCAGCTGTGGCTGCACGGTCAACTTGATGATCCATGCTCAATCTGTTTTTTCCAGAACCTGTAGCAAATCAGGAAATGTGTTTGGAAAAGTGTGTCATTCCTGGCTCCAGGTGGCCCTGTTCCAGAATCCTAGAGGTCTACATAGTGATTCTCCTCCTAGGCTGTTCCCACCAGATACCTCATACCATGGATTCCGCCAGATCATATGGTCCGCATAGCATAGCTCCTGTGCGACAGCCTGGACCTGCTGCGGAGCCCTTTCCTGATCTGGGCTCCCACCAGAACTGGCAGCCTTATGTGTCATCCACTATAAGGGATGGAGCGGTATTCCCAGATGTGGAACACGCTGCCTCCAACACGCAGAGAGGCCTGTCCGGCACTGTGCTTCCCTCTTAATAGGGAAGTGGGAGGTGCCACAATTTGTCTTTTACTTTGGAGAGAAATGTCCCCAGAATATCCCAAACCATTGGCCCCTAAAAATTTCACTGATATGTCAGGCCCCTGAATCTTCATGTTGTTTTCTTGCGCTCTCTGCAGTGCACGTGTCTCACTGAGGCTTCCGATGTACTCGTTGTGTCTTGCTCATCTGGCCCAATTAGCTGATGTCTTCGACGCTGTGGATCGCTGTGAAGTTCTGCAAGATGCCTAGGCAGTCAGGTCTTTTCAGACTAGGATGTGAGACGGTGAGAGTTAGCAGCCCTGGGGCAAGACTGTAAATGTGTATTTTTATCTGTCCCGAGCAAATACGAACACTGATCTTCCTTTCTGATAGGGAGGGAAAAGCGTAACAACATTCACCAGACCAATGGCTGCATAGCAGGTAGCTGAGAAGATGTTAATGTGCTCGAGGAAAGATGCCACATCTGGTGCAGCAGCTGCAGTTGGAACTTCCACTTGGTCGATTTTGCCATAGTTCACTGCCATCGTCCAGGGTCCATCTGATTTTTGTAGGGACCAGCGAATTAAACAGAGATATAATGGTGATCATTATCTCTGCATCCTTTAGATCTTTAAGGATGACATTTATCTTTGCCATTCCCTGATTACTAATGAGGTTGAGCATCTTCTAACACGTTTAGTGGCTTATTTCCTTTTCTTTAAATTCCCATAATTCATAATCATTTGCTTTTTTAAATGGTTTATCTAGTCCTTGGCACTCACCTTCATGACTGTGAACTCGGGGCCACAGACCATGTCGTATTTAGCCCTGTGACCCTTGGATCTGACCCATAGGAACTCAATAAATAAGCACTGAAAGAGTGATTTTAACAAAATGAAAGAGCAGCATTTGTTTGGACATCCCAGTCTTCCTGAATCTCGAAACTAACTTCCTTAGCTGTGAGGAAGCAATCATTTTGGTTGATTTAAAAGAAAATACAATGTCGCCCTGACTGGCATGGCTCAGCTGGTTGAGTGTCGTCCTGCAAAATGAAAGGTCAGGGCACATGCCTGGGTTGCGGGCCTGGTCCGAGGATGGGGCGCGTGTGAGAGGCAACTGATCGAGGTTTCTCTCCCTCTCTCTCTCTCCCTCCCTTTCTCTAAAAATAAATAAAAAATAAAACCTTAAAAAAAAATACAATATCATCCAATCAAACCATTGCTCTTCGGAAATCAAGGCAGTGTCACTGAATTAATCGAAGCTCCCAAAGCCTTGTTTTCTGGATGGACTCCCTTCGATAGCAGTAATAGGCAGTAACAAACTGAGCCTTCGTTCCATATGGCTGTGATAAACGCATCCAAAACACATTACACGTCTCAGAATGAGGCTCTGAGGCCTGAGGCTACAGCAAAAGAAAACCAAGGTTGACAGGCACCAGTGTAAGAACCTGATATTCTTTAAATGAAAAAAGGCCAGCTGCCTGTCCCCTTACCACGGAGCACAGTAAATGCATTATCTGAGCTTCCTGCCATCTTTCAAACCTGGGATTCTCTAATGACATCTGTTTGGTCAACTCTAAACTTCATTTGTCCAAAAAAAAAAAAAAATCTCTAATTTACTGAATCTCGAGTATTTCTTTCCTCTACCATAAAATGTTAGAGCTTTAAAAGTTTTTAAAATTTTAAACTACCTGTTCATGTAGGAACATTTTTATCTTTCTTAAACGTACATCTCATTGGGTCCCTCATCTCCTCCGAAATGTCCCCTGGCCTCCCACTGTCTGAAGGCCAAAGTCCAAACTTCTTCTCAAGGCCCTGAAGGCCCTGGCTGGTTTTTCTGCCCCATTTCTCTCCACCACTTCCTCTCATTTGACTTTACTGACACAGGCGTACACTTTGCACCTCTAGGCTTTTGTACACGTACTGATCTCTCTGCTAAGAACTCCTATCCATCCTTCAAGGCTTGGCTCAGACATTCACTGGCTGTGAAGACTTTTCCTTCCCTTAGGATAGTATTCACTCCTTTCTCCACTTTCTCAACATTTTAAATAAATATCTACAATAAACACCTAGTATGCTATACTGCAATTATTTACTTATGTGTCTGTCTCCCCACCAGACTAAGAGCTCCTCCAGGAGAGAAATTATATTTCATCTATTGCAGTTTCCCCAATACCAGTCTAGTCCTTGGCACAGAGCAGACAGGCAACATTTGTTTGTTGACTGAATGAATGAAAATTAAGACGCAGTTCCTACCCAAAGGACCAGGACCTCCAATTTAACCACCAAAGAAAAGGATCAATAAGCTGCTAAAACAGACTCTAACAGTATTTAATTTCCCAAACTTCCTCTAGCAACCAAACACATTTAGAAGACATATTCATGCTTAGACTTACAGGTAACTCAGAGGCCCTAGGAGCTTTTCTCACCCCATTTCAGGAGCTGAACCCTTCGTTTTTAACAGGCACTTCTGAGGGGGTGGGTCAGCTGGGATGGATGTGCGCAAGCCTGTCCTCTGACAAGCACTCACAACAGCTCCATCAGCGTCCACGGAAATTCTGCACATGCATCAAGGAGAAGACGGCTACAAATAACACAGCCTGCTTTCCAAATCTCCAAAGCACATCTCTGTAATCACTTTACTTTTCAACTATCACCACTGAAGCCTTTCAGCTACATATCAATTTGTTTTAAACTTACTCCCGGTTCTTAAGTTAGCATAACTTTTTGGTTGCTTATAAATGAAGTTTCCGACTTCCAGTCTGTCCCCGGCTCCAGCTTCTCTTCCACAGCCTGTTAACAAGTGACTAACCAGTTCCTGCTTACAATCAAGCCACACAACTTCACCTGTTGCTCAAGACCCTTCAGATTTGGTCCTGGTCCTTGTCTTCCTCTTCTGCCTCATTCCCAGCTGCTCTCCTCTGCTCTGTCCCTACCAATCTTACCTTCCAGATATCTCAGTTCTGAGTCTGTCTATGCTCTGCTTTCTTTGCCAGGCATTCACCTCCATCACATAATTAACTACTTCTGCCCTTTAAGATTTGTTGCATACTGGTATCACCTCCTCCAGGGAGTATTACCTGATTGGATTAGATGCCTTTCCTGTGCACCCAAAACTAGTCATTTAACTAGTCAACAGTTATGGAGAACTAGTTTGTGCCAGGCTTTGTTCTACGCACTGGAGATATAGCAAGGAACAAAACAAAGACTCTGCTTTCATGAAGCTTAAATTATTTTCATAAATTTAATTAACTTTATTGGGGTAACATTGGTTACTAACATGTAAGTTGCAGGTGTACAGTTCTATAAAACATCATCTGTATATTACACTGTGTGCTTTCCACCCCATGTCTGGTCTCTTTCTGTTGCCATATATTTGACCCCCTTTACCCTCTTTTCCTTCCCCCTGCCCCCCCTCCCCCTCTGGTAACCACCGTCGTGCTGTGCTGTGACTTTTTGTTACAATCTAGTGGGGAGACAGAATCAAAAGCACAGCCACAGAACATTGGATAGGTACAGAACAATACACAGGGTATTTCAGCAGGGGCAGGAGAAGGAATTAGGTAGCGCAGCACTTCAGAGAGAGACAATAGCATGGGAAGATGCAGACGGGGGAGTGACATGGTGGAACTTACAGTTTTGACAAGTCACTTTGTTTCTAGCACAGGGAGGTGGATTTGAAGAGGCTAAGCTTGGACGCAAAGGGACCAGTTTGGAAGCCATGTAGTCAATCTGGGCAACAGAGGATAAAGTCCTGAAGTGGTCCTAGGGATGGAGAAGGGGCCAGAGGTCCTAAATTTATATGAGAAGTAAGACCATTAGGACCTGACTAGGTCCAGGTAGGAGAGGCGGCGTGTAGGTGACCCCCAGTTCCCAGCCAGAGGGCCTGGGTTGCCCGTATTGCCAAGTGAGAGAAGACATGTTATATCTGAGATGCCACCTGAAACTCAGGGACCAGGCACGGTCTGAAGATGCAAATTAGAGTGTCATCCTCATGTAACCATGAGAGTAAATAAAATCAACCAGGGAAACAGAATCCAGTCAAATAGACCTGGGTTTTGAATCTTAGCTCTGCCATTCACTATCTGTGTGACCTTGAGTAAGTTACTAAACCATTCTGAGCTCCTTTTCCTCATCTTTAGTAGGATATTATTATTATCATTATTTTTCAAATGTCTATCACAGTGCCGAGCACATGGGAGGTGCTTCATTATTATTCTAGCCCCAGTACTTCCCAGCAGTGGAAAACTGAACAAGACACTCCTGCTTGGGGAGCCTCAGGCTCCCGCCCAACAATTCCTGCTCAGTATCCACAGTACCTCGTGGAGTGGGTGCTCGCTCAATAAATGGTTGCTGAATAAATGAAAAAACCTAAACAAACCGAAACAATACCTACTAACAGATGAGAGGATTAAACAGGACTAAAAAAACTGTATAAAGATCAATGTAAATGCTAATGAATCATCTAGCACTTAGAAGGCAGATGTTAGTCTCTTCATTTCTGTCCTTGCTTTTTAACCCGTCTTTTTTTTTAAACTTCTCCTTTTTTATTAGCTCTGTCTTTTCATATTACAAACATGCTCCAGTCTCCCCTAACCTCATCAACTCTCCTTGGACCTTGCTATCTCAAATTCTTGTCCAATCATTCTTCACTCTCACCAACTACACTTTTTCTCAACCCAAAACACTTTTCAATGAACAAGCCATATATTTTGTTTTAGAAAAGAAAAAAGTCCCAGTTTATTATTACTTAAAAAAAAGCAAATATCATTTACGTAATTATTCAAGCAGAACTATATAGAGATATTTCATTTTAAAATATGTATGTATGTGATATTTCTACTACAGTAATTCATTTCAAGAGGAATTTCATTATGTACCTTCTACCGAGCCCTAAACCGAGAGTCAACGTATTCAAATAAACCTCGAGGTGTGAAGTGCTTCAAGCCGGTTCTTCATTAGGAGCCTCAGCATGGGGGCTCCGGGGACCAACACAGAAGGTTTTCCAGGGAGAGCTGAGACGTTCAGATAAGTGAGTTCTGGAAAGAAGGGGTAGCGGGCTGGCTCCGGCAGGCTCACCCCTGGGGCAGAGCAAAGAGAACAGATGGGGGAGTTCTGAGAGGCACCGGCGCTATCTAAACTCAGGGGGATGGAAGCAAGTGAGCGGCAGCAGTAATTGAGTTTCAGTTACCTGCGGGGTGGCGAAATAACGCAGTAACTTCATCTGCCTGACGTGGGGGAAGTTTAGAAGTGTCCTTGGCATACTCACAGTGAAATCCGTCACCTTTTGCTGTGTTGGGTGACGGCAACCACACAGCACCGGCTTCCTAGCGACAGCCAGCGCACGTCCTGCGAGGCAGCACCAGCGCACTACAGCTAATGAAGCATTTCCTGCAGGCCTGTCTCCCAGGGCTCTCTGCCTCCTCTGTCTGAAGGAATGGCACCATGGGAAAATTTAGCACAGCCAGCATCAGCCATCACCCAAACTCAAAAGAGTCTTTGAATGGCAGAGAGGGGCCCATTTTCTTTTCTGCCGAGCCCAGGGTTAGAACCGTCCTCGGGTCATTTTCTGTGGGTCTGTACAAACGTGCCGACTGGCAGTGAGCCGTTCTTCACCTGAGCCCGGATTTCAGCTCGGTGCTTTAATGTGAAGACCAGGGCTCTCACCGTCCGCCTGTACGGCCCATTAATGAGGCGGGAGCAGAGATGAAACGTTTCCCGTTCAATATTTTCAACCAGTAGGTGATCCATCTAAAAAACAGCAAAATTATCAAATTAGGGCCTTGCATTGCATACGGACTGAAAAACAAGAGGGGCTGGAACACTCTGCTCAGAGCTTCCATTAATCAACTGGAATTCAAGGACATCTACTTCCTGTCACAAGAGAAACAGGAAGAGCAAATTAATTCCACCCTGGCAATTAAGGAACAAGGCCATGTGCTTTGTGACAGGGACCTCATTCACAACCCCTGCCGGGTGGTAATATTTGCCATTATAACAGGAAACTGGCCTGAACTAAGCAACGGGTACTGGGCCCTGTACTTTACCAACCAGGAAACGAAGACCAAGGATAATAAATCAGTATAACAGTTTATACTTTTTTTTTTCTTAGTTTGTTTTAAAAGTGCCTTTTAACCCCTTACTGCATTTCAGAAACACTGGATCTGGATCCTAATATGTGTGTAGAGCAGTTTATAAATCACTTTTCACATTTAATGCTCACAACTCCTATTATCTCATTTTACAGATGAGGAAATGGGCTCAAAGGTAAGAAGTTCAAGGTCTTACAACTGCTAAGGGGCAGAGCTGGGACTCTGACCTGGAGCCCCGATTCCAGAGTTCATATTTCTTCCTTTTCACCATACTAACTGCCTCCTCAACATCCTGAGAGACCAGTGGAGTTTGGAGAGATGCTTACAGGGTCAGCTAAGCAGAACAGGCCTAGGGGGTGCGACCTGCAGCAATTCTGGCGTGGTCTGGCTCAGGCCCAAGTCCTTGTAAGGCCACAAATGTCATTAAAGTAGGACAGGCCTGGAACTTTGTCCACACGGTCTAGATCCAGGTCAGGCTGGGCTGCTGGTCAGGGAGCCCCTCCGCCCTATCTTTCTTTCCAGGCCCCTGACCCACACGTCCCCTGGTCAGCCCGCAGCACCGCCCAGCGTGAGCCTGCTGAGTGCTCTCACGTACCCTCGTGCCTCTGCACCGTGTGTGCACCCTCAGCAAGGCGCACTTCGCCTAGGAAACTCATTCCCACTCGTATGTTGAAACTTAGCTAAAAAGCAAAATGCAAAACAAAACAAAAACCCAAATAAACCAAGCAAAAGAACAAAGCAACAACAACAAAAGCAAATCCTCGCTCAGAGTTCCGAAGGTTCTGCTTTGGGCTGCCGCCATGTCTGGAGCTCCCCTTAGTCATTACCAGAATATATTACAATGATCCACTTTTTGTTTGCCTCCCCTGAGAGTGAGTTCCTTGAATACAGGACACAAATGTGTCTCTCACTTCCTTTTTTCCCTTCAAATATTTATTCAGCACTTACTATGTGCCAGGCTCTGTGCCTGGGGAGGGAGAAAAAGCAGTGAATAAGGCTGGTGCATCTTTGACTCCACGGAGAGCACAGTCCAGTAAGAAACAGGCAGGGAACCGGGATTATAGGAGTACTGAGTGCGCCGGGCGCAGGGGTGCAGTGGAGGGATCCAGCCCCAGAGGGGCAGGCCCAACCCAGGAGGGCGGGGTCTGGCTGGGTGAAGTGAGCATTTGCTTTGTGGTAAATTCACTGACCAGTACATATATCTTCTGTGCACTTTTTCTATGTATATGTTGCATGTTGCACTATTGTTTAAAAAGAAAAGTTTAGGGAAAAAATGCACCAAAAGTAAAAAAGAATCACCTGACATTTAATAAAATATCCTAATATAAGGAACAGACAGACCAAAACAAATAGAGAAAAGAAATTTGGAAGAAATAAAGACCAAGCAGGGAGTAGAACAGAACTGAGAGACAAAGACAGAGACAGAGGATGAATATCCAGGCCCAGATATCTGCCTAACTACAGCAGACAGAAGACGTCCAGGGAAGCGTGTGGTCCTGATGACTGACTGACCATCCAGGCTGTGCTGGAGTGAGTGCACTTGGCGCCATGGCTCCCCAGAACCCAGACTCCTCGAGCTTTTCGTGGCCTCCTGGGTGGGCACTGAACTAGTCCCTGGCCTGAGGCAGCCCTGGTCGCAGATTACTGTGGGAGGCTGGAAGGGTGGCTGGCTGTCTGCCCAGCATCTGTCCAAAAACACATGCCAGAGAGGCTCCTCAATCCAGCGTGAGGATGGTTGGTCACTGACTGTTTAGAGATTCACTTAGTTTAACAGTCGAGAAAAAGGTGCTTGGTTTTTAAAAAATTTTTTGAGGACAGTAGTCGTTTTGGGGGAAAGGGTATATCTACATGCATTTGCAAAACAGGCTGTGGCCACTCCATCGCACTGTAGTATATATACAAAATACAAAAGGACGTGCAGAGTGCCCTGGAACTCACCAAACTGGATACCCGTACAGTACTTCACTCGGCAAACAGTCACTGAGCTGCTACGCTGAGTCTGGTCTGACCTGGGGAGTGGGGAGACTGAGCGGAAGAGACCTGAGCCCGACCCCACGTGGACCCACAGCCCAGAAAGGAGACGGCATGTGCACAGACAACCGTGGGGTAGTGGCAGAGGTGTTCCACCCACCATGTGGCGGGACTAGGGAGCAAGCATCTAACAATTCTCATGTCTTCTTATTAAACGAAGGCCAATCAGAATGAAGAAAAACACCAGTGATATTAAAATGTAAATTATATGGGAAAATGATTCATCATGTACCTTTCTGTATAACAAGTTCATTGCACAAAGTGAAGAATGCCTATCTTATAACTACCTTTGGAAAATCCTACCAGCCCCCCTTCTTGCCCCTGCCAAGTTACCGAGTCCTTTCCAACGGGTCCTGACCTGGTGACTTAGGTAAACGCTTTGGGGACTCATCTAAAGGACCACAGTCTCACTGAGACCTAGAGAAAAAGGGGTTTTGCTGTGCGATACGACTGTAGGAATGGGATAGGAACGCCGTTAAAAAACAGAGATTTGTTTAGGGACCATATGCCTTCTCTGTCTCTCATGATCTACCTGCACTCCTTCTCCTCACAGATTTTTGCTCCTCTCCATTTGCCTCACTACCAATTCTAACTGCCCTATATTCTCCCCATATTCTACACATCTCTACCCATGGCTTCTGCTTCCTCATCACTCCTCCAACATCCTTCCTGTTTCAACACTCCCACTGTTGTTTTCTTAGTATTTCCTAGTTCACATTTCTCAGAGACAGAATCTGATTTGCCTTCCCTATCTATCTGTACCTGTGAGTTACTCAGTTGTCCAATCCTGGACAAATCGGCTATAGCTGGGAGAAGACATAAAACGTGACCACCTAGAGCTGTCTTTCATTGAGGATTCTGGCCTCAGTGGGAAATGGTGCCATAATCAATTAGTGATGTCTATCGCATCTGTAAGCCCTTTAAAAAAAAAAGGGAACAAGGCCTTCTTCATGTGTGTGCCTTCCGCGCAGACCTTTCCACCCTGTACTGTAACTGTCTCCCTCAGGAGGGCCTCTCGAGGGATGGTACTGTGTTGGGTCCCTTTCTAAATCCCCCACGCCTGGCACAGGTGCTAGCAGATGCTGAGAGCTCAGTAAATACTTGTTACATGAATATCCTTTCCCCACTAGGTAACCTCCCTCCATTCCTGCTATTTCAAATACATCCTATACATAGTAGATAAGATACAAAATATAATGCTTCTATTTTATATGTATTTTCTAGTTAGCAAAATCCCACCCCTCCTGCAAAGGCCAGTTCAGTTGCCATCTCTTCTATAAGACCTTCCCAGCTTCCCCATCAGATTTCACTTTCTGTCCTTTGTGTGTCTACACCACTTGCTAGTACCGCTATTTCAGATATATTTCATCTTGCCTCGTATCAGTCATTTACAGGCTCTCAGCCAGGAGACAGTAAGCTTTCTTAAGATAGGGAGTGCAACGCACTTATGTTTGCTTTCTCCCCTGGCACTGGTAGTAGCAGTACTAAACATCTGTTGAATTGAATGTCCACTGGAAGCAAACTTTGTGTGGGTTTTAGCACACATAGGATGATTGGATTTGTACATATCTAACCGCACTCCTGTCTGACCACTTAGATACATTTATAAAAGAGCTGGTCAAAGCCAGAGGTGCAGCCTGAAGCCATTAAACAAAGAAAAAACTAACAGTTCCATATGGGGACGTACCCCTGACCTGGATCTCATTAGCACCATCTGACAACCAACTGGGCCAACCAGCCAGCGTTTCATAACTCTTAATGATACAGGCTCACTTTGAGAATCGGGTTCATTTTTTTTTAATGACATAATAGGAAAATGATCACAGGCCATGAGGTAGGAAGGAGAGTGGATAATGAGGAAGGGGAAGTAAGAGAATGACACCACAGGGGACGTTCATAGGAGGAAAGATCTAAAAGATAGAGCAGAACAAAGAAGATCCAGAAGGGAGAAAGTAAAGGGGGATGGAGCCAGGGCCTCAACAATGGAGTTTTTATTCATCTGTTCCATTATTCCAAGAACAAGGAAACAATCCATGAATTTGGAAAGCAAGATCTATACAGTATAAAGAGACAACTTGGCTGCGTGTGTATATTCCTCATCTGTGGCTTTCACTAGTAAAGAATAAGACCAAAACAAAGAACATGAAAACATTTTTTCTGCAACAGTGTAATCAGTAGATCTACAAAAACACAGGTTAGGATCAAACTGTAAGGGCTGTTTAGTCATTGGGCCAATAACTTACCCAGTGGCTCACTACTGCCTGACGAAGTGCATTTGTTGAGATCGGATGTCTGATGTGAATGCACTCAACACTGGTTACTGTCAGAGACTAGATACTGACTGGGTCAGATGGCTCACTGACTTATCCTCATGTGGAAATGTTTCAGATAATAGGTGCTAAGAGTTAACTTTTATGCAAAAGTGTTTATATTTATAATTCTCTGACATATCAAACTGATAAATTACTATCCATACTGTTTTATGCAACAAAAACAGAATTGATTTTTTTTTTTTTTTTTGGCCAAGGAAAAGAATAAGATGCATACTTTTAATTTTTTAAATTTACTCTTTGGGAACAAAACCACTCAACTGTGCTTAATCTGATATTTTTCCCAATTACGATGGAAAGCACTAACGAATGTATCACTTTTTTAACTTTGCTTTGTAACACTTGAGTGCTTACAACTTGATGTGCCATTTAAAGGATAATTAATGGATAAACTAAAAGGATAATTATTATGGAGTTTAATATAGCAGGCAAACTGCTCATTAATCCTTACAAGCAATGCTTCGTTATTATCATTTACTTAAAAAGATACCACAGGGAACTGGTATTTACCACCACATTAACTACATATTATATACCCACACTCTATGTTTCTGTAATAATTTTGGTTTATTTAAAAAATAAACTTTATTTAAAATATCAAATAGCAAGTCTTGTTGGCTAATCAATATTCTGGAAAATTAGACTTATAATCTTCATATTTTTTCTTCCAAGGATTTAATATTCATATTAAAGTTTCCTTTAGGAAAAGTTAAGCTAACTTAACAGCATAGCAATTCGCTGAACTATCAAATAACATTAAAAATTATAAAAATGAAAAAATAAACATATATAGAAAATGATATACAAAATGACACTGACATTGATCAAGATTAAAAAGACAACACAAATGTAAATAATTGTCAATTTTCTGCAATGTTAAATAATCAATAAAACTATCTTATGGAACACTTGGCATATAATTGGCTCTTAATAGTGGGATAATCATAACTTTATAGCGTTCATTTAAAAAACTAATAATTTAGCCCTGGCTGGTGTAGCTCAGTGGATTGAGTGCGGGCTGGGAACCAGACGGTCCCGGTTCGATTCCCAGTCAGAGTACATGCCTGGGTTGCGGGCCAGTTCCCCAGTGAGGGCCACGTGAGAGGCAACCATACATTGCTGTTTCTCTCCCTCTCTTTCTCCCTCCCTTCCCCCTCTCTAAAAATAAATAAAATCTTAAAAAAAATAATAATAAATAAATAAAAAGCTAATAATTTACCAAACAGAAAATGCACCAAAATGTTAACATGATTACATCTGGTTGGTAAGTTCAATGGTGATCTTATATTTTCTTTCTATATTTTTCTCATTTTCTATCATAAGTTTGTATTGAAAAACCCAAAACTTCATTTTAAAAAGTAAATAATATACCATAAGTCTATTCACCTTTCTTTTGTGGATGCTTAATTAAGACAGAAAGGTTAAAATATTTTTTCAGATAATATAGTAACAGATCTAACATTTTAATCAGACTTCTGAATTGCTTCTTTTAATAATATTAAGTTATTCTTGGCCCGGCTGGTGTAGCTCAGTGGATTGAACGCGGGCTGGGAACCAGAGGGTCCCAGTTCGATTCCCAGTCGGGGCACATGCCTGGGTTGAGGGCCAGGTCCCCAGTGAGGGCCATGTGAGAGGCAACCATACATTGCTCTTTTTCCCTCCCTTCTTCTCTCTCTGAAAATAAATAAATAAAATCTTTAAAAATAATAATAATAATAATATTAAGTTATTCTTAATGGAACTTTAATAGGGATACCCCAAGAAAAACAAAAATGTAGATGTTGTACGTCTGATTTTTCTGGAGGATAAAGTGACCTATAAGATTTGTTTGATGACAGCGTTTCGTATTTTGTCAGTAAGCAAAGATCTTTCTAGTGTGTGGACCTCAAACCACTGATGTTATCTCAACTGTTGGCCATGAAGATGATAGGAGTTATGTCTAGCCAATTGATTATAGGCTTTAGAACCAAAGGTATGAATGTGGAAAAAAGTTATTTATTTTGCCATTGATATTCCATAACAGAGTCCATCCCAGAATTTTTGCTTCAGTGGGAAGGGAAAGGATTTTACATGCAAGGAGCCAATGTTCATTAAGTGACTCCTAATCACCAGGCACTATATTATTCTTTTGTATAAATGGATCATTTGCTCTTTCCAATAACCTTAGATGGCAGGAATAGTCATCATTTTACAGATAAAAAAATCAAGTCTCAGAAATGTTAAGGGATTTGCGTAAGGTGCCACAGGTAGAGCCAGGGTTTTAGTCTAGGTTTTGCCAGTTCCTTTCTACAACACTGTCTCCCAGAATGATTACAAATCCAGAACCCTTGAAGAAAAAAAACAAATAAATCCACAGCACTACAACTATGAAAATTCATTATGAAAATTTGAGGTTCATTTAACCAAGATTTCCTAGTAATCACATTCCCACCAGACATTACCTCCAACTCCAATGCTTCTGAGAGTAATTTCTGGGCATTCTTCCTAAACGTCTCGGTTCTGGAATCACTTCGGACTTCGATGGAAGGTCTATCCGCGTGTTTCTCAATGAAAGTTCTCCACTCGTTGTAAACTTCTCTGGCAAGACAAGCCACTTCTGGGTCTGGGTGTTGGCGCATCTTGTTCACAGTGTGACCTGAAAGGAGAGAAGGCAAATCAAAGGAAAGGTTGTTCTTCTTTTGAAAAGTACAGGACTAGCTGGACTGGTGTGTGTATGACACCCAGAAAGTAATTCACACACCTAAAAATGTGAGGCTCTTGGGCAAATGAAAACCATTTCTCAAAGACTAAGATTACAAGATAATCAGTGGACTAGTCAATGTAGTAAGTCATAAAACAGAAACAATCAATAGATACTTATAACCAAACAACTAAGGTACCAACTCCTTAATCCAAAAATTGCAATAAAAGAAAATGAATTAAACATTTTTCTTATCTTTTTGGTACATACTGTATTTCAGAACCAAATAGCTCTAGTTATTGAGGGCATGTTCTTTATTCAGCTAATAAATGTGAAAAGATTGACAGAATAAAAAAGAATTGTAGCCCATAATGAAATAATTCACGAAGGTGATAATCCTCAGTAGATGAACTCACTCGATGAACGGCTGACGGGGAAATTTATAACGGAGTTGTCATACCTGACCCACTGATCAATCAGCATCCCCAAGGGTGGGACTATCAGACAGAGGTAGCAATGCACAGTCCTACCTATGAAGTATTCTTATACCATCCTCCCCCCAGAAAGATGAACCAGAATCCATGAGTTATCCAAAACTATCTTCTAGTTTATAGAAAATGTGAGAGGCAGTGAAATAAGTTATAGTATGAGGTAACACACAAGTCCAGAATGTGGCACATTCTGCAGAACAATAGACCTGGCTTCTGTAACAGTAGATGGCATTTTTTAAAAAGGGGGGTAAGTTAGCGCCATAGCTCAGGGGCTAGAGCACTGGCCTGCTGAAAAAGGGGGTCTGGTCACGGACAGCGACAGATTAAGTCTCTTGAGTCCAAACTACCACATGTGATGTTCGGAACCCCTCAAGGCCATCTTCCACAGGAGCCAGAAGAGCCTGTACTTAACTTTATTATTTTCTCTCTTAGGGATTTTTTTCCACAACATAAACCTGACCATTTCACTGCTCCACTTAAATCTTTCCATTCTATATCCAAATTCACAGCTTGTCACACAAGTCCCTCAATCATGTGCCACCTCCCACCTACTTTCTAGCTTCATTTCCAGCCATCACACTGTCATCCTGTACTCCAGCTACTTGCAGCTCCAAAGCACTCCAATATTTTGAAAGCCTCTACTTTTGAACATATACTCTGATAAACATTCTGTCTGCCTGGAACACTCTCTCCTCCTGCTTCATCTGGTTAACTTCCCTCCTGTCTTCAAGACACAGTACAGGAGTCCCTTCCTCTAGGAAGTCTTCCTTGCTACCCCTAGTGTTGGTGTTACACCTCCTCTGTGCTTCCTTAGCACCTTGGACTTCGTCACAATAATTATAATTAATTGCAGTTAGATCAGCTATCTCTCTTCACCAAAGCAAGCTCCTTGAGGGTAAGAGCCGGGACACGTGCATCTCTGTCTGTGTCTCCAGCAGACGGCACAGTGGCGGCACACGGGGAGCAGGGGAGTGGGATCCAATAGCTGTTGTGGAATGAGAGGCCTGTATGAAGAATAACATATTTTTACTAAAATATATAATGCATGCCCTGGCTGGTGTAGCTCAGTGGATTGAGCGTTTCTGCAAACCAAAGGGTCGCCGGTTCGATTCCTAGTCAGGGCACATGTCTGGGTTGCTGGCCAGGTCCCCAGTGGGGGCCATGTGAGAGGCAACCACACATTGATGTTTCTCTCCCTCTCTTTCTTCCTCCCTTCCCTTCTGTCTAAAAATAAATAAAATCTTAAAAAAATAAAAATAAAAAATAAAATATATAATGCAAGGGGGGAAATACCATATTATATAGTAGAAAATTAGTAAAGTAATGCCAATATATTGAATTTAATTTAATATAATCTCAATCAAAAATCTTAATAGGCTGTTTTTATTAGAATACAACCTATCTTGCTAGACTTACTATAGAAATATAAATGAGTAAAAGTACAAAATATTATTTTGAAAAAAAATTATCAGGTATAAGTAGCTTTATAAAATATTAGAACATATTATAATCAACAATAATTAAAACTGTATGGACTAGTACCAAAAAAAAAGACCTACTAAATAAAAAAGTTCAGGAATAGACCTTATTATACACAAGAATATAATATATAGCAAAAGAATCACCATTGAGCAAAGGGAAGCAGAAAAGGGATTTAAATCGGGGGAAGTGGTCAGAAACACTTAGAAATTTCATTAGTTTCTGGTAACTGTGTAGGCCAACACTTAATGATTCACTCCCTCTCCACACATTTGCGGAAAGCCCGCTCTTATGCTAGGCACTTGTCATGCGGGGCCGAACGGGAAAATGTACCTGCTTTTAAGGTTCTGTGACAAGCATCTTGCAGATGAAAAAAGAAATGTAACTTTGAAGGGAAAACAAGAGTCTTTAACTTCTCAATCTAACCAATTATCTATCTAGAAATGTCGCCTAGCCTTTCTACTGCCTAGACACTCCTCGCCAGGAGAGGGAAGAGGGATGTCTCGGTGCTTCCTGGATTGGACGGCAGTGCGGAGCGAGGTGCTTCTGAAGTACACACATCCCTTAAAAGTTGGTCACTACTCAATATTTTCCTTTCTGAGTAGAGTTCTCCATGTCCTTGAGATTATTCATTCAGCAAACAAATTTTTGTTGGTCACTGTTATAGATGCTAAAAATAAAAAGATAAATGAGACACTGGGGGACCTCAAGACCTAAATTCAGGCCATTTTAATACCTCAGTACTAAACACCTACTTTATGCCTGGTCCGGAGGGTACAGAGAGGAGAAAGACACAGTCCCCGGAATTTAACCTACTCTCACCCTGCCAAGGTGTGCAAAGATTTATGTTAAAAAAAAAACCTCATTCGGTACTGTTTGTGGCAGTGAAAAGCTAAAAACAACTCACAAGCTCACCATTAACATGTTAAGTGCAGCATCAGGCCCCAGGGACTGACGGTGAACTTTTCCTTTGGACGGCATCAGTGTGTGGGACCAGCAGTATCAAGGTTAAAAAACAAATGTTGTATCCCTTGCTGGTGTAGCTCAGTGGATTGAGCGCAGGCTGCAAACCAAAGCGTACCTGGTTCGATTCCCAGTCAGGGCACATGCCTGGGTTGCAGGCCAGGTGCCCAGTGGGAGCCATGTGAGAGGCAACCACACATTGATATTTCTCTCCCTCTCTTCCTCTGTTCCCTTCTGTCTAAGAATAAATAAAATAAAATAAAAAAACAAACAAAAAAAAACAAATGTTGTCATTTTAATGAAGTTTTGCATTGGCTGCACCACTGTGCGCCTGTTTACACTCTAACCCAACACCCTCGAGTGGTCGCCAGCCCGCCGCCTGAACGGAAAGCCCAGCAAAATTGGCTCTGCGCTTAATGTGTTAAGAGTCCAATTTGTTAAATAAATTATAGTCCATTCAAACAATAAATATTTTGCAGCCATTAAAGACTAGAATAATTCAATATAGAAAGGTGATTATTCAGTTAAGTGGAAAAAGAAAACAGATTCTCAGAAGAGCAGGCACAGTATGAGCCAATATTTATTTATTACATAATTTATAACAAATTACATTTATGTAATAAACACATATGTGTGTTTATACGCCGAGGAAAAGGTCTAAAAGAATTTATAATGAAATTGTCATGGGTGTCCTCTGAGAAGTGGGACTGTGTGTGCGTGTCTGTGCGGCCCGCTCACGACCTGTGGGGTGGGCTCGGCCTGTAAGCGATCCTGCCAGTGACAGCTGTGCTGTAGTGAAACGTGCACCCATTCGGGCTTCTTTGGAATAGAGATCCTTCTCTCTGTGTGTTCCCTACCTTATCCTCTTCTCTCTCCATAAACGGCACTGCTGACTCAGCTTTATGTATGCGAACTGAAGACACAGAAGTTTTCAAACAGAGCCCTCTACTTGTTGAACCAATGGACCTCCCCATCCTGATGTTACTTGATCCTTCAATGGCATCTGACCCGCTGCCTTCTTCCTTCTGGCGTATTCTGTTCTACTGCTTTCTGAGACACCACCTGTTACTGCTTCCCCTCTTCCTTTTCTATCTCTTCTGCTGGCTGCATATGCTTTCCTCAGCCTTCATCTGCGAACCCCAGCTGGGGCGTTGTCCTTGGCCTCCTCTCTTCCTTCTCTGTCTGCCTTCCCTGAGTAATCCTACCCACTCCTGTGGTCCAACTACCATCTACAAGCAGATGAGTACCAAATACGTATTTCCAGCCCAAAGGCTCACACTGAGCACAAGATCCAAACACCCAGTCCCCTAACTGGACATCTCTACATGCTTATTTTGCAAGCACCTCTAACTCAACATTTTTAAAATGGAGAACGAATTCCTTATTATCCCCATTAGTCCCTCTTCCTGTATTTCTTATCACACGATGGCACCACCGTTCACCCATCAAGTTAGGTTCCTTAACATTTCTGACGTCTTTCCCTCTTCCTCCTCAGCCCCCTCTTCTTCCTCACTGCTGCCCTGATGCAGGCCCCATCACCTCTCTACGGGCCTACTGCAATGATTTCCTAACCAACCTTTATTCCCAGTCTGGCCTTCTCCAGCTTATCCTCTGTCCTGCAGTGAAAAATAACCTTTTTAAAACACAATTTGATCATATCACTCCCTTACCAAAAACCCTTCAGTGGCTCTCTCCACTGCCCTCAAATTAATTTTTAAGTATAGCTTTCGAGCTCTGGATGACCTGAACTTCTTTGACCTTACGTCTCACCAGGTCACGCCCTCTTTCCTCCCTCCCCTCACACCCAGCCCTCCTACCCCTTTATCTCCATGCACCACGTTCTAGTCACAGAGAGCAGCTTGCACATCCTCGGTCTGGTTCAGGCTCTCTGGCCTTCGCTCACTGTTCCCTTTGCCTGGAGTGTTTAAATGCTCGCCCTCCCTTCTAAATCACAAACATCTGGAGGGCAGAGCCTGCACGTGACTCCAGATGACAGCCCCAGCTCCCAGAATACTGTCTAGCACAGAACAATCAACAAATGTTTGATGAACTGAATCGAAGTTAAATGTAAAAATTTACATTTGGCTCTCAAATTGGTTTTGTACTAACATTTGAATATGGATGCAGTTGACTGGGAAAATCACCAGATGCAAACAAAATAATGGAATGATACAGCGAAGAATTGAATCCAAAGGCGATGGGAAAATCAAAAGCTTATACTTCTTACCCATTGCTAATAATTCTTTCTGCTTACTACTCCAGATTTTATATGAATTACTTAATTTTTATAACTAAACAATGAATTAAATACTATTTTTATATTCCTTTTTACAAACGAGAAACTGAAGGTGAGCAAAGTAATATGCCCTGGGTCTCACAGTAAGAGTGGAAGCCAGGGTTTGAATACAAGTGGCTTGACTCCAGGGCCTGCACACTTAACCCCTAGGACCCTAGCACCCTGTACTTCCCTGTAAGAGGGGACTGGAACACAAGGAGCGTTTGGTAGGGCTCAGTTGAGATCAGGTCGTTTACCTTCCTGGTATTTTCTACCAGAAGAGAACTGGCCTTGTGGGGTGGCCACAGGGCTTAAGGCTCCTGGCCTGCAGGGGGCAGCACACCCCACAGATAACTCTCACAGGATCCACTCCCCCCACCCCCGCTCCCCCCCGATGCTGGTCGCAAGGCTCTGCCAACATCAACAAAACTGTCCCAGGAAGGGCGAGGCTGTACAGGAGCCCAAGGAGATGTAAGCTTTGTCAGCAAACTGAAGGAGTCTCCAAAAAAAAAAAAAAAAAGTGACCGCAGGAAAGGCGGTCTGGGCAGGAAACGGGAAGAGGAGAGGGGGTCTGGGAAACCCTCTTCTAGCAGAAACAAGGCAAAAATCATAAATTTTGGATCACAAAAGGAATTTCGTGATAACAATGATGATGAGAGTTAATCACTGTGCTGCATGCTTTGCATACCTTAACTCATTTCATTCTCAGGACAGCCCTGCGAGGCTGGTGCTGCTGTGGTTCCCCGTTGCACAGGTATGGGACCTGAGGAACTCGCGAAGGCCGTGGCATGTAAGAAGCAGTGCCAGGTTTTAAATGTAGGCAGTTTGGCTCCAGGGCTCATGCTTTAACCCTATGCTACTGCCTCTGGTGGTAACACACTTCTACCTTCATCTGATTCAGATGAAAGAAATGAGGATCCATGACCTTTCCCCAAGGTCATAAGTTGGTCAGTAGCTACACGAAGGAAGTTAATGATCTGCAAAAGTCATTATTTGCTCCATGAAGTTTATGTTTTAAAGCAAGCAGTGCCACTGGCTGATCTGATGATCTAGGTCAAGTCCCCTGGGTTTAAGGGTAGGGGCCTTCTGCATCCCAGCACATGAACCTAAACTCCCTCGGGAAGCAGTCTTTCGCTCATTTAATAAACATGACCACATGCTAGCTATGTACCCGGCCCTGTGCCAGACACTGGGAGAGAATGCTGACCAAGACGCAGCCCTGAACTCAAGGAGCTCCAGATAGGTCTAGGCACAGAAGACACCTAGAGACAGAAGCGTGGGACTGTTACAGGTCCTAAGACAGTCCCGAAGGGGGAACTCTGCGGAGGGCCACGGACAGAGGAGTTAATTCAGCTGGCAAAGGGGCCAGGAAATACCAGCAAAGAGGCAAATTCTCATCCTGGGTCTTGGCAATGACTCAAGGAGACAGGACGCACAGAGGAAGTAAAGTGAACAGGATCGTGGGACCTGAAACAGCATGGCATCCTGTAAGTGCTTACGGCAGGCAAAATAATGGTCCCCAAAGACAGCCACGCCCTACTCCTCAGAACCTGGGAATACGTTGCTTTACACGGAAAAGGGGACTTTGCAGACATGATTAGGGTTAAGGACTCTGAGCTAGGGTGGACTAGCCTGGATTATTTTGGTGGGCCCATTCTAATCACACTCCTTAACGGTAGAAGAGACAGAGGGTGGGTCAGAGAGATGAGGTGTGAGAAGAATTCAACCGTCCAGCTCTGAAGATGGAGGAAGGAAACCACAACCTAAGGGAATACAGGAGGCTTCTAGAAATTGGAGAAGGCAAGGAACCAGATTCTCCCTGAGAGTCTCCAAAAAGGAATGTAGCCCTGCCAGCACCTTGATTTTAGCCCACTGAGACCCACACCACCATCAGATAATAAATCTGTTTTTTAAACCACTAATTTTATGGCAATTTGTTATGGCTTTATACATAGAAAATGAATACAGAGCCTATAAGTAGTTCAGGATTACTGATGAAGAAGGAATCTATGGCACAAGTTGAGACGAGAAGGCCATTTGAAAGGTCCTTGCCACTAACTTCTCCCGTGACCTTGGGCAAGTCAAATCACTTATCTGTCCATTCATCCACCTACTCACTCACTAACTCAATTTGTTCATTCAACAAACATTTTTAGCTTCACAGAGATTATGTTTCATCTGGATCTTGAAGGACAAGTAAAAGTTTGCCATGGACAAAGGTGCATCTTTAGGTTTCAGGAGGTGGCATGACATGGTATAAGAATATCTTAGCTTTGTCACTTATTACTTGGTTTTCTGACCTGGGCAAGTTACTTTAAACTCTCTAAGCCTCACTCTTCCTACTTGTAAAGAGGAGAAAATAACAATTACCTTCCAGAATTGTTATGTGGATCAAATGAGGTCATAGTTGGGAAAGCAGTAAGTATACGTTTTCTTGTTGTTAATCAATCATAAATGAAAATAAGACATCTCTGAAATCAGATCAATATGATTGACATAAGACTTTTCCAAGAATGTTCACATATATAGCATTGCAAAGCGGGGCATGCTTGCTCACCAGGTTGAGGGTACAAGGCCTAACTCTACTGCCTCATCAGCCACCTACTCAATACCTCATGCCCACTGGTGTCCTTTAAAATAAAGGTATCCAGCCCTGATTGGTGTGGCTCAGTTGGTTGGGTATCACCACTCAAAGCGAAATGTTGCCAGTTCGATTCCCAGTCAGGACACATGCCTGGGTTGTAGGTCTAGTCCTTGGTCGGGTCGCATATGAGAGGTAACTGATCGACGTATCTCTCTCACTCTCCCTTCCCTCTCTCTAAAAATAAATTTTAAAAAGTCTCTTTAAAAAAACTGTTAAGACCTGGTTGGTGTGGCTCAGTGGATTGAGCATCAATCAACCTATGAATCGAAGGATCGCCAGTTTGATTCCCAAAGCACATGCGTGGGTTGCGGGCCAGGTCCCCAGTTGGGGGCCTGTGGGAGGCAACTGACTGAGGTTTCTCTCCCTCTCTTCCTCTCTCCCTTCCCCTCTCTCTAAGAGTAAATGAATACCCATTCACAGAGATCCCGTTAAGTGCCAGGTCCAAAGACTTTTGCCCAGCTGGCCCTCAACTTCCCAGACCACGGAGAACAGTGAGGCCACTCATTTCCCTTGCTTCTTAAAACACTCGTCTCCTTGGCCTTCATGTCCCAATACAGAAGTCCTGGCTCTCTTCTTCTCTCTCTAATTATACTCCCTCTGCCTTTTTACTGGCTCCTCTTCTTCCTCCCACTTCCCCACCATGAATCTTCCAAGTTCTACCCCTTAGCCCTTTAATCTTTTCTTTTACCCAGAGAATTCATCCACTTAGGTGATTTTAAGCAAATGACTTCCAAATATGTATTATCAGTTTAAACCTCTCATGTGAGCTTCAGCCCCACATCTCCAACTAACAGGTGGACGGTTCTGCCCGGAGCGTTCCAGTCACAGAAGAACGCTAGGGGCGTTGCTAAGATGGGAATACTCGGAGAAAACCTGCATTTGAGGTACACAAGAAAGGCCATTACATTCTGTTTAAAAGACGTAAGTTTGAGCAGATGGCAGAACCCATAGAGATGGTCCAATAATATAAAGGCACATATGGCGAGGGTCCAGGGCACAATGGCAGTCTGCTGCTAACCAAGAGACAGCACTGTCCCAAGAGACCTGGCTTCCCATTGTATCTCTGGTGCTAACTTACTATGTGGCCCTGGATAAGTCACTTCATCTCTCTGGGTCTGTTTCCTCCTTTATAAATTTAGGTAGCTAAATGGAGTTAAGTGTTATGAAAGTGACATTTACAAAGTACAGAAACAGCAAAAATGATAAGATCTCAATAGTAAATGCACTATTTTACTATTTACAATTATGTTCTTTTACAATTTACAGTAGTAAAAGAACATAAACAATTCATAAAAAAAGGACAAAGTGCCAATAAACACATAGAAAACAATTCATTCTCTGCAGCAAGTGAAAACAACCTATTTTAACCTATTAATTAGTAAGATTTTAAGAAAACGGTAGGAATATAAATTGGAACAGCATTTCTAAAAATCTAAGATTCAAATCAAATCAGGACGAGAGATACATGTCCAAGAGCTATCTGAATTGAGGCCACAGGTAAGCTCGAGAGTGGACAAATTCTCTGCTGAAATCCTTTAAAGCGGCAGCAAGACTGAGGTTGGAGTTTTAGGGAAAAGCTCCCCTTAGGAAACAGAGGACAGGGACTGAAAAAGCAGAGAAAGACAAGAAATAGGAATATAAAAAGCTACAAAGACTCATGGAGAAAAGTCTTATTATTTGAACTTGTCATTTTCATTCATTTGATGAATATATCCTGAGCCCCATCTACATGCCACACTAATGCTTGAGTGTGTCACATAGTCCTGCTGGCCTAGGGTTACTGTTTAGTAAATAAAAAATACAGAAGTAACCATTAAATAAGTAATTACAAACTAAAGTAAGGGCTATGAAAAAAATAAACATTAAAAAAAAAAACGAACTGGCAACAAGTTCAGTGTCATTTATATTGATAGCAAAAAGATTAATCAATGGTCTCAAATCCATGTTCCGGGAAGATGAGAAATAAGACCAGACTATTGGACTTGGATGGAATGAAATCACTCGCATCCTGGAAGAGAATAATAGTGGTTGTGGGTGGGGCCAGCACGGAAAGCATTCAATGAAGGAATGGGAGGTAGAGAAATGGGAGCTGTGATTATTAATCATTTTTAAAGGAATCTGGCTATAAAGAAAAGAAGAAAAACAAAGTGTGAAAGATAGCAAAGACAATTAAAGGGCATGATTTGAGTCTGTATGAAGGCAGAAAGGACCAGCGAAGAGGGTAAGAGTGGCAATAAAACAGAGGCATCTTGGCCTCCTCGTCTCCACAGTCATCCTTACCAAGTCCAGTGCATTCTGCCTGAAAAGGTCTTTCTACAAGTCTGTCAGTCAACAGGTTAGAATCTCTCCTATATTTAAATGACAACTTTCTTCAACCCCACATTCCCTTTCTGACACTACTCCCCACATTCCCTTTCCGACACTACTATCTCTCTTTTTTCTTTCAGTTCTTGAAAGAATTGTTTATTTTCACAGCTTTATTTCCTCACCACCTTCTCATTCCTCAACCTTCTGCCCCTAACCCTGCCCTTAACCTTACCAAAATCATTTATGATCTTAACTTGCAAAATCTAATGTGTAATTTTTATGTTAATTTTTAGACTTAACATATTTGACTCTTTGAGAACAAATGCCACTGACCCAGAAACACTCCTTCCCATCTCAAGACAGAGCTCTCTCCCGTTTCCCTTGTCACACCTCCTCGGTCTCCTCCTGTAAGCCTCCTAAACATCGGTGTGCTTCAGGATTTTGGACTTAGCTCTATGCTTTTCTTGGTTTAAAAGTTTTTTTAATCCTTACCCAAGGATATATTTATTGATTTGAGAGAGAGACACACACATTGGTGTGAGAGAGAAACATTAAC
The DNA here is from genome assembly GCA_004026765.1 of Micronycteris hirsuta. NCBI lineage: Eukaryota > Metazoa > Chordata > Mammalia > Chiroptera > Phyllostomidae > Micronycteris > Micronycteris hirsuta. Next base: position 167,226 of record PVJI01000420.1, read on the forward strand.
TGGTTGCTTCCTGTATGTGCCCTGACCAGGGACAGAACCCACAACCTTTCGGTGTATGAGATGATGCTCCAACCGACTGAGCCACCCAGCCTGGGCTATGGTTTTCTTAAATACTCTTCCTGGGTGAGCTGACCTACTTCCATTGCCTCACTTTCCAACTGTATGTTGACGATGACTCCCAAGTATACACTTAGAGTCTCTCCTTAGCTTCAGCCTTGTGCATCCAACATTCTCTTGGACATTTCCTCTCGGATGTCCCACGGTATGTCAAACACAGTAAGTCTAAAACGGAATTTATTGATCTCCCCACCTCCAAACCTGCTGTTCCCCATCGTAATGAGTGGTACTCCCATACACCTACTTGGCCATAACAGAAATCTAGGCTTCAGCCTTTACTCCTTTATCTTCATTCCCAACATCCAATCACTCTCTAGGTTCTTCGGGATTTTATTCCATTGTTGCCTCTTGGTTCCAACTATACTTCTCCATTCACATGACTACTACCCCTTCCAGGCTACTCACATTTCTCAACCAGATGTTTTAGTAGCTTCCTCCCTGGGCTTTCTGCTTCTAGGTTTGCTTTTCTCCAATACTTTCCCCACATGGCAGCCAGATGATGTTTTTCTAAAATGCTAATGTGAATATGTCACTCTTCCACTCAAAACCCTCCAATAATAATCACCGACTACCTTTAGGGTCTCAGGGTTTATCACAGACTAAAGCTATCCTTTCACTGTCGTAAAACTAGATTCTAGATAAAAAAAACACACACACACACACACCTCATTCCCTCTTTCAAAAATGTAAGCAGAGCTCTGGCTGGTGTGGCTCGGTGGATTGAGTGCCGGCCTAAGAACCAAAGGGTTGCTGGTTCAATTCCCAGTCAGGGCACATGCCTGGGTTGCAGGCCAGGTCCTGGGGGGCATGTGAGCAGCAACCACACATTGATGTTTCTCTCATTCTCTCCCTCCCTTCCCCTCTCTCTATAAATAAATAAATAAACAAATAAATAAAATAAGTAGAGGCTAAAGGGTTAGGCTCAGGGAGGGGTGTGGTTAAACTAAGGGCTGATGTAAATAGCCACGCTGCAGAAATACTTTCAGGTCAGTGGTGAAGAGGGAGAGCTAACCCTGGGACTCTCATACTGACCTGGGAGCCCTGAGAAGTGTGCTAAAGTATTCCAGGTCAGAGGTGACCCTTCACTATTGGTAGAAACAAAAAAAGAAAAGAAGCTAATCCCCTCTAAGAGAAGCTTCTCCAATTTAGTCCCACTCGATTCCCATAGATTGAAAGAAAACAATGTCTCACAATTAAAAATCAACAAACATGTGGGAAGGCAAGCACCGTCAGAGGCAGCAGAAACGATAAACAGCCAGTTTAACCCCACAGGACTACACACATGAGGACAGTTGGATGAGAAATACAGAAAAACTACACATTAAATGTTTAAAGAAATACAAGGCACAATCATAAGAATGCACAAATAATATTTAAAAGAGGCAGATTTAGGGAGAAATGGAACTTATAAAAATGAAAAATAATTTTTGAGATAAAAAACTCAATGTATGGGTTAAATAGCAAATTAAAGTCAGCTAAAAAGGGAATTGGTGACTTGGAAGATTTGTATCTGAAGAAACTGCCCAGAACATTACAAGAGACAAGAAGATAAAAAAAACATGACAAGCTAAGGGATGTGAAAAATAGAAGGTTGAACATACTTCTAGTTGCACAATCCCAGAACAAAGAAATAGAATGAGAGGTACTTTTGAAGGGATAATGGCTATAAAATTTCTATGAATGAACACAAACCTGCACTTCCAAGAAGTCTAATAAATCTTGGTTAAATAAAAAGAAATACATATCACGGGAGCCATTCTACAAGACACCCCCCAATGACCCTCAACTCTTGGTACTCATAACATGTGTGTAGTTGCTCCCCAAATTGTACCGGGGTGGTCAGTGTGTCCAACAGAATATGATAGAAGAAATGGTATGTCACTTCTGACATTAGGTTATAAAAGACACTGTAGCTTCCATCTTGGTTGTTCTCTCTTGGATCACTTGTTTGGGAGAACGTCAGCTGCCATGTCATGAGCCGCCCTCAGGAGAGGCCCACGTGTTGAACTGCGGCCTCCAACCAGCCATCCTGAGAGTGAGCCATTTTGAGTAGATCCTTAAGCCCTGGTCATACTTTCAGATGACTATAGCCACAGCCAACAGCTTGACTGAACCTCTAAGAGACTGTGAGCCAGAATCACCAGATAAGCAGCTCTCAAATTCCTGACTTTCAGAAAAACTATGTGAGATAAAAATACTTAAGCTGCTAAATTTTTAAAAAAGATTTTGTTTATTTATTTTTAGAGAAAGGGGAAGGGAGGGAGAAAAAGAGGGAGAGAAACATCAATTGGTTGACTCTCACATGCCCCCAACTGGGGACCCCGCCTGCAACCCAGGCATATGGCCTGACCGGGAATCAAACCAGCAACTTTTCAGTTCGCAGGCTAGTGCTCAATCCACTGAGCTACACCAGCCAGGGCAAGCTGATAAATTTCGGGGTAATTTTTATACAGGATGGATAACTAATACACATGCTAAGACCAAAAAGTTTTGAATGGCGTACAAAGAACCTTCTCTATCTGGTACAGTCTCCCCAGCTTGACTTCAAACACATCAAACTTCTTTTAGTTTCTACAATGCATCCTGTTCTCTCCCACCTCCAGCCCTGTGTACAGCTCACGTAATACATCCCCTGCCTGACACATTCTTCAACATCTCCTCTACCCCCAGCGCGTATACTCCTTCTGCCAACTTCTCCCAATCACCAGAGCATTCATCACACTGTCTGATAAAGTCTTGTTAAATTGTCTGTCCTTCCATTAGACTGCAGGCTTCAAAGAGGTGTGCAAAATATCTGCCTCCATGATTATGCCAGCACGGCTCCTAGCACAGAGAAGGCCCTCAGTAAATATTTGTCTCTCATAGCCCACAGGACAGGGAGGGGCAGGAGGCTAAAGGTGGAAGAGTGTAAACATGCCCAAGCAATGATCCAGATGAATCTTGAGCTTAGCAATGTTGTAAGTACAAAGAAATCAAGAAGCCCTTCTACTCCACACAACCTCAGGTTTAGGGAAGCTTGGGGTAGGATCAAGGCTCGAAAGTTAGATGGTTTCCAGCTCCTCCCAAGTCAAGCCACCTTGCTGTGGTTTCATTATGGTCCTTGAATTGAAATTGCTGATCAGACACACCCATTCTTAAAAGCATACTCAAAGAACAAATAGAAATGATTTTTAAAAAATTATCATGGTCTGTATTTGTAGAATAATTCTAGCCTATTATGTTGATATTTAAGATCTGATCATAAATAGTAACTGTGTGTGCCTAAATATGAACAGATACATACATATATGTAAATATATACATGTCATAAAATATTAATCACTAGTACCCTCTACTGGTGGAAATACCTTATCTGCTCATATGAATGGTCTTATTGCCCTCTAGTGACCACAACCTATAAAGAGAAAATCCGCCAGCAGATGGGAGCAGTTCCTTGCCTATAATGATAGGGTTTTATGTTCTTTAAGCATCTAATTTTCTCAGATTCTGGTTTATATTACAGGGGTGCAACTCTCAAGACTCTAGGGGGGCCTCTGGGGGATTTCACACAGCTCTTGCCAGCTGTTAGCACCAGTATGAAGCTGCTCTCTCTTCTGCTTCTCATGAACAAGAGGTCAAGGGGAGGCAGAGAAGGCAATGGCTGCACTAGTGTGAGGGCAAGAACAGCAGCTGGGAATGACTACCCCGGACTCCCCAGGGACTTGGGAGCAGCTTGAAGAACACATGTTGGCCCTCCCTTGCATATTATTCACAGTTATGTACTGTACTAAAATGGCAATTCAACATAGTCCCTGACTTACCTTTTAAATATCTCCAATGCAATAACAAATGATACAGCAGCAGAGGATGCTATCATTTTGTTTTTATTTGCCACACTTTGCAAGTTATTTCTACTCAAGACAGAAAAGCCAAGCCTCTTTCAAGATTTAACTGAAATGTCACCTCTTCTATGAAGCCTTTTCTGAATTCCCCAGGCGAAACTGACAACTCCGTTCTTTACATTGGCATATACTTTATATAGATCAGAATGGTACTCAGGGCATGATTTCTATTTTTTATTTATAACCTATGATTTCTTAATTTTCACATTTGTCTACATGCTTATTTTTCCACCAAACCCTAAGTTCCTTGAGATCACAAACCATGTCTTATTTTTGCACACCCAGGATCAAACACACTCAAAATGTTATCTATCCAAAGATCACTACCAGTTAACAGTTCATGAGGTTAGCATAGAAACTGAAGTATTTAGAAACTTTTAGAGCAATTTGACAGAATAATTTTACACCAGTTGAATAAATTTTTAAAAAATTGGGCTTGTATTTTATTTATTTTATTTTTCTGGTAATTATAAAAAAAATATATGACGAGGTCTGTCCAGAAAAAGTCCAGCCATTGTTAATATAACGAGAATGTTTTGCATGACACTGATGTAACCTGGCAGCCAAGGAGAGTAGGCTGGAATGCACATGTGTGAACAATGATGACTTCACTGTACTTGTCAGTGGGGGTGGTAGACGCCACTGAGTGAGCGTGTGTACTGTGTGGCTGTCACATTCAAAATGACTGAGCAAGTAGAGCAATGAATCTGCATCAAATTTTGCATTAAGTTTGAACATTCCTCTGTGGAAACTATTCAGATGATTCAGAAGGCCCCATATATGGCAACTGGTGATTGGCAGCTGCACCATGACAACACGCCCACTCATGCATCATATTTCCTGCAGTTTTTTTTTTTTTAACATTTTTTTAAAAATTTATTTATTTTCAGAGAGAGGAGAAGGGAGGAAGAAAGAACAATGTATGGTTGCCTCTCACATGGCCCTCATTGGGGACCTGGCCCACAACCCAGGCATGTGCCCCGACTGGGAATCAAACTGGGACCCTCTGGTTCCCAGCCTGCACTCAATCCACTGAGCTACACCAGCCGGGCTCTCCTGCAGTTTTTTGGTGAAACATCAAATCTCCCAGGTGACTCAGCCCCCTTACAGCCCAGATTTGGTGCCCTGTGACTTCTGGCTTTTCCCAAAAACAAAATCACCTTTGAAAAGGAAGAGATTTCAGACTGTCGGTGAGATTCAGGAAAATACGACAGGGCAGCTGATGGCGATTGGGAGAACTGTGTGAGGTCCCAAGGTGCCTACTTCGAAGAGGACTGAGGTATCATTGTCCCATGTACAATGTTTTTTATATCACGGATCTTCTTCAAAAAAATGTCTCTTTTTCTTACTACATGGCTGGGTACCTTCTGGACAGACCTGTATTATGAAAATCTGGTGTGCTACCAATGGAAACTTTTTTAAAACAGATCTATACGTGGTCTCTTACCACGTATAGTTTGAAAAGCACATAACTTAATTGTTGAGCAAGGGAGGGAAGGAAGGAGACAAAACATGAGCACTTTGTATAACATTCAGAAAGAACATACCTATCCTCGTTGATTTTAAAACTTCCCTGGAGGGTATTTTCTTCTTTAATTCTTGTAAGGTTTCAACTAGATTCTCTTTGGTTTGATCAGGAAGCTCCAACATAGTTTTCCATCTTTTTATGTCTTCTACAACCACAACTCTCTGGGAAAAAGAACAGTCATTTGGAAAATGGAACATTTTCATTAGAAAGACATCTGCCTTCACCTGAGCTAATGGGGCTCCTATTGACATCTGAATTATTGATTATGACCTGAACCACAGCACAGTGTGTGTGATAGCCCCAAATGATGGGTAATTGCTTAAAAGCAGGTCCTGCTTACTGCAAATCAGGAAGAGAGTTGCATCTATTAGGAAAAGTGCAAGTTTTAATCTTACCATGTCAGACACCACTGGGCACTTAGCAGTGAGAAGCAATAAGGATAAGAAGAAAAGAAAAACGATGCTGAGGTGAATCAACCCTATAGCTCACTTAAGTGTTTTAATTCATAGACAAGGACAGAGAACAGAAAAGTCATAAAGACATATTTATTTCAATAAAAGCACACTTCAACAGTTTTCACTCCCTAGATGATATAATTCAAACTGTTTCTTGTTTGAAGAATTTTTTAAAACTTCGAACACAGAGAAATAGACTAATTCACTATTTATAATAAAAAAGTGAACATTTTGCCATTTTTCATAAACATTACAAAGTTTAAATTTCCTTACACCCTTCACCAAAACTCATTCCTCTCCTTCTGTTCCTAGAAGAAACTACCATACTTCCATTAAGTGTAAAATTTTAACAACTAAGGAATATAGGAAAGTTCTTTGTTCTGTGCAGCAACTTTTCTATCGTTTCTATAGTAAACAGATACAAAATAATAAAGTTGTTTTTATAATTTAAAAATTCTTGTCTCGTGGCTATTACCCTGGGGAGGGGACCCAGTTGGAGAACGGAAGGGGTCCTGGGGGCTCTGGGACTCTGGCAATGTTCTGCTTCTTGATGTGGGTATTGGTGACACAGGTGTGCTCGCTTTGTGGAAATCGGTCAAGATGTACACTCATGGTTTGTCCACTTTTCTACATGCATGTGATAGTTCAATAAAAAGCAGCAACAACAAAAGTCTCAGCTGCCTTCCCTGGCTGGGGTCTGCTTCCTGCCTTGAAGGAGTGCTGGGGAGGAGGAGACATCATCGGCCCCTCCACTTCCCGGTCTTTGCTCCTCCCCCTCCCCCATCTGCTTCCTTGCTTTGATCTCGGACTCTTCCAGGTTCAAAGCGAGGAAAAGGAGGAGAGGTAAAGACAGGAAAAGCCTTACTTTCTGTTGTGATACTATGCTAATCAGGTTTTAGTGCACTGGGATATTTTCAATAGGAAGAAGGTATAAATATCGTATCATTCTGCAACTTGCTTTTTCACTCAATATATTTTCTTCATTTATTCACATTGATATATATAAAGCCAGATGAACCACTTTAATAGTATTTTATATACAAATGTCTTAGAGCTTTAAAATCTATTCTCCTAATGAATATTCAGGGTTATAGATAATGTGAATTTAAGCTATATATACGCATAGAGATATATAAATGTAAATATACAGATATATATCTCCATGCACAGTAATAAGTGTGGGGCTCTACTTCATTATAGTGAACTCTTTTTCATCCAAACCCCTGGGAAGACCACAACCTTTATGCTGTTTCATTGGACTAATGGAATTTCTCTAGTTCATTTTTCTCAAACACATTAGCCCTGTTTTGGCTCTCAGCCTCAAATGGGGGTTATTAGCCTGAGGACTTACGAGGAATCCCCATACTGGCCTTCAAACTCCAGCCCCTTAAGCATTGCGTCCATCTGGTTTCAATAGAACTATTCAACTTCATTCAGCTCCCACTTGCAGTTCTGGGTTTACATTTCCTCTTTTTTCCTTGCACCTGAGAATTTCTCGTTCTTGCTTTCTGAGTTGAGCTCTGTATTAAGAGAGACTTTTTATTCAGCACTTCCACATGGTCAAAATGAGGTTCAGGGTTCCACTCAGCTCATTCTGCATATGGAACTACAGAAGCCCGAAGTCTTCGGCATGGCATAAAAGGCCTTACATGACTTGGCGCCTGACATCCTTTTCAGCCTCATCATTTGCTCCAGATACACCAAAGGATTTAAAGCTGCCTAAATGAATCACAATATTTCACTCTCTGCCTCGGATGTTCTTTCCTTGCCTATTTATTCTTTAAGATTCTCTTTAAGCATCACCTCCTCTATAAAGCCATTCTTGCCTCTGTCCAACTACATTTGACCATACTCCTTTTTGGGTCCCTTTGTATTCTGTACAGACTTCTGTTACTGTACCTCTGCTTACTGCATATACTTATCTACAAGGCTGTCTGCCCCACTGGACTATGAGCAACTTGAGGGCTGGAACAATTCATTTGTCTCTCTACCCCCAGTGCACAGTACGTGTAATTGAACAAAGCCATTTCTACCCTCAAGGACTAAGTACAGTATAGTTTTCAGATCTGAAATTTTAGGACAGAAATAGAAAAATATAGCAGCCAGTTTCAGAGCAGAAGAATTCCATACATACCAAAGAATGTTTCCTTATTTCTGTCCAAATATAGGCCCAAAAACAGATATTTCAAGTTTGTATCAGAATTATGGAGAACAAGGGAAGGGAACACGAAATATCAATGGGGCAGCTACAACGAGTAGTGGAATGGTTATTGCCAGAAAGAAGAGGTGCTCTTCAAAACACATCTGGTCTTACAGTTATGGCTGGCTGAAATATCAAGTTTGACAAAACCAATTAGGGACAATGATTCTCTCATAAGCAATAACACGGGCACCATTCCCGGGTGGGGGGTGGGGGGGGAGGAGACATGTATTGGCTAGTCAATCCCACAAAGGGAGGAAAGGTTTATAGAGCATTCTTAAGTGCTGAACCTAAAAGAATTAGTGTATTCTAGACTCTTTTAATAAAATAAAATCTCCATTGCAACCAACAGAAGAAATCACTTTCCCTTAAGGGAGTAAGAAGAGATTAACCAAATTAACCTTTACCATTCAAATATACACTACATGAGCTCTACTGAGTATCACTTCCATTGAATGTGATAAGGCTATGGCACAATTACTTGTACTATACTGATAACAGAAGCACAGTGGTCCTAATATTCTAAGATTTTTATACTTCCTCTGCATGGCGTTCAGAAACTCTACTTTTTAAAACTAGTTTATCGTATAAGGGGCAGATTATTGAATCAGATCATCTAGTTCAAATCTCAGCTCTGCCATTTATAGCTACATGACACTGAGCAAACTACTTACTCTCTGTGCCTTAGATTCTTCAACTGTCCAATATAAATGATAAAAGCATCCATTCCACAGAGCCATTATTCAAATTTAAAGAGTTAATTTATGGAAAGCACTTGGCACAATGCCTGGCGCATTGGAATAGGCTCAGTAAATGTTAGTAGCAGTCATTACTGCCATTATCCTCATCATTGTGATCCTCAGTTCTAGTTTCACTCGCAAGCCTCTCTCTCCCCTGTACACAAAACATAGGAGACTTAGTTTTTACTACATTCCAGGCACAATGCTTAGCCCTTTCAACATGCATTTACTTATTTAGCCCTTATAACAACACTGCAGGTCAGACGTTGTTATTTCTGAGGTCACTGATGAGGAAACAGAGGCTTGAACATTCAGTGCATTTCTTGGCATCAAAATGTGATGCTGCTGTGTGGGAACAAGTCATCTGGCAGAGACTGGAGCTGACTTAACTCTCTAGAACTCACATTTAACTCAACTTGGTCGTCATTTGTCATTGTGCACGTGTGAAAGTAAGCAGGTACGTGCGCATAAAGGAAAGAGAACAGCAAGTACCACTTACTGAATGGTTATGTCACTACTTCCCTCTCCCTAGCCAAATCTTTCCACCCCCTTTAGGGTGCTCTGACCACTAAAACAGACGCTGAGCTCTCTTCTCTCTTAATTCTTATTGCCCCAAAAACAAATCTGTAATGGAGCACATATGATTTTATATCATTATTTGATAATTTCTTATGCTATGATCCTCTAATAGGAAGTCCCATGAGGGCTCATACTTTGACCTTGAATTTCTCTTATGTTCCCTAGAGTACCTAGCACAGTGCTGGACATAAAATTATTTCACAATAATATTCATAGAGCCCTGACTGGTGTGGTTCAGTTGGATGGGTATTGCTCCACAAAGTGAAAGGTTACCAGTTTGAATCCAGGTCAGAGCACATGCCCGAGTGCTCGGGCCCGGGCCACGTGCATGTTTCTCTCTCACATCGATGTTTCTTGCCCTGTCTTTCTCCCTCCCTTCCCCCTCTCTAAAAATAAGTAAGTAAAATCTTTAAAAAATAATATTTATAGAATAGTTTAATATCTAGATCCTGCAAGGGCATCCCCAAATAAAGATTCTTATTTACTCAATAAATTTTTATTTACAATGTAGTAGGCATTGTGTTGGGTAGGGGAGCAGAATTAGAACAAAATAAGACACTGTGGTCCCAGCCTTTAGGAGTTCATAGGAGACTTGGGAACTACAGGTAATCAGGTAGACAGTATATAGTGAGGTAAGTGCTGTAACAGATATTTGAGCCAAGTGCTAAGAGAGTATTGAAGAGGGAAGGATGAATTCCCCCAAAGGACCTGGAAAGCCTTTCAGTGGCCACTTAACAAATATTTACTGACTACTTATATATGTGTCAAGCACTGCAATAGGTCCAAGAATGCAGAGGTAAATAAAATAACCAAGGTCCCTGTACTCATGAAATTTATAATCTAGAATTCACAGGGAAAGTTATATTTGAGTGTGTTGACAAATGAGTAGGAATTCACTCTGTGAAAAGAAAGAGAAAGGCTTTCCAGGAAAAAGGACCAGTAATATTCAAAGCCCTGGAGGCATACAAGAGAACAGCTTATACAGAGAATAGCAAGAAATGGGGTGGGGCTGGAAAGTATTTCTGTGACTAGGAAGCTACAAGGGATGAGATGACAGGTTCACTGGGTCAGAGCAGAAACGGTTAACACATGCCATGCCAAGGCTTTTGGAGTTTTGGTTCATTTGGTCATTCAGAAAAATGTGCTGCAGACCTCTAAACGCCAAGCCCTGTGCTAGGCACCGGGGCCACAAAATAAATAACTTGTCCAACATCACACCAGTAGTAATGGCAGAACTGGGATTTTAACACAGACAGTTTGGCTCCAGAGTCTGTGTTTTTAGTAATTATACCATATCATTCCAAGACAAGGGAGTAAAGCCATTCTAAGCAAACAGGAAAGCATATGCAAAGGTACAGAGGTATGAAAGAGCGCATATTTGGTAAATGGTGAGTGGTTGACACTGGATGAAAAGTACATACTAAGAGCCAGCAGGAGATGAGGCAGGCAGGTGCCAGGTCATTGGAGGGCCTTGGGGGTCAGGTAAAGAAATGTCTGTACTGATAGATAAGGAGAAATCACTGAAGGATTAGACAGGGAGATGACTTGAGTAGGTTTTCATTTTTTTGAGACTTACTTCTCTGGCTAACGTGTGGAGGGGACAATGACAGGGAATGCCGACTTAACAGACCAAGGCACTGCTCCGCATAAGAACTAGTAACCGTTTTGAATTTATAGTGGGGATGTAAGGACAGGAAAGATTTTTAGGAAGCACAGTTGAAAAACTGCACATGAGAGAAAAGAGTTAAGGATGGTTTCTGTTTCTAGTCTTAGTTACTTGGTATATGGATACAAAGTAAATACAGGAGAATAAAGAACAAGCTTGAAAGAAAAGCTATTGCATTTAATAGAAATGTTATTCCATATGCCTACTGTTTATTCCAATTCCATAATCTTCATATGGCTTATTCTCACCATCACAGTGTTTCTCAACTGGGACACAAAAGTACAGACATAGAGGGGAGAAGGGACAGGCAGAAGTAAATTAGAATATGGGTGTTTATATGTGAGTGTACGTATAGTTTAATTAGTACCCTCCTCTTTTTCTTCCAGACAGTCTGATACCACAATCCACCCACCACCATCCCTCACTGAGGATCACTGCTGTATACAATTATCCACGAACACTGAAAACACAGAGACAGCTGACAACTCGAATGTGTTTCATGAAGTCACAGAACTGCGAGACAAGGAGCGATTTTAAAGATGAGCTAGAGTTCCCTAGAAATCAAGCAACCAACCAAGAGCAGCTTGGAAACATGAGGACATTTTTGGTTAGCACAACAAGAGGGTCTGAGGGCCAGGGATGTTAAACTTCCTACCACTCACAGGACAGTTCCAAAAAATTAGGAATTATTTTATCCTAAATGACAACAGTACTCCTTTAAAAAAAGTGACACTGTTCAACCCTACAGTTTAGAAACAAGGACAAACTGAGATGCCACAGAAGAAAATGACTTGCTGAGGGTGACCCAGTTGCACAACAAGGACTAGAACCCAGGGCTGTTGTTTCCACTCCCCTTCACTGCTTTCTTACCTGGATCTAATAAGCCTGTGGCATATCTAGAAGAGTCCATCTAAGTATGTAAGTCAAGTGCACAGAATGCCACCTTGCTATCACAATTCTGTGCACATTTTGTCTAGCCTCAAATTCCATTCTTACCCTCAGAAATCTAGGCTGGAGGTCCAAGTAAGTAGTCATCAGCATGGGAAGTCTTAACATGAATAAGGTCACCCTGCATAAATACATAAAACGGATAACAAAGCTCTTGGGAGCACAGACATTAGAAGCCTAGTGGAGGAAGAGAAACCAACCAAGGAAAGTCAGATATGGAGGTGGAGAAGTTCAAGAAGACAAAGGGAACTAATCATAAGCAGGGTTGTGTGTGTGTGTGTTTAAAGTAAAATAATAATTACTTAACCATTAATTGGGTGTCAATGCTGACGGACTCACTCTTGGTTGTCTAGCCTGTCTCTAATCCTTGATTCTTTCTTGCTAAAACACTGAGACTGCACAGAACCCACTAAAACAGTCTCTTTCCCACTCTCAGCTGTAGCTATGGAGGTCATGTGATCCAGTTCTGGCCAACAAGATAGGAGAGTACACAATCACCACCCAGCCTTACTGAGTGTATACAGGGTACATAGAATCAGTCGGTACTTTAACACTCTGAACGGACAAAATTTTACACAAGAAGAATAACACAGGGGGAAAAACATACTAAAAAGCCAAAGTAATGAGAAGAGTGTAAGAGAAGTATGGGAATTGATCAATAAAAGTCAGTACAGAGTATGGGGGAAACAAATTAGGAGTGGTCAGGAATACTTCGGGGAGGAAGCACAGCGAAAATAATTCACAAGTATTCCACAGAACTTCTCCACACCACTTCGTTGCACGTTTTCTCTAGTCCCAGATCCCCTCTCACCTTCAGAGATTCAATCGTGGCCTGCTTGTAAATCTTTCTTCCAGGATCTTTCTTCTGAGGACTACTCTGGGGTCTAGGCGTTCGAATGACGAATTTATCCATTTCTAGGGGACTCCAGCTACCTTCATGTGCCTGCAGTGTGTTCTGCTCAAGAAAGAGGGCAGATTCTAAAACGTCATCCAAACTGCTGGGAAGGGTGCTCCCTAAAGTGACACCACTGGGTTCTATACACTCTGGAGGCATTCCTGAATCATGAGGACTATTGGTTGGAATTTACACGATGATTTCTCCTTGAAAAAGTAGCACGTTCCTAAGAACTGAAACTTGTACAGTGATGGGTTTCAGTTAGGAAGGGCCCAGCTTTCGGAAGTGCACACTGTGGCGGGGACTCCAAACTGGCCCAGGCCAACACTGATCCTGGTGACAAGCCTCTTCCAACTTAGGTTGGGTTGTGTTAAGGTTAAAGTTCCCCTGGGTTCAAGAAGCTCTCTTAACAATCACCCCAGCGTAGCCGCAGTCCCAAGAGTTCCCCTAGTAACCAGCAATCAACAACCGCTTCCAGATCTCAACAGGGTCCTCACAACAAGCAACCATCTCCATGAACTGCTTGGTGGTCAGAGGACCCTACCCGAGACTACTGTCTTCCGGATCCCCAAGCGAAAGTAAAAACCATCTTCCTCTTCCCTCGGCACTCACGAGCCCAGAAAGGGGAACTAGCAACAAACCCACCAGGAAAAGGAGCCCTGGCAGCAGCTAGGCCTCTCCAGAGAACACCTCCGGAGGCCTCCAAGCCTGATGAAACTAGACGGATGCTTCCTTCCAGGGCGGTAGTTGTCCGAAGAGGAGCCTCTGGAGCACAGCAAACCACACTCCCCAGAATGCACTGCGAAGGGGGCGGGGGAATGCGGTCCCGCCCCGGGCCGCTGTAGTTCTTCCAAACCAGCTTTCCCGACCCTACCGTGCGCGTCCTGCCAGTGGGGAACTACGTGTCCCAGCGTGCCCCTCAAAGGGAAGCAAGGAGCCCAGGGGGCCGGGGTGCTCTCGTAGTCTCGCTGGTTGGCTCCACCTCTTCTCTCCAATCTAGAAGTTCGTAGAACCCGAGCTGGGGCGGAGGCGGCAGTTTCGCTCCGGCCTAAGCGGAACTGAGAAGGACCGCGGAGGCGGAAGTGGCGGCCCGTGGGCTGGAGAAGGGTCTGGCCCCGGAAGGAGGAGGAAATCCTGAAAAGAAAACAGCAACAAACTGAGCTGCAGTGAGAGAGGGGAGCAAAATGGCGGCGCCGAAAGGGAGCCTCTGGGTCAGGGCCCAACTGGGGCTCCCGCCGCTGCTGCTGCTGACCATGGCCCTGGCCGGAGGCTTGGGGACCGCTGCGGCCGAAGCGTTTGACTCGGTCTTGGGTGATACGGCGTCTTGCCACCGGGTCTGTCAGTTGACCTACCCTTTGCACACCTACCCCAAGGTAGGGCGCGTCCGAACCGGGCTACAACCCTTCCCTGACCGCCCACCTCTCCGCCCTTCCTCATCTCTGTCCGCTCTGGGAGACTGGCTATTGAATCAACCATTCAGCCACTGCTTCCCACCTGTGTAGCTCCTGTTTTCCAGCCCAATCAAACCCGCTCGCCGCTCTTGCTGAAATTAGTGGGAGTTTGTGCTGCACCTACGCTGTGATGGGCTGGGGGACACAAAGATGAAAAAGATCCGACCCCTTTCCTCTGGAAGCTTGCGGGGCATCAGGGGAGACCAGCACTCTAAGCGGGAGGAGGATGCTGATTGTTAGCGCGGGTCCTCATCTTCTAGGAGCGGGAGGAACGGTGGGGGCGGGGGGCAGGAGCAGATACGCAAGCTCACAAAAGGTTACTCCGTAAACCTTGTTTACTGAGCAGCTCTCTGGGCCGGAGCTCGTTGCCTGCGTGTTCCGGGAGTCAGACTAGACAATTCGACTGTGGTATGAAACGTATTAAGTCAGCCCGAGGAGTTGTGAGACGCACCGGAAGGGCTTTCCATCTGTGCTGAATTACTGTGTGTATGGCACTGCCATTAGGCACTGGGATGGCTTAGAGAAGAAGCAGTTGGATTTATCTGCATTGAAAGAATTTACCGTTTAGTGCAGAAGACAGGGGATTCGTGGAGTAAAGAAATGAGGCCGCCCCCCAGGGGGAAGGGCGGGGGGTGGTCTCAGTTTAGGGAGAGGAGTGACCCTACTTTCATTCCCTGCCCCTCCGCAGGTGCTGCCTTTCCTGTGGTTCCGTTCTACTCAAGTTGTTTTTCAGCTTCTTGAGAACTCTTTACTCAGCATTCTAGATCGCGTGCTGACTCCTCCACCCTTTCCTATATATAGGGGTGGGCAAAAGTAGCTTTACAGCTGTGACTGCAAGAAAGTGTTTATTCTTGTATTATTTATTTATGAATTATTTGTATTATGTGACCCTACTTTTGCCTACTCCTGTATAATTTGGTAATACGTTTTTCCCACCCCACTGCCTTTATTTATAAGAGCTTTTGCTGATGCAGCTTTTCTTTCCTTGTTTTTCCTTCATCTCTATACTGTGGGCTTACCCATGTGGCTAGCTAGCCCTTTTTGCTCTCTCAAACTACAAAGTAACCGCGAGGACAGGTCCGGAGAAGTTAGGGTGTAACTAGGGCAAGTGTTTTCAGGTCTTTAAAATAAAAAGTTCTAAATGCTTTCACTTCCCATATGCCTGTTTACATTTTACATTGCATGAGAATTAATCAGTTTTCAAAACTAAGTGTGGGAGAGGATATTGTATTACCCTAACTTTTCAGTCAGAGACTAATATAGCTAGAGAGAGAAATGAGAAATTCTGACTTCCAGAATTAATGTAGCATGTCCTAAATACATTATTTTCTTCTCTCCTCTAAGAGGATTGTGTGAGGAAATTCATTAATATTGATTTGGCCTGGTTTGATACTGATATTGACTGTTTGGTTTTGGGTTTTTTGTTTTTGTGTTTTGAGATTTCCTAGCACATTTGTAGTATGAACCAGAATCCTGGGAGAATAAGTAATTCAAAAGGACAAACATTCTGGAACTTTTAAGTATGTTTATAATATCCACTACTTCCTAAAAATCTCTGTGACATCGCTAAGCCGTTTTTAGTTATTCTTTCAAGTTGTTCTCACCAGGAACTCTAAATCATCTGGCTCCCTGTAAGTCTGGGACTTAAAACTTATTAACTGTCTACCCTCTGTTAGCTAGTATGATGAGAGATTTATACACATTATCCCTAATTCTCACAACTATCCTGCAAAGTTCTCACAACTATCCTAGGGTTTTACAATTGAGAAAATAGAGGCTCTGAAAGGTTAAGCGACTTGCCCAAGGTCACATAGAGAAGAACTAGTGGAGGAGTTGGAATTCAGTCCTAAAACTGGTACACTATATTGCCTTTTACTAATAAAGTTGTATTAAAAATAATTTATTTGTTCCCTTGATTTCTGTTGGCCCTCCTCCCAGTTATTGTGCTTTGCAGTTTAAAAAGCAATGTGTTATATGAGAAATGAATTTAGATAAACTTACAAGCTCCACATAGTCTCTCTTGATCTGGTATTTGTAGCTGTCAGAGAGATCTCATTTTAATGCCTTATTTTCAGAATTATTTGTTGTTTGAAAAGTACAACACTTCAACTGTTTATAAGCAATTATTTTTAAATTATTATAGTTTACCCTTTAACTTTCCTTAAAAGTACACTTGCATGATTTGCATGGATCCAAATATAAGAGACCTGTTTATGTTAATAACAAAGCTAACTAGATCCAGCCTGATCATTTTCGTGTATGGCTCTGGATCCATGTAAACCCGGGTTCCATCCGCAGCTCCACTTTTACTATCTGTGTGACCTTGCTCATCACTTAACTTCTCCTAACTTCGTTTTGTCAGCTGTAGAAAAAAACCCTCACACCCTGAAGGGCTAGTGTAAAGATTAAAAATAATATATGTGGCATTTCAGCACAGTGCCTAAAACATGTCAGTAATTGTTTCTTCTGTTATACAAGTATGTCATTGAACCAGTTTGGTATGTGTGGTATTAATAGTGTTGAATAATGAGAGAATAGTTAGCTTGACTTAGCTCAGGATATAAAAATGTGTATAATTATTTCGCTGGAGTTCTGTTTGGTGGGGAGGACCATCTCCTTGTGCTCTAAATCAGAGGAGATATATTTTATAAACGCTTGACAGTCATTTGGGATACATGGGGCATGAAATACTACGTGGAGTAATATTATCTAGAACATGAAACTTACTTGGAACAAGGATATGATTCTTCATAACTACCTATTGAGTGCCTACTCTGCTGAGTGTTATATCAGATGTTAAGTGTTAGTACAGTGCCTGGCACATTGTGGGTGCTCATTAAATGTGTTACTAATGTTATGTCTATTATTAAATAGTATAACAATGTTAATAGTATTGTGGATATAAAATGTATAATCCTTATATTCAAGATTGACATTAAGAGTATTGTCTCTGTTTTATAACTAAGAAAACAGAGGCTCAGAGAGATTTAAGTTACTTGCCTGAGGTTTTACAAAATAAGTGGTGAGGCTCAGCTGCTGTGCCATACATATTCTCTTCTGAAAATGGTACTCAGGGGCTTATTGGGTTGATTTAATAGAAGAAAACTATCCGAAAATGAAATGGCATTCAGTAAAGCTCATACAGTTGAGCTCATGCCTCCTCTGTGCAGTATAAGGAAATATGTGGTGCTCCAAAGACATGAGAATTCTTTCGTTGTTGTACAGTCTGCAAAACTGCTCAATGAAGTTTATTTTAATTGCTAAACTTCTTTCCATTTCACCTAAACTAAACTAAACTTAACAAATGCAACTAGAACTGAGGTCCAAAAATGTGCTACCTCAAAGCTGCATAATGATAATTGCTTAATATTAGACTGCAGTCATCTATTCCTAATGGATGGCTGCTGCTACAGCAATTTTACTAATCCTCTGCTGGAAAGAAATGCATGCCTTTGTATTCTGTTGGTTGCTAACTGGTATATGCACATGCTGTTTCCTTCCTTATTAGGTGCCTGCCAGTTTGTACATAGTGGATCACACAGTAAGTTGAGGGGGCTCCCCCACATGTACTGGTTTGTTTCAAATACTATATGTATTTCATTGAAGGAAAGCCTGTTGAAGACATTGTCATTAATCTTACTAAGCAGGTAACATTGTCCAGTGATGAAGAATATATCCTATCTTGAGCTCACACTCATATACAATGATGCCTATAACTATTGTTTTCTCTTTTAAAACTCTATTATTATTATTAACACTACGACCATTTATTGAGCACCTTCTATGTCCCAGGCACCGTGCTAGGAATAGCTGGCTATCTCCAGCATTATTGAGGATGTTGGAGATAATAATTTATAGCTATTATCTCCTTTTATGATGAGAAAAACTGAGATTTAGAAGGTAAGGTAAAAAGTAACTTGTGTTGGGTCACTCACCTAAAAGGTTTTAATCCAGATCCGGCTAATTCCATTGGCTTTACCACAGGGCACACTATTGCTCTTGTGTTTTTAGTTAATAAGCCAAGTTTTTAAAAACCTTTCATGTAAGCATTTTTATAGATGTACACCTTACTTCGTGGGGATCTTTATAGCACTATCTGCCATGTGAAGCTAATCATGATACTTTCCCTGATAAGCTTGATGACTTGTATAAATATGTATGTGGCAGAAGTATGGTATTGGTACTAAGGCACTTGCTTACTCATTTCTATTTCTGTTAAAGTTCTGATTATATCATTGTTATTTTTATTTGCAGCATTTTCCATGAAATATGGGGAAAGTGTGATTTTACCCACTAGGCTTCCTTCTTGGATATCACTTTAAAGACAAGAAACTAAAACCTCTTTATATAGCAAAGGTCTTGGGTATTACCTGGCTCCTATCATTTTTCTTTCAGTTGTAGATTTTTTATTGGACAGTTTATAATAAACCATATTAACTTCGCTTTCTTTTGACCTATTTTCCCCAAGGGAAATGTACTGTTTTTTGGTAATCCTCCCTGTTCTTGAATTCTCTAGGAAGAGGAGCTATATGCCTGTCAGAGAGGTTGCAGGCTGTTTTCAATTTGTCAGTTTGTGGATGATGGAATTGATTTAAATCGGACCAAACTGGAATGTGAATCTGGTAAGATGATGTACAAATGACATCAGAAAAGTATATAACATTGGTGTTACATACTTTTAATATGCATTGAGTTGTATTATATTTTTAATGTGTTTTCCTCAGAAAATGACAAGCATAATGTTTAAACTAGTCATTTAGCTTATTTTAATGATTATGAAGTTAGAGTTTTAGTAGCTGCTACTAGAAACTTCATGGGCTTTAAATTTCATCTGTTTGTTGAGACAGTGTTGTTTTGTACTGTGGGTAGGACACCTTTGTTTAAGCAAGTATTTGGTTTAGACAAATGCAATAGCAATTACCCTTCTCATAATTCATCACTACCTTTTCAGTGAATAGTATAATTTTCCTAAGCCTTTCAATCATAGGCTAGTTGACCTAGCTCCTAGTTTTTTTTAACTGAATCAGGCCTTTGACTCAGTATTTAATAGTGTATTCTTTTGTGGGTCATGCCAGTAAAAGAAGTAACCAGAGTCTTTGTCATCTCTTAAACCACTATTCTTACTTTTTGCTGAAAGAGATGTGTTTAATAAAAGAAACCTGTAATTAGAACAAAATTGACATTTAACTTTTTAAAGAACTATAGTGGAATTTTCTCCATTCATTACCTTACACTGTTTATTCAGTGGAGCAGGAGGTGACTTTCTCCCTGTCACTATGCCATGACTTATATCCAGCCTTCGTGGTATCATGACCTTATTTTTTATGGCTCGGTCTCCTAACTGGCCATCTCTGTATGTGCATAATGCGGTTCAGTTTGTTATCTAGCACCTTTGAGAAGTATATCACAAAGACATGACTGGGTCGGAAAGAAAAATAAGATTGTTATAGTGGTGAAGTGCTCTATCACAAGAAAAAGATGGGTCTGGTGAACTAAATGCAGAGAGTATAGCTGGTAGAGACCCATTTCAACTCTAGAATCCTGCTGTAGAACATTTTCTAAGTTCCATTTTCTCAGAACTAAGGGTCTTTGACTGCTTTTTTTTTCTTTGCCATGTGAATACCCTTGCTTCTCAACTAAGTGACCCAGTTCTGAACAATAATATTATATATTTGTATAAATCACTAAAATATATCATTTTGCTCATCCCCGTGAAGTAGGTGGTTTTATTTCCATTGTAGACATGTGGAAGTCAGTAGTCAGAGAGGTTAAGCAGTCAGCCTAGGTCACATACACAGCCAACAAATGATGGAGCCCAAACTTCAGGTTACCTGTTCAATGACTATGCAAACCGTAGCTATGAGGCTCCTTTTTTATGAATGTTATCATATTGTCAGAACTTGAGTATGTAATTAATAGATTTATACCTGAAGCATTTGACTTGTGGGAGATAAAAGGGGTTGTATTAAAATAATACATTTTCTACTGTTACCAAATTTGGAAATATATATTGATGAAATGCTTTTTAAATAACGAGAAATTTCTTCGTAAAATACTAAATCCCTTTTCTATCTTCCCCCCTTTTCTTTCTCTCTTTCTCATAATTTGGCTGTTTTTCTCTTACAGCATGTACAGAAGCATATTCCCAATCTGATGAGCAATATGCTTGCCATCTTGGTTGCCAGAATCAGCTGCCATTTGCTGAATTGAGACAAGAACAAGTACGAAATGAAACTATCTTTTAAAATTGCCTTCTTAGATTGCACTCACTTGTATTGAAATATTTGTCACCTGCTTGATCCTATTTTAGTGTTACATTTTATAATCAGTTTTCAGCAAATTATATGTTTGCAAATACAAAATATCAATTATAGTTTTGTATAATGCTTTACTATTAAAAGATGTATTCACACACATACGCATAATTTTGTTTTTCCTCATGGTCTAGTGAAGATATTTTCCCCTTTTACATATGAGAAAACTGAGGCTCAGGGAAATTAATGGTTCATAGGCCCTTTTTTTTTAATCCCAACTGCAATTATCTTAACTCAGATCATCATCAATATTACTAAATTAACTTCCAAACTATTTTCCCACTGTAATCCCCTCTAATTTATCTTTTATTCTGTGTCCAGATACTTATTTTCTAAATGGAAATCTCATCATGTCATACTTCTATCTTATATATTTGCTCCCCGTTATATACAGGTTTAAGTCCAAATCACTTATCTCAACCTGGCTCCTGATAACCTCTCCTATGTCATCTGTTATAATTCCCCACCCCTCATACTCTGTATTCTCTAAACTTGTTGAGAAAATTCCTTAATTTTATTAACTTTTGCATAGAAAATACAGCCACATGTAAATAGTGACATGTTTCCTCCTATATGTCTTGTCCTCCATTGAAGTAGGCAGAATCACTAGTATAGATATATTTTCTCTATATAGGATACATGCATTCTTTCTTTTAAAATTAAAAGTATGCATAATGAATGTCTCCTCTTTTTTCACTACATAATACTTCATTGTATGGATGTATCATTTATTTATGCGTTCTGTTATTTGGAACATGTAGGTTATTTCTAATCTTTTTCATTTAAAAATGATATTGTGTATTTTGCACTTGTATGAGTCAGAACTGGAGGGGAGATGATTTCAGTTAGTGTTACGTCTGTATAATAGTATAATATATATATATATTTGGCCCATAGATACTTCTCTCACCCTGCCCTGTTATTAGATGTCTCACATTTTATGCATACATTCTTTTCATTGATTTTTTTTCCATTGATGTTCATAATGGCATGATTTATTTTACTTGAAAGATGAGAGCAATATGATTTATGCCTTTCCCTTATATCTCTTGAGGACTTGCTAGTTCTTATTTAACCAAATCTCAAGATTCTCCTTATTTTTTTTTTAAGATTTTATTTATTTATTTTTAGAGAGAGGGGAAAGGAAGGAGAAAGAGAAGGAGAGAAACATCAATGTGTGGTTGACTCTCACATGCCCCCCACTGGGGACCTGGCCCGCAACCCAGGCGTGTGCCCTGACTGGGAATCAAACCA
Organism: Micronycteris hirsuta; assembly: GCA_004026765.1. Lineage (NCBI taxonomy): Eukaryota > Metazoa > Chordata > Mammalia > Chiroptera > Phyllostomidae > Micronycteris > Micronycteris hirsuta. The sequence continues at coordinate 189,254 of PVJI01000420.1, forward strand.
GCGATCCTTTGGTTTTAGCCCATGCTCAGTGCACCGAGCCACACCAGCCAGGGCTCAAGATTCTCATTTTTAGACCTGATTCAAAAGCCTTTTGTTTTGATACAGGTGACAGGTAGCTTATAAATATTTTTGGTGGCAAATTAAAGAGATTTTCAGCTTTACCATAGTCAATTTGCTTATGTAACTAAATGTTTAATGGTGATGATTATTATAGATTCATTTAATTCTTTTTTAGTATATTTTATTGATTATGCTATTACAGTTGTCCCATTTTTTTCTCCTCTTTTCCCCTCCACTACTCCTCCTTCCAGCATTCCTCCCCTTAGTTCATGTCCATGGGTTGTACATGTAAGTTCTTTGGCTTCTCCATTTCCTATACTATTCTTAACCTCCTCCTGTCTATTTTGTACCTACCACTTAAGCGTCTTATTCCCTGTACCTTTTCCCCCATTCTCCCTGCTCTCCTTCTCCACTGATAACCCTCCATTTGATCTTCATTTCTAGGATTGTGTTCCTGTTCTAGTGTTTGCTTAATTTTTTTTTTTAGGTTCAGTTGTCAATAGTTGTGTGTTTATTATCATTTTACTGTTCATATTTTGTCTCTTCTTCTTTTTCTTAGCTAAGTCCCTTTAACATTTCATATAATAATGACTTGGTGATGATGAACTCCTTTAGCTTTACCTTGTCTAGGAAGCACTTTATCTGCCCTTCCATTCTAAATGATAGCTTTGCTGGATAGAGTAATCTTGGATGTAGGTCCTTGCTTTTCATGACTCTGAATACTTCTTGCCAGTCCCTTCTTGCCTGCAAGGTTTCTTTTGAGAAATCAGCTGATAGCCTTATGGGAATGCCTCTGTAGATAACTTTCTTCTTTTCTCTTGCTGCTTTTAAGATTCTCTCCTTATCTTTATTCTTGGGTAATTTAATTATGATATGTCTTGGTGTGCTCCTCTTTGGGTCCAACTTCTTTGGGACTCTCCGAGCCTCCTGGACTTCCTGGAAGTCTATTTCCTTTGTCAGATTGGGGAAGTTTTCCTTCATTGTTTTTTCAAATAAGTGTTCAATTTCTTGCTCTTCCTCTTCTCCTTCTGGCACCCCTATGATTTGGATGTTGGAACATTTAAAGTTGTCCTGGAGGTTCCTAAGCCTCTCCTCATTTTTTAAAATTCTTGTTTCTTCATTCTGTTCCAGTTGAATGTTTAGTTTTTTCCTTCTGTTCCAAATCATTGGTTTGAGTCTCGGTTTCCTTTCCTTCACTTTTTTTCCCTATATATTTTTCTTTATTTCACTTTGTATAGCCTTTACTTCTTCCTTTATTTTGCGACCACATTCAGCCATTTCTGTGAGCATCCTGATTACCAGTGTTTTGAACTCTGCATCTCTGCATCTGATAGTTTGGCTATTTCCTCATTGCTTAGTGTTTTTCTGGAATTTTGATCTGTTCTTTCATTTGGGCCTTTTTTTTTTTTCTTTTTTTTTTTTGTCTCGACGTACCTGTTACGTAGTAAGGGGCAGAGCCTTGGGTATTCACCAGGACAGAGCAACCCACTTCACTGTGTTGTGGTGCTGTGTGGGGGGGAGGGGTCAGAGAGGGAACAGTGCTGCTTGCTCAGCTCTCTCCAGCTTTCGGTCACTTCCCCCACTACCCACAAGGGAATTGTGCCCTCTCAGGTGCTGCCCTTGTGATTCCTGGGTGGGTGGATTTGTGTATGTTCTAGGACCTGTGGGCTTCTCCAGTAGACTCTTCTGTGAGATGGGCAGTTTCTCCTGCTGCTGCAATCGCCACAGGTTTTTATAGCCAGAGGCTTTGAAGCTTTCTCTTCCTGTGCTGGAACCCTGGGTTGCACAGTCTGTCTTGCTCCCCAGTTGTTCCTCCTGGTTTATCTGCATTTGAACGTGGGACCACCCAGTCCACCAGCCACCACCTTGCTATATGTCCTCTCTGCCCCTGCTGCCTGTCTCAATCCCTCCTACCAGTCTAGATAAATGTTTCTTCTTTAACTCCTTGGTTGTTGGACTTCCCATACAGTTTGATTTTCTGGCAGTTCTGATTGCTATTGTTTTTAAATTAGTTGTTATCCTTCGTTCATTTATGTGAGGAAGCGAAGCCGAAGCTCCATCTTGGCCAGAAGATTCACTTAATTCTTTATACCCTAATCCAATGAGAATTTGGAGAATCTTGATTATGCATATATAAAAATTATATATGTATATAATTTAATTTTTTTTTTTTTTAAGCTCATGTCCCTGATGCCAAAAATGCATCTGCTCTTCCCTCTAACTCTGGTAAGGTCATTCTGGAGTGACATGATGGACTCCGCACAGAGCTTCATAACCTCTTCATGGACTTTTTATCTTCAGGCTGATGATGGAAAGATAGTTATATTCCAGGTAACCCCTGTGCTTCATATATTCTTCTAAATACCAGCAAGAGTAAATGGATATATTTAAACGAATGTCTTGGCATAGAGCTATGTATTCAGTCGCTTACAAATAGTTATCATCAAGTAATATTTATTTGGCCTAATGGAAAGATTAGGTATCACAGCACGATGTGACGTACCCTTCCTTCTGCCCACTGGAAGCCTGTCTGAAGGCCATCAGTCCTTATCTAATAACTGCCTTCTAAGTTTTGTAGTGGTAAATTGATCAAATGAAACCTCTAGATGTGAGAGATAAGAATGATTAGTATATTTTGAATATAAGTGGTGTGTATTTATATCATATGCGGATATTAGAGAAAAGCAATATGATGTAATTTTTGGTTGTTTTTAGTGCTTTTCCTCATAACTCCTGTTAAGAGCTTGTTGAAGAAGTATGTTGCCTCCTAGAGAGGTAACTTCTACCTCATTATTTACCATGTGATGTGATAATAACAGTAGCTTTTTTTTTAATGTTCTTATGTACTAGGGATTTACGTATTTCATCTCAGATCTTCAAACAACCTCATGAAGTTGTATTATCTCTATTTCATTGATGACAAAACTGAGAGTCTATAACTTATTTAAGGTCACCCTGCCCGTGAGTAACAAAAATAGGCTTCAAACTCAGGTCCTTTAGTTCAAGGCCCATATACCAACTTACCATACTGTCTTCTTTTTAATTCCATAGTTAAAGTCCTTAAGTTTACCAGTCCACAAATTATGTTGTGGTACTTCCTCTCAGGTAGTAATTGAAGTGAACCTTTACTTATTATTACTGAGTGAGTGACTCACTGTAAGGCTAGTATGTGATTTTTAATGCTGTCCTGAGCCTTGAATATCTAATAAGTAAAACACAGAAGGAATCTCTTTAAATTCATGAATAAGTTTTATATCCTAACGCTACTTAAGTTAAAGCATAGTTGGCTCTTAGAGTAGAGCCCTCGTTCATTCCTAATTAGATGTGAGATCAACCTGAGTGTAACTAGGATGGAGAAGCCCCCACTTCGGAGCATCAGTGCTGTATGTAAAGTATGGACTATTTAGCTGTAATTTATGAATTACTCATACTGAAGGAAGAATGGAATGTTTTAGTTGAGAAAAAATAGAGATAATAAGTGTTTAGCCAAAAATGTTGGCAGTCTGCTAAATTATTCCTGATCAACTAGAATTAGAACTCATTCTTGCAGGATATGATATTTAATGCAGTATGTTATAATTTGTCCTTTTTTTCTGCTTTTCAAAAATGTCGTCAGGAAGTTAAACTAAATACTTGATGATGCCAGAAATCTGTCTGTTTCTTTGCAAGGCACTGGATCCGATATTTAGGAAGTGCAATTAAAATATATTGTGGTTAATGTGTTTTATTTTTTATACCATACTTCTGTTACTTTTTCTCAATTTGAATGTTAATAGAGATAATGTGTTACAGAACTTGCTACTGAGAAAGGCTTAAGAAGTACAAATGGCTTAATTGCTTTCATTATCATTTTAGTCTAAGCCAGAAATCCAGTATTCACCACAGTTGGAGCAGGAGCCTACAAATTTGAAAGAATCATCGCTAAGCAAAATGTCCTGTAAGTTTTATTTGAAGCAGCTTAGGATAAAAACATTAGCAGTCAGCCATGGCTGGTGTAACTCAGTGGATTGAGCACTGGCCTACAAACTGATAGGTCACCAATTCGATTCCTGGTCAGGGCGCATGTTTCTCTCCCTCTCTTTCTCCCTCCCTTCCCCTCTCTAAAAATAAATAGATAAAGTCTTAAAAATAAAAGAAGTAGTCAAATCTGGTTGTGATAGAATTGGTTGTGTGATTGTTTTTATACTAATAGAAGATGAACAAATAATTTCTAAAACAGTGATTCTCAAACGTTAATGTGCATTAAGATCTAGAGAGCTTGTTAAAGACAGATTTCTGAGCCCCACATCCAAAGTTCCCAATTTACCAGATCTGGGACAGACCTGAGAATTTGCATTTCTAACAAGTCTCCAGATTTCGTTGATGCTGCTGGTCTGCGGACTGCACTCTGAGAACCACTATTCTAAAGCCATTTAGTTTGCTTTGAAGGATGTTGTGAGCATAAACTAATGAAATATTCTGATACATCTCAATAAAGCAGCCAAATAGTGAAACTACCCTGAAAGTGTGAGCTCCTATTCTATTTTTATTTACTTAGTAAAAGTGAATTTTAACTCACAGAAATATAAAACATCAAGCTAAAGCTGACCTTACGTCTAGCTCATACGTTATTTTAGATATTGATTAACTTTCTAATTATTTTGCTGGGTGGATAATAACAGCACATAAGGCCATCTTTAAACTTTACAGATGAAGAAACCAAATTCCGTTATTCAGGCCCACTTATAATTAAACCGAAAGCTTTAATATCAGTGAGAATTTGGAAACAATAGGAAATTCTTAATGTAGTAGAATATCCAGTTGGTTTTTGATGTGTCACAGGAACTTGCATTCGTTATCAAATGTATGAGACTATACTTATAAAAACAGCTGGATATCTGTAAAGTGTATAGGTCTGGAAGTAGTCATCCGAGACTGTCTTTTGGAGTATAGAATAGCATAAACATGTACCTTGTTATTTCAGCAGATCTACAAATGAAAAGTTCACAAGCACACGGGAACTATCTTGAAGATGGAGAAAATGATGGCTTTTTAAGATGCCTCTCTCTGTATGTATTCTTCTTTATTAATGGGTATAGGAGATAAAATATGACTTAGATACATTCCTTTTTATTATTTTAAAACTTTATTAGCTGCTCAAAAGTAAAAAATTTTACCTTTTCCCTACCATACTTGTACTTTGGATATTTTAGTTTGTTTAAAAGGTAGTATGCTTACTACTTTAATAAAACCCAAGCATACAGTTTTTTTCACAGTACAAAAGCTGTCTTGTTAGGATTCTTTGATTCATGTTAAGAAATGTGCTTCTCCAGCCATTTGAATTAAATACATATTAATGGTTTGGGGACCAGATTGTTGTTTTTAGCTGCATGGACACGCGAGAGGCTAGGGGAGGCCAATGGGGCGATAGATTAAGGAGGGCTTTATGTTGTGTACTAAGGGACATCAGCTCTATGCCATGGAGTCCTGAGGCTGGCAGGGGAAGTGGGCAGGCAGGGCTGAGGGTACCTTATGCCCTCGTAGGAAGGAATACCAAGCCTTCTGAGGGCAAAGAGGTTTTTATCAGTGTATGTGTGCTTTCATTCCTCAAGAAGTTGTGATAGAAGCTCCCCCTGCCACCCTCAATATCCCCTACCCCCCAAAAAAAGAAAAAGAGAAAGAAAGTGGTCTTAACCCTTACTGGTAACTATGTACTCTGTCAGATACCAGGCCAGGCACTCGACCAGAACATGTGCCAGTGCTTGCCCTCACAGTCTCACACTGCAGCAGTCCACACTGCATGCTTCCTGTAACTTCTTGCGAGAGAAATAGTTTCTTGAGAGGTTTTATCAGATATCAGTAGGTCATATTGAAATCTAGACATTAGTGCCTTTTACTGAATATAGTCTTTAAAGACTGGATGAGAAAAAGAGAATTTAACTTTAAATGTTCCTTTTCTTCCCTTTCTAAACCTGCTTTTGACCTTGTGCAAAAAATGGGCAATTTTTTTCCCCTCCAGAGTTACAATTTATTCTCAGTACTTCACTACCTGCCATCTTGTTTGTGTTATTGCTCTTTAACATTTTGTCATTATATTTTATATTGTTCTTTTAAGTCTAATATTTTAAAAGTAACTTTGTCAATGTTTAACTTAGAAAGCAACTAACTTAATAACTAGAGATTTAATTTTATGAAGCATCTGTGCACAAACATGAATTATTATAATAATATCCTACATTTAAATAAAAAAGGTCCTTTTTTAAAATGCTTTTCCCCTCAGAGATCTCATTTGACTCTTTGGACAGTGTACCTTGTGGTAAGTAGGTGGATCAGAGAGGTGAATCAGCGATCCCCAAAGTTATATAGCTCCTGTGTTAAGATTCAAACTGAGGTTTTCTGTTTCTCCATCTTCTAATCATCCCATTCTGCCATAGCTGTCTGCTTTGTAACGGGTTGTGATTTTCCATGATTGCATACAAGAGCACCTACCTAGTCAGTGGAACTGGTCTTCTGATTCTCACTATAGTACTTCTTTGTGTTATATCAAATAGTTGTTATAAAGTTACCCTGGACCTCCAGAGTGGAAGTTGAGCGCACACTCATTTTTCACTTGCCATTTCTTTTTAGAGAGTCTGTTATGTGCCAGGCACCGCATTAGGGACTTGAAACCTGAGAGAAGATGTTCAGTCTCTGCCTCTGGAATTTTCGGGTCTGGTATGGTAGAGACAGACATGCAAACAGCGAACAGCACAGTAACTATTGCCACATATTATACATACGCACATACTTCTCATAGACAGAGTACAAGGAATACTAAGTTTGTCAGGTTTTAGTGGGAGAATTTGCAGAGGAGATAAAAATGTCTTAAATGATGGGTAGAGATTTTTGCTAGTGGTAATACATTTGTTTAAGAGATTTGACCAGAGTTCCAGCCAACATGGAGGTGTAGATAGAAACCCTTCACTTCCTTGCACAACCAAAAGGAGGATAACAGCCAATCTGAAATCAGTAAACAACCAGAAGCACCAGAAAATCAAACTGCATGGAACTCCGACAACCAAGGAATTAAAGAAAAAGTCAACCAGAACATCCAGACTGGTAAGAACCCGTAGCGAGGCAGTGGACTGCAGGCAGGGCTGGCTGAAGGTGAAACTGAGCCTCAGAGCTGACTGTGGACTACGGCAGAGATTGCCACGGTGGGTGAAACTCCCAGTCTCACATGAGAGTCCGTTGGAAAGTGCGCTAGATACGAGCAGGTGAGCTGCACTGTTCCCTCTCTGGCCCCTCCCCCACAGGCAGCGCTGCAGCACAGCAAAGAGGGTTGCCCTGCCCTGGTGAATACCTAAGGCCCCGCCCCCTTACAACTTAACAGGTGCGCCGAGACAAAGAAATATGGCCCAAATGAAAGAACAGAGCAAAACTTCAGAAAGAGAGCTAAGCGATGAGGAGATAGCCAACCTATCTGATGGAGAATTTAAAGCCCTGGTAATCAAAATGCTCACAGAACTGATTGAGCTTGGTCGAAAAATGAAAAAACAAATGAAAGATACCCAAAATGAAATAAAGCAAAATATTCAGGGAACCAGCAATGACAGGAAGAAAAACATAAATCAACGATTTGGAACAAAAGGAAGAAATAAACATCCAACAGGAACAGAGTGAAGAAACAAGAATTCAAAACAGTAAAGAGAAGCTGAGGAATATCTGGGACAACCTGAAATATTCCAATATCCAAATTATAGGGATGCTAGAAGAAACAACAACAAGAAATTGAAAACTTATTTGAACAAATAATGAAGGAAAATTTCCCCAATCTGGCAAAGGAAATAGACTTCCAGGAAGCCCAGAGAGTTCCAAACAAGTTGGACCCAAAGAGGAACACACCAAGGCACATCATTATTGTTACCCAAGATTAAAGATAAAGAGAGAATCTTAAAAGCAGCAAGACGAAAGGAGAGTTACCTACAAAGGAGTTCCCATTAGACTATCAGCTGATTTCTCAAAAGAAACTTTGCAGGCAAGAAGGGGCTGGAAAGAAGTATTTGAAGTCGTGAAAGGCAAGGGCCTACATCCAAGATTTCTCTATCCAGCAAAGCTTTCATTTAGAATGGAAGGACAGATAAAGTGCTTCCCAGATAAGATCAAGTTAAAGGAGTTCATCATCACCAAGCCATTATTATAGGAAATGTTAAAGGGACTTAGCTAAGAAAAAGAAGATCCAAAATATGAACAGTAAAATGACAACAAACTCAACTATCAATGAATGAACCTAAAAGAAAAGATGAACAATGAAAACAAAAACTAAGCAAACAACTAGAACAGGAACAGGAACAGAATCAGAGAGATGGGCATCACATGGAGGGATTTCAGTGGGGAGGGGGAAGGGTAAAATGGGGGGGAATATACAGGGAAAGAAGAAGCATAATTAGTAGGCATAAAATGACAGGGAGAGAGAAAACGTAGTATAGGAAACAGAACTCAAAGAACTTATACGTAAAACCCATGGACATGAACTAAGCGGGGTGGGGAGTGCTGAAGGGTTGAGGGTACAGGATGGAGTGGGCATAAAGGGGGGAAACTATAATAGCATAATCAATAAAAAAATATTTAAAAAACAAAAGAGATTTGACCAAACTAGGTAGACATGAGCAAGAAAGCAATCATTTTTAATACTAGGAAGAGGCCTTTGTGAAGGATAGAGGATAACTTTAGAGAACTTTTGTAAGTCAGGTGAGACGTTAAGAGGTCTGAACTAGGGCAGTAGATGAGTGCGGGAAATGATGGAGACAGTAGAGATCTTGTAGGTTGTTTTGTTGTAGAGATTGGAGACGTGGATTGACTATAAAACGAGCTCTACTTTTCTGGATTAACTAGTGACTGGAATCCAGATGTCAAATATATCCTCATTTCATGGAAGGAAATTCCTTAGTAGCCAGGTTAGGGCTCAAATATGTAAATTAGGGGTATTTTTTCCCCATTAAAAACACTTTTTACTCCATTATCTTTCTAAATTGAAATATGTAAAGCATCATATAGGAGTTCTCTGCTTTTAGATACAACGTATTTTCTAAAGTCTGCCTCTTTTGCTAAGAGACAAACAGTGACTGCATGCTTTTTCCTTAGCATGGTCAAATGTTAGCCGGCCATCGAGTGAATGGGTTATGGTGGTAACTTCAGATCTTTTATTAGGCAGTGTTGGATGAGCACAGACTTATTCCTGTTCTTCGAATCTTAATCTATAGTTTGGCAAACAATAAGTCAATTATAGAAAAAGCTTTCGTTACTGATTCTTGTAACTGGCTTTCTACATGAAGATATTTTAATCATAAGAAACATATAACCGTATCTTTACTAACATATGATGTAATGGATATAGAATTCCTCATAATAGATGTACTCTTGTAAATTGAAAAAGTAAGTAAATTTTGGCCAATTGAGTATTTGATATATTCTAGAGAAGGTAACTTCTGGAAGCACGTTGTGAATCCCTTTACAAAACAAATGATAATTTTATAATTTATCTACTTTATACCTTAACTCTGGGATACTGGGTTTTCTTAATACAAGTATTATAATATTTTGCAAAATGATATATGACATTTTTATAGTGGTATATAATTTATAGGACACTTTTATTTGCCTTATCTCATTTAGTAATTTAAGAATACCCTTGACAGTATTTGCTTTAATTTTATTCATTTAACAAGAAGCCAGTATGACTGATTTTCAAATTATAAAAGTGATGTGGCCATGCTTTAGAAACTTGAGAAACGGAGGGAAGGATTTCATGCCACCCTAATATAATATCTGTTATAATATTTCCTTCTATAAGTGTGTTTTTTAAATTACCATGTTTTGCTGTGTGTAATGTGCTCCTGTGTGTAAAGTACACCCAGTGTTTGTGTGCGTTATATATGGGGTGGTTATGCACATCAGTATGCCCATGGTATGTAATCATTACTCCCATGTATGAGGCACATCCTTATTTTTCTCTCAGAAATTTGCACAAAAACGTGCACATTGTACACGGCAAAATATAGTAGTTTTAAAGGTAGTGACCATAAAGTTTTAATTATATTATTAAACTGAGTACATATAGTTGATTGCCTTTAATTATTAAGAATCTCCTATTTCTTATATTACGAAATTTTAACCCGGCTGACTTGTTTGTTTTCCAGTAACTCTGGATGGATTTTAACCACAACTCTTGTCCTCTCGGTGATGGTATTGCTCTGGATTTGCTGTGCAACTGTTGCTACAGCTGTGGAGCAGTATGTTCCCTCTGAGGTAAGTTTAACTCTAATACGTCGTTTGAAGACTGAGCCATATGCTCAGTCATTTTAAATGCCTATTTGTTTAACTAGAAAAACAAGGCCTCTTTACTAATAATAGAGTGAGAGAAGGTTTGGTGGTTTTAATCACACACCTGGGTGTTGGCAGAAATGAAAATTACAGGTTTGTGACACAGGAACCACTGTTCTGGTGTTCTGTAGTGCTGGCTACCGTAGTTACATATATGGTGGCTGGTTTGAGTAAAATGTTTCTCCTGGTTCTTTGAAACTGAGAAAAACATACTGTCATCAGTTTCTGAAGTGATATTTAAGAAAGAAGACTTGTAGAACCACTTAAAATTTTTAATTGTCATAAATTTGAAAGCGTAATTGCTGCTTCATTAGCAGCAAGGCTCAAGGGTATGATGTTGAGTTCATTTGTTCTGTTACCTAACCCTGGGAGGGGTGGAAAGCTATTGTGACTTCCCTGAACTCACCCAAGAAACATAATTTGTAAGGTTAAGGAGTTTTGTTTTGGGAGAAGTCTATAATTGATGATTCAATTTAGCCTTCAAGGAAAGAAAGTTATTTGTATAACTAAATACGGGATGATAATGTCCGTTGACCTCAACTCCAAGTGAAATAGACTTTAGTTCTCTTGCGCCTCGAAAGTGTAATAGAAAAATAGTGAAAAGAAGAAAGGAGGGAAATTAAATAGAATCTAGTAATAAGTAGTTGGCGTGTGCCTAGCATGATGGTTGAACAGTCTTGTCTGATAGACTATAAAGATATGTTTTAATATATGATTTATACATGAATAGTTAAAGTAATATTTTCTTAAGATGATATGTGATACAGGCAGCTAGAAACTGGGACACAATAATGTTGATAACTAACATTTATATAGTTCTTTAAAATTTACAAAGTATTTTCATATATCTTACATGTCCACAGTACTCTGTAGCAGGTTTTATTGCCCATTTATGGATGAATAAGCAGGTTTACAAGATCTAGTTAACCTTGGTGAGATTGCACAGCAATGAAAGTATTGAGGCTGCAGGTAGTTCTTGTCTTTGGACTCAGAACACATGTGTTTTTTTTCCTGTATACTATTTTTCCTATGGCTGATAAGGATTTTAAGTGGCACAAATAATAAGTGTATAAAGCGTTAATCACCACCATGTGCTGGGATTGTTAGATAATGCTTTTAGATAATGTGTACTTGACCTGAACTTGGAAAAATGGGTAGGTGTGGATTAGCAGTAGAGGAGGGTGGACAGTTTTCCCAGGTACAAACAAGAATAGCTAATTATCAGGGAAGTACTGTAAGGAATTGACTTGATCGAAAGAACTTAAATTAGGAAACTAAATCAAGTAAATAATGTCGGACAGGATCGGGAATTGGAATATCAGAGATTGTGTAAATTTCTATAAAACCCATCTACTTGTGATGTAAATGTACTGATGACATCCTCTTGCTACATGACTTACCTTTGTTACTTTTAGTCTGATGTCCATATTTTAGTCATTTTATTCTAAAAAAGTGAAATACCTATCTTATGTAGGATTGCTTTTGCCTATTACTTCCTTTAAAGTTACCCCATGCACTCTAAATCCTATGGCAACAAAGCTACAAACCTATAGTAATAAATCTTTGTTGACCTTTCACCATGTGGCACTTTATGCCTTCCTTTGCATATTATTAGCCCAACTTCTTCTCCTTACCCCTAGGATGCCCTTGTTTTGTTTTAAAGATACACACAGAGATTGGTCTGGTTATTGCCAGGAAAGACTAGATGGCTGGCCTCAGGTGAAATTCACCTTGATAAATCACCGCAACCTGGATTCTGGTCCCCAGGCCAACAGACTAATTTGAGCACTTTCTACTAGGCACTGTTTTAACTGAATTAGCTCATTTAGTCTTTTCACTAATTCTGTGAGGTGGCTGATATTACTAACCCCATTTTCCAGATATGAAAACTGCAAGAGAGAGTTGATTACTGCCCCAGTGTCCCATACCAGTAGGTGGTAGAACCAGAATGTGGACCCAGGTAGCCTGACTGCGCAGCCAGTACCCTCAAGTTTCTTAGTTATCTGGGCATCACAAATAGGGACATTGATTCCTGTCCGGAGCTGATCTCATGTGTGCCTTCTGCCACTAGGAAGATGAACACCACTGGGACCACATGGTTCCTGTTTTTCAGCCAGGATGCTCCAACGCTCTTCTCCAAATAAGTCTTAGATACCTCCTTACCTGCCTTATGGAAGTGACCTCCTCTTCTGGTGGTGTTTAGACATAGTAATACCTCATTATGGTTTTGATTACATCTTACAGATTTGAAGGTCTTTCCTTCCCTTTCAGATGACTCTTCATCTTTCTTTTCCTTTTAGATGTCTCTGCTGTGATAATTTTGTTTTGATTGTATAGTTTTCATTCTGTCAGAAACTCTCTCCCCTTATTTTCAGATTCTTTGGGGAACACCTCACTTTTCCCATGCATGCCCCCTAGACTCCTGTGATCATAAAGCCTAAGGCATCAACACCCATGTGGAGTCCTGTTGGCGCCTGTTACTTTGCCTACAAATACCTGCCTCATGGATGTTACTTTCTTGCCCTTCTCCAGAACTCTTCTTCCTATCCTTAACAATTAAAATTATGGCTATAACCTCAAAGAGCCTAGACTTTTCTAAGAGGTATATATTCTAGAACAATGTGGAAAACAGCCATTTGGAATCACTGTTTTAGACTTTACATTGTATGTGAAACCACATTTTGGCTAGGTGTTAATGTTGTTTCAACCATATATGTTTTTAAAGATTTTACTTATTTATTTTTAGAGAGAGGAGAAGGGAGGGAGAAAGGGAGAGAAACATCAATGTATGGTTGCCTCTCACACACCCCTCACTGGGGACCTGGCCCGCAACCCAGGCATGTGCCCTGACTAGGAATTGAACCAGCCACCTTTTGGTTCAAAGGCCCGTGCTCAATCCACTGAGCTACACCAGCCAGGGCATCAACCATATTTTTATTATATATATTTATTTTATAGTACTTTATAGTTAGTATAGAAATTTGTAAAGTACATATAAAGAAGCAGAATAAAATTACTCATCCCATCATCCAGAACTATTTTTGTGTTGCCATTTGAGTGGATTTCTTTCATAAACAATTTTTAATATACATTAAGGCTTTTTCTTGTTTAAAAATATTGTAGTGTAAGTACTCCTTCCCTGGTGTTTTCTTTGTTTACTATAAAAATAACTGAGAACATAGCATTAGAAAGTATTCAGATTTTCTTGGCCAGAAGCCACCTGTTTTAAACTTTACTTTCATAAAGTCTTTTCATTGATTTTTTTTTTTTTAAGATTTTATTTATTTTCAGAGAGAGGAGAAGGGAGAGAGAAAGAGCAATGTATGGTTGCCTCTCACATGGCCCTCACAGGGGACCCGGCCCGCAACCCAGGCATGTGCCCCGACTGGGAATCGAACCGGGACCTTCTGGTTCCCAGCCCGCGCTCAATCCACTAAGCTACACCAGCCGGACTTTTCATTGATTTTATTATGAAACATAAGTTATTTCTGACCTCTCTTCATAGTAACATGAGACTCCATTTTAATTATACAAGTATGTATAATTCATCTGTGAGCAGTGTTATTCACATATATGACCCTTTGTGTTTGTAGGAAATGAAAAGCCTGCCAAGAAAATCTGTGTCTCTTAAGTACAGACCTGGTATCTTAGAGCTTAAACATGAAATGTAAAAAGCTTCCTTTTTTAGTCACTACAAACAAAGCTTAAAATGGTGATAATAAATGTCTGGAATGTAGTCTTAGAAACTTATGAACAGCTTTATTTTTCTTAATTTAGGAAAACTCTGAAATAATTCTTTTTAGTCTGCTTTGTTACGTAGTTAAGTATTCATCGTATATCATTTGAATGTAAAAGCCAGAAAGAGTTGGCAGAGTTTCATTTTCTTGGTTGATCTTAAAAGTAGGGTCATTTTGAGTGACTTGATGAATAAAGATTTTGATCCTCTTTTTTCCACTTTTTTGCTGTTCTTTCACATTTATGATGTCATTTTTGAAACTTAATGGGATGACACTTTATCTCGTTGAGTTATCTATTTAAGATAATAAAGAGCTGTCATTCATAGTGGCCCCTGCCAGGCAGGCCAGACTTGAAATTTAGTAAATCACGTAGTTATGGATAACTCGTTATGTGCCAGGGCCTGTTCAAGAGATGAAAGATATAATGAAGAATGAGATCAAGATGGAACAAAGTTTAAGGCCAAAACTCAGGAAGTATAGTGAAACGTATCTTAAAGTATAATAAATATTATTTTCTTTATCTAAAAAAAGCCCAAGAGTCTTGCCACTTAGAAGCTTTATGTCTCATAAAAGAGTCAGTCAGAAAGCAAGATAAGTGCTAATTTTTTAATTCAAATTCTGTTAAGAAACTGTGGTTTAGAAAAGATTTAAGTAACTTATTCAGGATTCCATAACTGGTTAGTGGCAGAGCCAGGCCTGAAGCTCAAATATTATTTACTAATTAAATTTATTTTTTAACTTTTAGAAGCTATATGTATACAAATTAAATCTTCCTCATTTCCAGATAAACCACAGCCAGTAGTTTTTAAATTTAATGTTCTGTTTCTTTGTTTTTTCAGTTTTAGACATTAGCTAATGTCTTCCACTGAAGGATGAGGAATTAATTAGTTCCCTTAACACTATCTCCCACCTCATCTCCATCTCTTCACTTTCTTCCATGTCGATGTTTGAAATCATTCTAACAGTTCTTGGTTACTGTTTCAAGGTCTTTAAAGATGTTATTTATTTATTTTTGAGAGACAGGAAGGGAGGGAAAGAGAGGGAGAGAAACATCAGTGCTCGGGAGATACATCAGTTAGTTGCCTCTCACATGCCAGCCAGTACCTGGCATGCAGCCCAGGCATGTGCCACCAGCAACTGAACTGGCGACCTTTCAGTCTGCAGGCCAGCGCTCAGTCCACTGAGCCACACCAGCCAGGGCATCATGGTCTTTAAATGTTGCCCCAGAGCAAATGACCACGTGTTGGTCCTGGATTTTAAGGAGGCCATACCATGTCAGATCCATGTCCAGTCCATCAGCCACTGAATATGTCTGGAAGATATTCTTACTGGAAAAGTATAAGGTGCTAGGCCATCTCCTTATTGCAGGATAGTTGTTGCCTTGAAACAGTAGGTAGCAAACCATACCTGAAACACGAAACCGATGAGCAACCTTATCACCACTATAGTCACTTTTAAAATATTTTTATCACCCCAAAAAGAAAATTCATACTCAGTAGCAGTCACTCCCCATGTCCTCCCAGGCACCACCGCCAGCCCCCCTAGTCGGCCTCTTAAGCTTAGCCTGATATTTTCAAGGTTCATTCATGTTGCGGCGTGTATCAGTATTGATAGATACTGAAAATCTTGAAAGTGCTCTTTATTTAACATCTTTTAAATGCACCTTTCCACCATTAAGTAGTTCTATGTAGTTCTCTCTCTATATTTGGTCACTTGCCTTCTCAGTAAGGTCAGCACTTCAGTTTTTAGCTCATGATTCAGAGATGTGCTGCTGCGGGAGTTACCAACAAAATCTTTTCCATTTCTTAGCACACGCTTTTCATTTTGCTTTTCTGCCTTTAGGAGATAATCCTGCATCTAAATAGACCAACTTCCTAAAGGCACTAGACCTTACCATTACACTCCAGTGAGTTTTATGACATTTGCAGTGACTGTTTTATGCTTTCATTCTTTTGTTTTGCTGTCTTCTTGGATATGATAGTAATAATTGTAAGGAGCTTTTATGTGTTTGTGAAGACCTTTCTGTCAGTGTTAAAATATTTCTTGTAAATTTTTTGTTCTCAAAGCCTTTTAAAATAGCACATTATTTTTCAAATGCATTAAGTTAAAATATTTAGTTGCAGAGAAACTTAACTCCAAATCATTTGATAACTTGGTTGGAAAGCTAAGATTTTAAAAGGAATTAATCGCTTAAAGAATGAAACATCCCAAATCAGTGCTCTTAGTATGACCACATTAACTCCATTTAAACCCGAGCAGCTTTTCTTGATACCCACTTGTTATGCTTCTAAATATTTTAAGTTGGAACATGTGGAAAAGCTTTCTTTGGCCAGCACTGGCAGCTGAGTCACCCATCTGTAACACTTTGATTAAAAGCATTCCTTTCTTGAGGACTGTTATAGAATTTATTTATTTATTTTTTTACAAAATACACATAGATTAAATTGTTACTTGGAGACTTACTTGATGATGTTTCTAATTATCCAAATTCTAACATGCATTGATTTTCTTTTGCAGAAGCTGAGCATCTATGGTGACTTGGAATTCGTGAATGAACAAAAGCTGAACAGATACCCAGCTGCTTCTCTTGTGGTTGTTAGATCTCAGGCTGAAGACTATGAAGAGGCAGGGCCTTTACCTGCAAAAGTGAACCTTGCTCATTCAGAAATCTAAGCTTCTCTTCTTTATCCAAGAAAAGTGTAATAGATAACCTAAAGTTCCATTTCTTGTAGGGCTTATAAAATTGGTCTCATTGGATATAGGGCTTAAAAATCAGTATAAGATGAAAATAAAGTTACCCAAATCTGAGAAGGCTGTATTTGCTGTAACTTTACCTGTAATTTTTTTCTAGTAATTTAAGAGATGGATATTTGGGATTGAATTTTTATTTTACTATCTGTAGCTACTTTATTTGCATTGTTTTTATTTTTTTAGCCAAATTCTATGAGCTGATCATTGTTTCCCCACCTCTCTCCATGATACCATCAATCACTTTAGCTAATAAGCTGAATACTCAGTAGGATATGATGCTTCTGCTCAGAAATGGCCCATAACCTGTAATTTGAATTTTAGTAGGAAATGCCCTTACACTACATTTTCAGTTGTATTGAACTGAAATCATTAAACTTTTATTTGAATAATTATGTGCTGAAAGTTGAGTTAATAAACTCTTGATTTCCCAGATCTTTCCTCTCACCCCTACCCTACTTGGACAGAATTTTTGAAATGTTCTGTGTCTCCCTATTGCTATATAATAGGATCAGGAGACAAACTGAAGCAAAGATGATGGTGGTCAGAAGTGCATTTTATGTTACTTGCACAGGTTATAGATTTATGTTGAATGAGTCTTTCCAAAGAACTATTTTTCTCTGTTAACATATCAAGTATAAGTTTAAAGATATTGTCAGAGAAAACTTTTCATTTTGAAAGTAAGATTAGACTCTTGTGGTGCAGAGTTTAAGTATAGATTTCATTTGTCAAAAGCTGTTGTTATTATCATTCCTTTACCTATAATAATACAGATTTAAAAATAAGAGTTATATCAGGTAACATAGTATACCAGAATCTTAACATGATTCAGTGCTTTTTTTTTTTTTTACCATGAAATGTTAAAAAACTGCAAACCAGTACTTTCCTTACACACAGGCACTGCGGGCACCTGAAGTAGTGCTTTTTGACTAAAGAGTGAGTCACCCATCTTATAGCCTAGTCATCAGCTTTCTCTGAGTCAAAAGAAGGCATACAATTAAAAACTAATCAAGTAAGACTTTGGTCACAAAATGCAGGTTTTGGTTTTAAAATAGTTTGTCTAGATTTGGAAGGTAGAGGGTTAGAAGGTAATGTGACTGCGTCCAGATGTGGAAGGGAGGAGTGATGACTAAGGAGTCGTTGAGCAGCCGTGTCCCCACTTGTCACACAGTTGCAGAACATAGGGATTGAAGTGGAGTGCACTTTAAAAACCTGGCTGGCTTATTTCCCACCTGTGGCACATGCTCAGTATCAGGTTCAGGTTTAACTGAACTATATCTAGTGAAGCAAACTGAGGGGCAAGTACACAAAATGCTGCAGATTTCTAGGAGTCAGCCCATTGGTAGGAAAGCCCTCCCTTATTAACAAAACAATAAAAGGAATACCTGGATGAGGAGCAACTGTAAGCTTTTACTGTATTCTTGAAACCTGCTCTTGGTATTGTTTTTCTTTGCCTCCCGAGTAAGGTTACCCTGTGATACCCTCATTTGTCTTGAAAATGTTGATCCAAGTGGACACAGACCTTCACTTTTGGTTTGTAACCCTGTATGTGGAAAGAACCCAGTCGTTCCTGGTGTTCAGCAGACGCTCAACTATGTGTGTCCTGTCCTCTTTCTGTTCTAGCATGATTAAACCAAACTGACCTTTTTTTTTTTTTATTTGTTATTTTTATTTATTTTTTATTTTATTGTTGTTCAATTACAGTTGTCTGCATTTACTCCCCCCCAGGCAAACCCACCTCCCTCCCTTGCTTCCACCCTCCCCCTTGTTTTTGTCCATGTGTCCTTTACAGCAGTTCCTGAATACCCTTGTCCCCATTCTCCCCTTCCCCCTCCCCTCTGGTTACTGCCAGAATGTTCTAAACTTCAATGTCTCTAGTTATATTTTGTTTCTCTGGTTGTATTTTGCTTGCTTACCTCACAAGCGTCTTGGCTGTAACTGATCTGAGTTCCCCGGTAGCTGATCTGGCCTTGGTGTCTTCGCTCCTGAGTCCTTATATAAAACCTTTTAACATTTCATATAGTAGAGGA